>CAXKVW010000517.1:0-85000 GCA_964058825.1 Carex arenaria
GACTAACATGCCGTGACTAAAATGTGGAGGGTGGTCACAGCACGCGAATCACGCTGTGACTCACGTGCCGTGTCCAAACGTAACTAGTCGTGTTTCTCACATTTAATTATTTTTCATAATTTAAATTAGTTTATTCAAGATTCACTATTTGATCAAGACTTAACGGTTCTAATTACACGTGACTCGCGTAACCACGTGCCGTGCCGTAACTGGATTTTTAGCGTGACGTGCCGTGCCGTGCTGGACGTGTAAAATTTTTAAAAAATAGTTACGGCACGCGATATGCGAATTACGGTACGAAAAAGTCACACGTCTGTAATTATACTGTTCCGTGATAGAACTAGCTCCGCTATACTATTTTTCAACTCTAGGTGGGTGGTTCTTCGTCAGTCCACACGCAAAGTATGAGGTATGGGAAAAAACTTTAAAAAGAGAACTGAAAAGAAAATGCAAATGAAAGTGTGCACATAGAGAGAGATACAGAGTTACAGGCACGAGAAAGACAAATGGCTTCCATTTGCAAATGAGTGTGTCACATGGGACGGGAGTCTGCGGAGAACAGACTATAGAGTATAGAGTATAGACGGCTACTAAACCCTCCTTTTTTATTAAAAATATTTTTACTCAATGCCCCCTACAAATTACCAATATACTTATTTATGTCCTTTGATTTGCAAAATAAGAAATAGTGAGGCTATGGTACATTCTGTGTAATGAATTTATGTTTTTGTTTTAAAAGTTCAAATTGTCGATCTAAAGTTCTAAACTATTCAACGTAATATTTATATGAAAATAGATTTGAAAGTCAAAATTATACATTTTTTAAATTATTTTTACTATTTTTTCTATACAAATAGAAAATCACCTGATTTAAATCTACATATTTACAAAAATGTAAATTTAGTCGATATGTATATTTGTATATAGAAATCATATTGAGCAGTTCGAATTTATTATTTGTTTGAACTTTAAAAATAAGTTTGTACTATGTTCTATGCATTGCAAAATAACATAGTCTTATTCAATAAAAAATATCCTATTACTTTCCCGAGAAATGCCCAATATTTTGCAATGTTCTATATCCAACTTAATTTATTGATATTTATAGTTTTCTTTATTTTGGCATCGTCTTTCAAATATAATGTAATGAACCAAATTAACTTGGACATATTAAACGGCTAACTTAACTTAAAAAAGGTACATTTATTCTGTATATGTTAGTCAACACATTTATCAAAGCAATCATAATAGGGAGTTCGGCTAGTATGATATCGGTGTCATATGACACTAATTTCAAAATTGATTGGATATACTTCAAACGACTAATCCAAACCGTTCAAATTGATTTATTTTATGAGTGATGCATTTACATGCAAATTTTTTATATTTTCGAATTATTTTAGTATCAAATCAAGCGGTAAAAATGTTGAAAAATGAATGCATTAAAATTAACTTAAAAACTCACACATTTGACCGTTTGACTTAATACTAAATAAATTTAAAAAAATATAAAATTGACATGTAAACGCACAACTAATGAAGTAGATCGGTTTGAACGGTTTGAATTCACCATTTGAAGTCGATTTAGTAGGTTTTGGAGTTGGTATTATATAGGCTGAAATGACACTGATGTCATACTAGCTGGACTCCATAATGGGTTCGAAATTTTATTTGGATTAAACTGATAATAAACTTTCAAAATAGTGCATTTTTGTGGAATTTCAAGGGATAAAAACGGAGCCAATGTGGTCAATCTGGTAAATTTTGGATCAATATATTAATTTCCCCTTTGGTAAACAAACACTATAGAATACATATAATTTATTATATAAACATTGCAACTAAGTGTTAATGGAAATTTAATTAGCATTTTCTGATCGACACACAAAAAAAAAAGTTCAGTTAAATTTAACCCAAATAATTAAGCTCAACTATTTTGTTTGTACAGGAGATGGGATCAACGTTGCTAATTTTGAAATATAATACAAAGCAAACGGCAGCGAAAGAGTTCAGTAGTAAGAAAAAAATAGAGATTTGCAATTAAGTCTGGACATGTATGTAATTGTAAGGTATAACATATCAGCAGCAGAGATAATTAAGGTATAACATAGTAGCAGAAGGGATCAACATTCAATTTAGAGCGAGTTTAAGGAGAACTAAGAAATTAATATTCGGTTGTCTTAATTTGTAGGTGAAAAGCAAAGCTAAGGAAACTAAAAGAAGTGTAGAGGTGTTTTAAAGGTCCGGACAGAGAATTAAGATCCAGACAAAAAGAGGCTAAAAGAGGTGATCTTAATCCACACTAAAGAACCGGTGTTCTTCAGGGTTAAGTGGCTAAAAAAACTAAAGAAAACGGATTAAGCTTTAAGGAGACATAATAGTCTGTTATTGTCGGCCAGTTACAGAGAAATCTAAAAAAAATAATGTCAAAGATTTTAGTTTTATAATATAAATTATATAGAATCAGGTCAACTGACTCTATTTTTTTTATTTATTGTTCAAACATAAGAAAGTTGTTCTATAGATTAAGGCCGTATATGATTATCACATGATGAGATTTTATGATTACGGAAATTAGCAAAACAATTTACGGAAATCATACACAGGAATATACATTGGAATGGATATAAAAATGTGTTATATTTAGGGTGCTAATTAGCTGTGATATAGCTTTTTCGGACCTTAAAAGCTATAGCACTATTAACTGCTTTCTTTTTGTCAGAGTTCTATGGATGCGCAATAGCTTTTTCGGATTTTAAAAACCATAACGTTGTAAATGCTATGTAGAAAAATGTGTTATATTTAATGTTGAATTGTATTGTAAAAATATAGTCGTGGGAAAATTTTGATTTATTTTCAAAATACGTATGTTAATTAAAATTTAATTTTGTTACCAGCATATTAATTTCTTAGAAAAATAATTGCTTAGTCTGGACGCAGCCGCGCATAGTTCATGTTGGTACTTGAAATTAATAAAAAAAAACAACCGCAAATCTCCTCTTTATCAGATTTGTATAAACTATAAACTGCCAAACTAGCTTTCATGTCCATTGTATTTTTCCACTCTGTGATCTATTATAAGACTTGCTTTGACAGCTCCGAGTATCTGACAAAAAACCTTAATTATATGCAAATCTCATAATCTGAGATTGATGGCACATTTGTGGTTATATTTAATTGCCTTGTAACCTAAAGAGAATGGATCCAATTCCGATTCCTTTGCGTTACATAAACCCACAAAAGCAAGCTATTTTTCCAGCTCCTTCCAATTTCCTCATAAATTAAAAAAATAAAATCATTATAGAGTCGTACGTGAAACAAATTCATATTAAAAAAATTCCTGTCCTTTTCACGTTATAAACCTCACATATGTGATATGTCCCGGTTTAGGCATTAAAATTAATTGGACCTTTGGCTTTCACAGCATGTAATTGACTTTGACAATTGATTGATTGATTGATGATACATCAGACACAAACAAATGAACAATATTAAAATAAGGAAATATTATGTTGAGTTCGTTATCTACGGGGTTTTAGTGGAATTTTTTTTAAACCATAATTAAAAAAAATTATGAAACCAATTATTTCCGTCCCAGAAAAAAGAAATAACCAAACGAAATGACATTTCAATTTTTATATTTTTTGTTAAAAAAAAAAATTAAAGGTTGGTTTCATACAATTTTTTTTTTCATTATGGTTTAAAAAAAAATGTTTTAGTGTGCATTGTAAATGTGTTCGGTATCTAAATATTTTCAACATATATACTTGAGTAGAACCATATTGTTCTTAGCTTCACCAAGTTTCTTTAGTGAATTCAAGTTCAAAATATACTGGATTGGCTTCAAGCGATGAATTTAAACTATTGAAATCCATCATAAGGGATACGTCTACATGCAAAAAAATTTAAACTTTTGAATTAATTCAGTATAAATTCAAGTGATCAAAATTAGAAGATTTATAAATTAATTTTAATGCGTTCATTTTTTTAACATTTCTTGACCACTTGACTCACTACTAATTTAGTTTGAAAATTTAAACTTTTCACAATTAGACGCATTACTCATAGGGTATATGGATTTCAACAATTTGGATTCGCCGTTTGAAGCTAATTCGATAAATTTTACATTTGAGTTCACAGTGTGATTTGGTGAACTCAGGAACTGATGAGTAGAACTAAGGTTCTCCTAAGTTCACCAAGCCTCTTTATGTACTCAACTCTAAAACCTATCGAATTAATTTCAAACGACGAATCTAAACCGTTGAAATCCTTCTACCTTATGAGTGATGCGTCTACATGTGAAAATTTTAAAGTTTTGAATTAATTTAGTATAAAGTTAAGTGGACAAAATTAGAAGATTTATAAATTAATTTTAAGGCATTCATTTTTTGGACGCCTTTTGACCACTTGACTCTATAGAAATTTAATTTTAAATTTTAATTTTTTTGCATATAAACGCATTATTTGTAAGGCAGAAAAATTTCAATTGTTTGAATTTGTCTTTTGAAATCAAATCGATAAATTTTAGAATTGAATTCACAAATATAGTAGGTAAACTTAAGAGCACCCTAGTTGTACTCATACGTCATATCTTAGATGCAGACACTTCTCTAGTTGAAACATAAATTAATATTTCAAACGTGTAATACGCACCAAAAAGTTTGGTTGAAACATAAATTAATATTTCATTCAGTTGCTAACTTGCTAATATTAAAATTAATTGGGCCATTGACAAAGCATGTAATTGACTTAGGCAATTGATTGATTGATTGATTGATGAAACATCAGTCACAATCAATATTAAAACAAGGAAATATTATGTTCAGTTCATTATTTAAGGGTTTTAGTGACCATAATAAATGGATTCCGTATCTAATCTTTTTAATTGATATATCTTACATGCGGACACTTACCTAATTGTTTTTAACAGCAAGTTAGTTACTTTAAACATATAATGATAAAAAAAATGGGAGTGACTAATAGTCCCCCCATTCCATCCCCTAAATGTCCCCCTAACTAACTTATCCATAAATCTAACTAACTTATCCATAAGTATGATGGGGACCACTAACTAACTTGGATAAACAATAACTACTTGGAGGACCACTTAAATTTGAAAAAAATTATAACTAGTGTGAACATGTATGAACACTTATGCGCGCAAGTATTCTTATATAATATATCAAGTATTCATACCTAAGACATCAAATATTTAAACAAAAACTGGACATCAACTTTTTTTTCTCTCTAGTCTTACACCCATCCTTTACATATTTTTAGAAGTGGGTTTTTTTTTCTCCATTTAATCTTGTCAATATTTCTAACAATCTATGAGGAATTTTGCAAATCTAAAACCACGAACATTTTCTACGTAATTTTCTCTTTCAAATGAGATCCATGATGAAGTACTTTCGGGTTCTTTATTATTCAAGTACTCATACCTTGACGTACAAGTATTCATACTAAACTTAGAGTATTCATACTAAAACATATAAAGTACTCATTCTATAACTTTGAAAGTATCATTATTAGTAAATATACAAACTACAAAGTATTCATACTAAAACATGTAAATATTCATACTAAAATATTACATGTATACATATACATATCAACAAATATTCAACATATAACATATTCAAACTACAAAGTTACTATAAAATATTCAAACTACAAAGTATTCATACTAAAACATATAAAATATTCATACTAGAACATTAAAATATTTATACTTACGCATTGAAGTGTGAATTTTTATGTTATAAAATATTCCTGATAAATTTCTAAACGATTTACACCTTGTTGAGTAAGTATTTACATATCGTAATGCAAGTATTCATACCTAAAATACCAAATATATTCCTAAAAAAACTGTGCACAAGTACGAATGCATATACACACAATTATTAATATATAATATACCAAGTATTCATAGCTAAGATATCAAGTATTTTTAATAAAAATATTAACATCAAGTATTCATACTTACGCATTGAAGTGTGAATTGTTATGTTGTAAAGTAACTTTAATTAGTTAATTTGTTTGATACTTGAACGTATTGATATATACTGAGGAAAGTATTCATACTTCTACTATGCACAAGTACGAATGCATATGCACGCAAGTATTAATATATAATATATCAAGTATTCATACCTAAGATATCAAGTATTTTTAATAAAAATATTAACATCAAATATTCATACCTACACATTAAAGTTTTAGTAAAAATATTAATATCTAAAATTTTAAGTATTCATACTTACGCATTGAAATGTGAATTGTTATATTATAAATAATTGAAGTGTGAATTGTTATGTTGTAAAGTAACTTTAATTAGTTAATTTATTTCCTCATTTCAACTTACCCAACGACCATGGAATGTAGCACTCACCATATATACCTCAAACAATTAGCGTTTCCCTATGTGGTTGTTCATAAATATCTTGAATGTTCCCTTTTTAGGGTACGACATGGCTCTTGTAATATTTGTCCTGTTGACCCTCCCTTTTTTTCATCTCTTTTGACAGCCAATGGGAGGAATTCTCAACTTTTTGCAATAGAAAAGGAACAGAGCCTTAGGCTCTTGGTATTCGTAAAACATCTTTAATATTCTCAACTTGCTAGTTCGTACATAAAAAGATATCTTTAATATTTGTGCGAATATAAATCAGACGGTGCAGATCTAAAATCAAAATTTGACTTAATTCTTATTTATGCTTTCCAATGCACATCTCTCTCTCCCAACTAAAACGTACTAAGAAAAAAGAAGAAGAAAAGAAGACGAATCTTTCCCTGTCTCGATCTCCACTAGGCGCACGGCGGCGTAGTTCCTCTCCCTCTCTTTCTCTCAAACGGAGGAGCAAAGAAGCTCTCTTTCTCTCTCTGTCTGACCTGACAAAGGAGGAACAGGACATCAGATTTGCAATCTCTCTCTCTCCTGTGGCCAACGATGAAGGAACTTGTTTGGACGGAGGGGATGCGATGGCAACGGAATGAACGAAGGAGAAGTGATGCGAGAAGGAACGGTATCGGAGAGGATAGTGGCAAGGTATTGACTGTCATAAGTGATGGGGTGGGAGAGACGTGTTCTGTTTTTTTAGCGACTTATTTTTTTTTGGATATGGATAAGATTCTTAACCAACTGAGTTGAGATGCGGGAGGGACGTTTAGGGGACAGACTCAAGGGGGACAAAATCATTACTAAAAAAAAATAATGTTCAGTTGTGTGTTTTTAACAATAGACAAATTAATTTTAACAAATCAATTGCTAATGGATTACAAGTCTAGAATGTATGTGTAGTAAAATAAATAAATAAAAATAATAAATTCATAAATCCTATGTTGTATTTTTTTGTGGTGATCGGCTATTTCCGACTCTTTTTATAAATTAATGTGTCCTTAATACTTTAATATAATAATTCATGTAGAACTTGTTTATTCTTATGTTTTTCTATCTATCGTTATATTTATTTTTATTTTGTTTTATTCTCTCTAGGTATGGTGTGTTCATATTTGTAAATTTGCATTATTAAAATTTTATTTGATTTTATGTTAATAATTATGATTTTTCAACGTAATATACTATTAAAAAATTGTCGCTTTGTGATCTCAAATATATTAAGAGAATATTCTAGAGCCATCAGTTTTTAGTGCCACTTTATATCATAATCTTAATTTTTCATTTAAATTTCAAAATCTTAAAGTTTATATTGAATCCAAAATTTTATTTTATTTATTTTTATGTCGGATGCGTTCCAAAAAATTATATGATTTTTAAGTTCATTTTATACAAGATTAAGTGGTAAAAAAAATGAACTAAAAAAATTGATCTAGTTAATTTTCACAAGGAATGCTTCCACATAAATGTTCATTTTTTTTGACAACTTAATCTTCTGTAAAATGAACTAAAAAAATTATAAAATTTATGTGCATTCCTTGTAATAATGAACTAGATCAATGTTTTAGCTCTGACGTTATGTGGCATAAAAAAGCTTGTGGTAAATATTTTTCTTTTATGATTCATTTAGCGAGTGTGTACTTGAAATTTAGTATTAATATATTTTATGAGTTTCCGTTTCAAATCAACATCAAAACATTTTTTACATGTGAATAGAGAGGAGGTGTTTTGCATGACCTATCGTGTATATGTGTTACTTATATGTTGCTTATAAGTATGCACAATAATAACGCCAATTATAATAATTTGTATAGAGTAAAGAAATACAAAAATGCTAGCAAATCGATCTATCTTTATATTCTAATACAATTTAATTAAAAAAAGTTGCCTCTAATAATTATTTATATATATTGTAATCTTATAATGAGGTATCAGAGAAAATTAACGAGTTTGTATTATGAAGCTGAAAAGAGTAGTATCCTATTTGTTTTAAAAAAAAAAAATTACGTTGATTAGCAGAGAATATGTTTTGTTATCATTCCTATTACAATTATTTATTATCTTTATTAATTTGACAATTTGTTATAATCTTTAATCTCCATTTTACAGGATATGTACAGGAATTCAAGGCAACAAATTAAGAAGCGTAAGATAATTTCATGGGATTTTTTTTAAACATAATAATTTGTTTTATTTGAGAAAAATCATAAATCATATCCGGTATAAATATTTTTTTTTTTTAAAATAAGAGTTAATAATGAATTGTGCAAGATTTATATTTTTCTTTTTTCAAAACTTAACATAAACATATGGAAAAAATGACAAAGTACAAGTAAAGAAAAATATTGTAATTTATGTAATTTTTGTGTTGTCATTATATATATCATGAGAACTGTAATTTGTATATGTTAAAATAACTTAGAAAATATTAAAAACGAATCTAGCTAGTTGGTTATAAGACAAATATTTTTTGTTAAATATAGCTCGTTCAATATTTTTAGCATTAGACAATATCCTGGCATGATTTTAATGATTGTAGATTAAAAGCAACTAATTTAATGACTGTAGGTTAATGATCTTATCAGCTTATAATTAGTGGCATCTCTTTAGCTGAATGGAATCACCTTAATTCTTCTATTATTTTTTCTTCTGTTTTTAGTGACATTACAAGGCCTGATAAAATATATTGGAGATGGCAATCTTCTGGCTTATTTACTGTAAACTCCTTGTATAAATGGTTGGAATATGGAGAAATCAAAGACCAAACATACACCACTCTTTGGAAAACCAAAATACCCCTCAAAATTAAGGTTTTCATCTGATTAGTGAAAGAAGAAAAAATATTAACAAAGGATAATTTGGCTGAAAGAGGTTGGACTGGCAGTCAAACATGCCACTTTTGTGACTCTGTAGAAACAATAGACCATTTGTTTGTTATATGTCCTGTTATTGCATCACTTTGAACTTGGATAGCTAATTAATCACAATAATTTTGTATTTAATTGTAATCATATATCTGATCTTTGTATTTTAGATGCACTAATCCCTCTCAAGGATAGCCTATTAATAGAATTGATAGGGGCAACAACAACCTGGACTGTGTGGTTAACCTGAAACCAAATCTGCTTTGATAATGCTGCAAAACCATTTTTAGCTACTTTAGGATCCAAAATCATCTGAGTAACCTCTTATTTGTTTAAATCTAATTTGGACGATTCCTATTTTAAATTAAGTCTTATTTTACCTATAGATGTAACCAAATTGTCCCAAGCAAGCAATTTTATAATTCTCTCGAAGACATATACATCTCAGGAGGAGCCAGCAGCTGGAATTCTAAGGAAGATCTTTTTTATGAGTTAGAGGAGTCAGACCTGTCTGAGTATCTTCGAGACCGTGCGGATTTTGATGCTATTGATGCCGCATATTTCTCTCCTCTGGATCCCATGGCACCAAGCTCCTCCCTCTCCTCTCCAGCTACTTAGTTACTACTACTGATATTAAATCATGTTTTGATAGTGCTTTAGCCACTTTATGCACTAGAAGTTATTAGTTTTTAGCTTTGGACCGTATCATATTATATATGCTTTATCCCTCATGCAAACTCTATGTTTACAACCCCTTGATATAATATGGAGTAAACTATAATGGTAAGTAGGGTTATGTCAGTGATTATACATCACTGTTTTTGGATGAACTATATTATGTTTCTAATGAAACAGGTGGATATTCCCACTTTTTCAAAAAAAAAAAAATCTAATTATTTATCAGTACAGTGTGTTTATTAAAAAATTATAATATAAACAAATTAAATTAATATTTTTCATTCATTTAGTTAAAATTTAATCTAAGAGCTTCAATATACAAACACGGTTAAAAAATTTGGTTTAAACAAATTCAATTAATATTTCATCAGTTAGTTAAAATTAAAAAAAAATCTATGGACATCAATAATATTATTATTCGTTCGATTCAGTTTTTTTTATGAGACATCTCTTGTAATAGTTTTTTTTGTGCATGTATTTGATGTGACTAAATTATAATAATAATATAATTATTGAATAATAAAAAATTTACGTCTCCTTTTATTCTTCTGCATTAACAGATTTTTTTTTTTGAATAAGTGGATTATCCACCTGTTTCCATTAGAAACATATAATGTCCTTACATCAAAGTCATTAGCAGTTACACTAATATCTCTTGCTTAGCTAAGAAAGTACCTCATATTACAAAACCAGAATAGGAATAGCTACCAGAGAAATTTAAAACTAAAACTACATAGGCAAATGATTAAAACTGAAACTAGCAGTAAACATCATAAAGCTAAAATCAAGGCTGATACGATCAAATCTAAATCTCTGGTGTAGAAATGGAGGAACTGGTGTCTGTGGTAGTCTGGGCAGCATAATAGGAAGCATCAGCTGCATCACATTCTGCCCTATCTCTAAGGTGGTCCGAGAGGTCTGACCCCTTTAACCCAAGAAAGGGATCTTCCTCTGAATCCCAGGTATTGCCGTCCCCCTGAGATGTATCGGTCTCCGAGAGGATTATAAGAGGACATACCTGAGGTAAACCAGTCACATTCATTGGTAAAATGATACTTAATTTAAAGTAAGATTCATCAGAGTTGGATTTACACCAATAAGAGGTAAGTGAAATAATCTTAAATCCTATAGTAGCCAGGGATGGGACAGAAGCATGATTAAAACATATCTGGTTTCTGATTAACCAAATGGTCCAAATAGTCGCAGCCCTAATTAATTCTATTAGTAATGTATCTTTTAGAGGAATATATGCATCAAGGATCCAAAGATCAGAAAGTGTGGTACAGTTAAAAACAAAGTTATTGTGGGCTGCAATCCATGTCCAAATGGTATTAATGACAGGACAAGTGACAAATAGATGATCTATGGTCTCAAATGAATCACAAAAATAGCATTTATGGTCACCAGTCCAACCTTTTTTAACTAAATTGTCTTTGGTCAAGATTTTGCCTTCCTTTACTAGCCACATAAAAATTTTAACTTTGAGGGGTATTTTGGTCTTCCAGAGTGTAGTGTAATTTTGGTCTTTAATTCCACCATAATCTAACCATGTATATAAGGAATGCACTGTGAATGAACCAGAAGTGGTCCATCTCCAAACTATACTATCAGGTTTGTTAGGTTCACTAAAAATGGTTGAGTAATTTATAACAGAATTTAAAGTGTTATATGCCAGTAGGTGGTATGCTTGTCTGGATGGCAATGTTTGTAGGAGTGATAGCATTGGAGACAGTAATAAGTGGATCAGAGGTGATATTAAACAGATTTGGAAATGTACAATATAAAGCACATTCACCTTGCCATCTATCTAACCAAAAATGGGTGTCTAAACCATTACCAATTGTTCTATTAATACCCAATTCTACTATGTGTCTAATAGTAAGTATACCAGACCAGAAGTGTGAGGTAGTAGGAATATTTAAACCTGAGGTACTATATTTATCTATGAGTATATCTTTCCATTTACCCTTGGATGTAGGGTCTTTAAATCTAAACCACCATTTTGCTAACAAAGATATGTTCATTCTCTCTAAGTGAATGATACCCAAACCCCCTTGACTTTTGCTCAAACAAACTTGTTCCCAAGAGACTAAATGGTATTTCTTCCTAGAAGAATCAGAACCTGCCCAAAGAATTTTTTTTCTTATTTTATCAATACTCTTTCTAACATTAACATGAATCTTATATATAGACAGCCAATACAAAGGAATAGCAGATAGGATTGAATTTAGCAAAGTTACCCTACCTCCTAGTGATAAAAGTGAACCTTTCCATGTTTGAAGTTTTTTCTCAATTTTTGAAACTAGAGGCTGCCAATCTGGTTGGGTCAGTTTTTTTCAATGAAGTGGGACACCTAAATAGGTAATTGGTAAGGATGATACCTGACAACCTAATTGATGTGCTAAGTTAGCAGCTAAAGGATCTGAGATATTAAGGGGTATTAATGCACTCTTGTGAAAATTTATTTTCAAACCAGAGAGAGATTCAAAGCCTATTAATAAGAATTTAAGATGTTCTATCATGAGTGGATTAGCCTCTAAGAATAGGAGAGTGTCATCAGCAAAATGAAGATTAAGAATATTTGCTGTATTTGGGAAATTTCCTAAGCCTGAAAGAAAACCTGCATTTTGGGCTTTATTTAGAATCTTATTTAAAACATCAGCCACTAAGTCAAAAAGTAATGGAGATAGAGGATCATCCTGTCTCAGACCTTGTTTACAGGGAAAGTAATTACCTTGGGAACCATTGAAAGATATACAAGTTCTTCCACTTTCTAATATGTCATTAATCCAGTGAATAAACAAAGAACCAAAACCTCTTGCCTGAAGAATTTCTAAAAGAAAGTCCCAATTAACTTTGTCAAAGGCTTTCTCAAAATCTAGTTTTAAAAGAATTCCTTGTTGTTTATTAATCCTAATTTGGTGAAGTATTTCGTGAGCACAAATAATCTGCATTAACAGATTAACGGAGAGACCAAACGTTGTAACTATTTTGCGGCTGCTACAGTGTCCAAGCTTTTATAATAAATGAGAGTAACAATAAAATTATAACAACCAGCCTTTGGTTTCAAATTTAGATGGAGGAAACTCTTTGTTATAATATTTAAAAAAAAATTGTTGGATGGTTTGACTTTCAAATCTCTCAATTAAAAGAAAATAATAAAACTTAATAAAAAGAAAAATGTGTGGATCTGAAAAAAAACATCCAGGACGACGATGGCCAGTAAGTTGAACTTGATCAGATTTTAAATCTTTTTTATAATTTTTTTACTACTTTTTTAAATAGATAAACAATTATTTGATCTAAACGAATCTAGATAATTCAAAGGTAGTGATTTTCTATCTCTCTGAAAAAATATTAAAACAATTGTAAAGTTTAGTCTTCAATTACAATTTCAACGAAAATCATGTTATCCGGTTTAGATCGACTATTTGAATTTTGAAAACAAAATATATTTTTAATGACTTTAGTAGGCTATCTCTTGTCTAATATTCATACTGCATATGCTAATCATTATTTTTTAGGAAATACAAAAAATATAGTTTAATTTTTTCCTAATAAATGAGCGATTATAATAATGATTAAAGTAATTTAAAACTCCGCAAGAACCCTCTAATTTTAATTTCTTCAAAAGACTCGAATATGACAAGCGGAACGATATATTCATTAAAAATATGCAGAGGATCATCAATAAAAATAAAGTGCTGTGAGTTGACCTTGTAAAAATATTTGACATGACAAAAAAAAATACGAATTCAATTATATTTTATTTTAACTATTACTATTACTGATGTAAATCTAATAGCATCATTATGTGAGGTACTCATTTGTTGTTAGAATGCTCCACCTTCATCATTAACAAAGAAAACATCATTATGTGAGGTACTCATTTGTTCCCATTTTTTTTTTAAAGCATTTTCAAAAAATTAAAAATAAGAAGTAGGCTCCATTTCTCAAAATCTCGAAACATATAAGAAACACAAACTCTTATTTTTGTTTTTACTTATTTCTTAAATTGAAAAAATAATGTATTATTTGTTGTTGTAATTGAAAATATTATGGATTAATATTTGTCATTGTTAATCGTTCAAATTAGTATACAATATTATTTAAAAACAGAGTATCAAGGACAAGAAATATCTGCTACTTAGGCTGTGTTTATGCTAAGTTATGAGATTAATGAATGCTAGTTTTTTAATTTTATTATTTTAAAAATGCTACGGACAAAAAAAAATTATCTTTAGGTGCGCCGCATTCGAAACGCCACAGAAGATCCGCCTGCTTGAACTCCGCATAGCTAAATTAACTAACTCCCACCAAATGACCAAATGTAGTTGGCAACGAGAGCAGTTTGGATCCGATACCCATCAGACTCAAATTTGGGTCTGATGGACTTTACAACCGTCCGATTCGCTTTAAGATCCGTGCACACAGACATTGAAGCAACTTTGCACGGATATTAAAGCAATATGCACAGATCTTGAAGTGAATAGTATGGTTATAGTGTTCATCAAACTCAGTTTGAGTCCGATGGGCATCGGACCCAAATTGCTCTCATTGGCAACAGCCTACAAATCAAGAGATCCGACTTTGCTACTTTTTTATAACAAAAGCAGGATCCTGCTTTTCCGATTCCAATCATTCAAAATTTTCCATTCGCGTATCTCGATAAAAAAACTTTTCATGCACAAATAAATCTCAACGAATTTGAATGGTTGGGATCGGAAAAGCAGGACCTTGCTTTTGTTATTAAAAAGCAGCAGAGTCAGATCTTTGTAAATCCGAATCTATTGCGTTTCTTTACCCATTAACAGTATTCTAAAATCTCTATTTTTTAAAATTCAATCGTTGAATTGTTTTGAGATTTGTACATAGAAAAATTAACTATTTCGAAATACATGCACAGAAAATACCAGACGGCTAAATTAAAAAAAAAAATTAGGATTACTGTTTATGAATAAAGAATTACAGCAGATTTATTTCCGATATTTGTGGTGCTATGCTAACACTGCCCATGTGGCACTCTCTTCATCTCCACTCTTTGTTATTAGAAAATAGAGGAGGATTACATTGTCTCATACTCTCATGTCATTTTATTTTATGGTGCTTGGTATTTTTTTTATCTTCGTCTTTAAAGTTAAAACAGTCAATTTACACTGATCAACATGATCTCCATATTAAAATGTATATGAGACTATTTTATATTTTTTTTGAAACTTTTTACTATATTTAAATAGATACAAATTTTTTGTTTCCGAACCATCTAAAAATAGTGATTTTGCATCTATCTAAAAAAATAATTACATTTTTTTTTTCAAAAAATATAAAATTTTGTCTCCAAGCACATTTTAATATGGAGATCGTGTTGATTATTTCGAGTTAACTGTTTTAGAATTAAAACTTACAAATTAATAATATGAGATACGGAGATGTATGAAAGACGTAAGGCATTTGAACTCTCATCTAGAAAATATTATATCTTTATTGTTGCTATTATCGTTAGTACTGGAATCAAAACGTTTGTAATTAATCAGTTAGATAGACTGAATAATAAAGTATGCAACCTGAATAATACTATTAACCTGATTTATAAGTATATATTATTCGGTTTAGTCATAACCAGTTTAAAGATTCCTTCACTACTAAATTTGTCAATTTCAAATCCTAACCACATTTTATTTTATTAACACAATTTCTTCAAATATTTGAATTAAACATTTTAGAAAAGGAAGAAGAAAATATATAATTTCAAGATTGAGTGACATAATAAATTATCTAGTTCATTATTTTTTTTGGATAAATTCAACAAAGAATTTGGTATATGTATTTTTATTGATTCATAACAACACAGCTATATTACTTGGGTTCTTTTAATTATTCTTCTAACTATATACTTTTAAATCTATATGCCTATCTAAAAAAAATTGAAAGAAATAAATTATTGCTGTGTTTTGTTATTATTTAAATCAAACAGATGAAGAAGAAGCAAGGTGGGATTGATTGCAACCAAATGCAGGTCGATTGAACCCGTTTACTTCTTATTTTTTATTTTTTATATGTGTTTTTTTTATATAATTTGAAATGTTATGGATATTGTAAAATTGATCCTCATTTGTAGCAAGAAAATTTTATTTGATTGATTGTTGTTTACAGCGGACTCTCGTGATTTGATGTCTCGCTCTGCCTTTGAGAAGAAGAGAATATGCATGTAGGGTATTGAAGTTCAGTTATTCAATAATAATGCTGATTGAAGAATCATGATAATTGTTTTTATGGAGAAAAATAAATAAGAATTGACATGAAACTTTATCTGATCAATTTATTATTTAATTGTTTTATGCTGCTATAAGATCCTACCATATATGTGGTAGTTAATATACTTTCTATTATATATTTTTCACACAGAAAAGAAACAAACAAGGAAATATAGGTAGGCATTAATATACGTAAACAATTCATTTTGAAAAGAAAATAATTATTGAAGGGAAAATTTATCTAAACAATTAAAATATTTGAATGTGTTGTGTTAATAAAAGAATTAGTGTTGTTAATATCAGTAGCATTTCGTTATTTATTTTTTTCGGTTTAGCGCTTGACCAATTTATGTTCATATTAATTGAATAATGAAGGTACTAAGAAGAACTATAATGCTATTAAATTCTTAAGAAGTACTTTTAATAATTATAACTAAAATATTACTATATAAGCTTTCTTATTATCAATAATTAAAACCCAATATAATAAAGAGTAGAACTTGGGTGTTCTTGAACTCATTAAGCTTTTTTGGTGAACTCAACTTCAAAACTTATTTAATCGACTTCACACGATGGATCAAAATTGTTGAAACTAATTTACTTTATGAGTAATACGTTTGCATACATATTTAAAATTTTTTGAATTAATTTAGTATAAAGTCTAACTGAAATAAATATTATCTCCATTGAATTATTAAAAATTACAGCTATGTTATATACGAAGCGATCCTTGTGATTATCTAACTAAACAAATTAAGCCTTCCATATAAATATAACAAGCTCTTGAGCCTATAACCATGCGGAAATGTGTTTAGTGTGTGATAGAAGATTCGGTTTTAAACCTTGTTTCTGTTTCCTTCGGGGCATCTAAATCCCAAAACCAAAATTGAAATTTTTTTTTGAAAAATTCGGAATGAGTCCTGCAATTTTTTTTATTTACACAGTAACAAATAATATGGAGAAATTGATGGATTCTCAGAAAATTTTGATTTCGTAAAAGGAACAAATTAAGCATTGATGCGGTGAACGGTAGATCGAAATACAACAGTCATCTATCAATTTTCCTATATCATTTTAATTAATATCTATAAATAATAAATGCTTTGAGTCCTGAATGCTCAATCAGAATATGAATACATACAGTGGGGGGGACGGGATATAAATCCAATTATGACATTTCTCTCGGAAAAGGAGACAAATTATGGCGTGTCCAGTTTGAATTACTGGAGGTATTTTATCAGACTTTTCAGACAACTTGCGGCCTTGCGGGCCAAGCTAAGTAAGACTTCCGTTCGGGTCGGGTCGGTGAGAATATGATTCCGGTTTCTCTGTCCCGTAATTATGAAAACTTCTATATGGCGGGTCACTCATTATACTTCTTCTCTATAAAAATCTCTTAAAACTGCGCCTCTACACAATTTAATATCGGGAGAGAGCCACGAGAGAAATTAAGATTAAAATAAGTAGAATGGCAAAGCTGTTGACTAAACAAAAAGAAGTTATCCTTCTTCTACAAGGCTCAGACAATAATAATTTGGCCAAGGGGTCAATAACATTTATTGGGGGAAGAGAAGGGATCTTGACCAGTACTCCAAATCCTTTTACATTAACCCTGTAAAGTCTCTCTCTTTGCATTTGCATTTACATTGACTTTGTATAATTGTGAAGGGACAAAAATTTAAAGATAAGAAAATGTGGTTTTCTTGTGAGAATAATAATAAAATTCTGAGAAGTGTCCGGGTCCTCATTTTTTTTTATTAATTATATTAATTTGAATGCTCGTGATTTGTCGAAGATCCAAATTATATTATCATTAACATCATCGTCGTCGTTAATATATTTATCAAATCGAACAATTCAAAATTTCAAAAATATTATAACACTCCTTGACAATTCAAACAAAACTCACCGAACATAAGAAAATGAGTATAAAATTAGGGTGTTATAATGATGAATTCAACATGTTAAAATCGATTGCCAATTTACTTCACAACTGGTGCATTTACATACAAAATTTATAATTTTTCAAATTAATATAGTACAAGTTGAACAGTCTTCATTTTAAATTATTTTTAATGCATTTATTTTTCATAATTTCTTTACCGCCTGACTTTATATTAATTTTTTGTTTGTTTGAAAAAGTGGAGAAAACCCGCCGATTTCATTAAAAATCATAACTGTTCTACTGATAAATACTCCAAACAACTGGAGTAGTACCAGCTATAAAGACCACTAAAATATTAGTAACAACAAAAGAAAGTACATATCCATCACAACCAATAGCACAGAAGAAGAAAATAACAGATAATCACATCGCTAACTTTAAAAATACTATCAAGACAACAAAAAACCAACTATATTAACAAGAGCAGTCAGATCTTCATCCCAGTGAATCATCCACCATAGGGGGCTTTGCACCAAGCATAGGGTCAAACCTCTTGGCACCAGAGGCAAAGAATGGCATGCCTCTTTCTCTACCCCATGCTCTACTCCTGCCTCTTTCCCTAAGTAAGTCATCTGGTTCCCAAGAAGAATTATATCATGACAAGGTGTATAATTCACATCCAAAGAGAAAATTAATGACATGCTACGTAACATATCACTGCTTAATGTTTGGCACTAAAAAGTAGCAATACAAATGATTTTAGGTCAAATAGATTGGAGAAAAGGGATAAAAGTATTTGGCAAGATAAACATATAACATTTCATTCAAACATTTCTTAGAATCCATTATGATATCAGAGCTCCAGAAATAATGCTGAAATAAGAACGCCTATTCCAGAAATTATGCTTCTAATACTATCTTACTCCAACATACAAAAAAAATCCTGTATTAAAAAAAAAACTTCTCTATTCTAGTCTAATCCTCCTTATGTCTAATCCGAAATCAAACTTTACTTCTCCCTATTTTCCTATCTATTCCTCTTTGTTCCAAAAGACTCTATATTAAATTAATTCAAAATTAATTTTTTTTGCATATAAATGTATCCCTTGTCAAATAGATCAGTTTTAACAATTTTTATTTGTCATTTGAAGTCAATTATATTGTAGTAGTTTTTGAAGTTAAACTTATCAAGAACTTAGTGAGCTTACGAACGCCTAGTTCAGTTCAAGAAGAAATAATAGATTTGTTTTGTTTGATTCTAACAAGAAAAATATATTAAACTTGATGCAATTTTTGAAATACTGTACAGTACTAAATTTTTGTTTGACGATTTCACAATTGTTATTTATCATCATAATAATAATAAGTCTAAGGACTTGGACGATAACTGAATAAGAAATTTACGGTCCAATGTGTATTAAAATGTCTTTGACCATAATGACCATAATGACATTCTTTAGTAACTAAATTTTATTTTTACTTTTGAGAATTGACCACACATGTGGTCACTTTTTTCTCCATCACAGCAATATCACCAACTACGCGGTTTAATCCACATGGAGCTGCAGGAGCATTTAGTCACAGTCGTCTAATTCTCTTGTGCAAAACAGGCGGCTTCAAATTAATGAATATATAGGCACAGCTAAAATTCAGAGAAACAGTAGAGCAGTGAAATTTTTCTAGTTCGGTATGTTTGCTTCCGGTCAAAGCTCCAAAATGCCTTTCTCAGCTCGTCACAGTTTTCACACGTCCCGTTGTCGGGCAGACCGTTTTTAGTTTTAAATGAATCCACTTACTTTGCACCTCTTTGGCTCTTTCTCCCCAAACCGATTGCTCCTTTGTTATGCTTCGTACAGTGGAATCTATTGATCTCCCACTCAAATTTATAAAAGAATATATATGGTCTATATACTTAACAATCCGGCCGGGCATGAATTTTTTTTGGCGCCACTGAAAGAATCTTCTGCTACTTGTAAACTAAGAAGCAATAATTGATGTGCTAATAAGTTTTTAAATATATTATTTTATATATAAACCGGACCACATTTACGGGGAAATATTATGTACGCGTAGCAAGTACAATAGTTAGGGGACTTATCATTTATATAGCGCAAATATAATTAAGTCACCTCAGTTAGATTATAATTTACACGAACGAATCGTCGTTAAAAAAGGCACCAAGCGTTAACACCGGAGAAAGAAAAGAAAAAAAGGAAACCAAAGAAAGCCTAGTGTCACTCTAGCCAGACAACTCCCATTAGAATAGCCGAATAGGAAAGGATTAGAAAGAGAAAGAGAGAGTGTGTGAAGTGTGAAGTGTGAGAGCAGAGAAAGGAAGAAACTTTCTTCTCTCCAATCGATACCTCTTCATGTCATCCGTCCCAAGTCCAATCGATACCTCTACAAAAAGCACTGACGAAGAATGGAACCAGCCAGAGCTCCAGACATTCCACATCGATTCTTCTGTCACCATCCCCTCCATTCAGACACCCTCCATTAATCCCGCTCCTTCTGAAATGGCCACCTCCAGCTCCAACCCCACCGCAGAGGACGAGAAGCCCGCGCCTCCCGTTCCGGTTGTCGGGCTACTCCAACTCTTCCGGTTCGCCGATGGTCTAGATTATGTGTTAATGGCTATTGGATCTGTCGGAGCTTTAGTTCACGGCTGCTCTTTGCCTGTATTTCTCAGATTCTTTGCGGATCTTGTAAATTCCTTCGGGTCTAATGCGGATGACCCGGATACCATGGTTCGCGAAGTTGTAAAGGTAGTCATACTCATTCTCATGCTTTAATTCTCTGTTTCTCTTGGATTGCATTTCAATTTCATACGCTAGCTGTTGCATCCTTAATTTGAATTTGATCTGTTGTTGGTTTTGATTCAGTATGCTTTCTATTTCCTCGTGGTTGGAGCTGCCATATGGGCTTCATCGTGGGCAGGTGGGATTTTTACTCAAATTGGGATCTTAATTTTGAAATATTCGATTCCTGGTTTCTTCAATTGTTGTGTACTTCACTACTTGTTATGTAAAAAAACAGAGATATCGTGTTGGATGTGGACTGGAGAGAGGCAATCAACGAAAATGAGGATTCGTTATCTAGAGGCAGCGCTAAATCAAGATGTTTGCTACTTTGACACCGATGTACGCACCTCTGATGTTATCTATGCCATCAACGCCGATGCGGTCATAGTCCAGGATGCTATCAGTGAGAAGGTGTGTAGCGACTCACTTAAACTTTGGTCACACTCACAAATCACAATTGCAGTTCATCTTACTTTTTTTTCAACTTTTATTTATTTGTCGTCCTCTCAATTTAGTTGGGGAACCTGATACATTACATGGCCACTTTCGTGTCCGGCTTCATAGTTGGGTTCACAGCCGCATGGCAGTTGGCACTTGTCACGCTTGCCGTGGTCCCGTTGATCGCTGTTATCGGTGGTCTCAGTGCCGCAGCACTTGCCAAGTTCTCATCCAAGAGCCAAGATGAACTTTCTAAAGCAAGCAATATTGCTGACCAGGTAATCCATTTTTTTTAATACATTTTGTTTGTTTGTTTGTTTCTTCATTGAGATTACTGTTCAAATATTTGTTATTTTACTTTATCAACATTTGTTTCAGGCATTGGGTCAAATTAGGATTGTGCAAGCGTTTGTAGGAGAGTCGAGAGTTCTCCAAGCATACTGTGCGGCATTGACTGTGGCACAGAAAATCGGGTACCGAAGTGGGTTGGCAAAGGGGCTCGGGCTGGGTGGGACCTACTTCACAGTTTTCTGCTGTTATGCACTGTTGTTATGGTATGGTGGTGTTCTTGTTCGCCGGCACCATACCAATGGTGGTCTTGCAATTGCCACCATGTTTGCTGTCATGATTGGTGGATTGTAAGTGAATTCTACAATCTCTGTTTAATTGTAACAGTATTTAATAAAAGTGATTAAAGGGGTTAAATTGAAAAAAATTGTAATGCAGGGCTTTGGGACAATCAGCTCCTAGCATGGCAGCTTTTGCGAAGGCAAGGGTGGCAGCCGCTAAGATATATAAAACAATTGATCATAAACCAAGCATTGATCGAAACAACGAGTCTGGGCTTGAGCTGGGTTCTGTAACTGGCCTTCTCGAGCTAAAGCATGTCAACTTTTCGTATGCATCTCGGCCCGATGTTCTAATATTAAAGGATCTTTCTCTGACTGTTGCTGCTGGAAAGACACTGGCCTTGGTCGGAAGCAGTGGGTCTGGCAAGAGCACAGTTGTTTCGCTTATAGAGCGGTTTTATGATCCAACTGCTGGTAATTAGGCGATTTACGCATTGCTGTTAAAAGATAAATAATTGTATTGATTTTTTGAGTTCAATCAATTTTGAATTTTTATTATGGATTTGTTTAGGTGAAATACTGCTAGATGGCAATGACTTGAAAAAATTGAAACTGAGGTGGCTGAGGCAACAGATTGGGTTAGTGAGTCAGGAGCCAGCACTATTTGCCACAACAATCAAAGAAAATCTCCTTTTAGGAAGAGAAGATGCCACACAAGTAGAGATTGAAGAGGCAGCCAGAGTTGCTAATGCCCATTCTTTCATAATTAAGCTGCCTGATGGATATGATACCCAGGTCAGAATCAATCATTCATTTCATTTCTTGCCTTTCCTTTCTTTTTTTTACTGCTGCTTTTTTACTGTCTCTATCTTTAGTTTTATTTTTGACTAGGCAATATCTCCTCCGCAGTTGGTCCCTTTCTTGCGTTTCTTTCTTGTTTCTGTGAGACAAAAATGTCCACTTTTATTGGGTCCCCACCAAAAGATGAGATTATGTGTGGACTGTGGAATTTGATTCTTCACAATGCACTTCAGTGCTGTCATCCATGTTACGAGTCATTTATATGAATAATGAATTCCATATTTAAATGAGGAGCTTGAGCAACTACAACATACATTAGCACACTGGGACCAAACATAATTTTATTGATCAATGTCCTTAATATTCCCACTTATCTCTTTCTTCGGCAGCTAAAAATGTTTTCTGGTCTCTCTCTGTGTTTTACGAGCGGTTTCTTTCCCCCCTTATTTTCACTACAAGCCTAGAATTCTTTCTTACAAATAATAACACTAGGTTAGTGGCCAACATTACTTTTTTAGGGGCTACGACACCTTATTTCCAAGAAAACATGAATACCGGGGAGACCTCAACTCAGTACAACACAAATGGCTACAGAGAATTGAGGCATCGTCTAATAGTTTACAATTCCACTTTGTCCCAACTACGAGTAACATGACAAGATTCTTTTCTTAAGAGTCTATTTTAACATCCATGAGCTGAGTTCAGCTACTAGCCTATGTTTTAATGGAGTTAGGTTTCAAATCCCAAGTTTGTTTCCCACTTGTATTCATCTGCTAACTAAAAGTATACAATAATGTTTCCTACTTGTTCCCATCTGCCCACTTATTAAAAAAATATAAAGCCAAATGTCATTAGTGAGGAATGTCAAATTTTCAAATTAATCCCGAGAATCACCTTGTCCTTTGTTTATTAAATTAATGATCCCTTGAAAAATGCTTTTGTCTACTTCTATAGCATCTTAGAGTTTCTAGGCAGGAGAGTATTTTTCAATAGAGCTTGTCACATGGCCAATGGTGGAAATCTCTGTACATATGTTAACTAAAGTCTGGTCAATCCTAACGTGGTAAAGTCCACGCTTCAGTCAAACTGACCTGACTTAAATTAATGGTACCTATACATTTATCTATCTTATTATTATTAAATCCAAATATCTTTAGTCCCTCATTTAGTAGTCAAAGTCACCTTACCTTGACTGCAATTATCGAAGCTTAACTCATCTTAATACATTTCCTAATTAGTAAAAGGCCCTCAACTGTACATGCTCTGTTTCTTGAAACTTTAACGAGTTGGAACTTTTACAAGGACATCAGAAGTTAGAACAGCATTTGTTTCTCCAACTTATGGGTCTTGCTGTCAGAACTAAAATATTTCAAGTACTCTCGGACAGTTAAAACCAGTCAGTATTTTCAGCTTTACTCGATACCGGTTGAAGTTTCAATTCTTCATAGGCCAGCGATCATATAATTAAATTTGACTGTGTAATGTAGGTAGGAGAAAGGGGGCTGCAACTGTCAGGAGGGCAGAAGCAGCGGATAGCTATTGCACGTGCCATGTTAAAGAACCCAGCAATTCTCCTGTTGGATGAGGCAACGAGTGCGCTGGACTCAGAGTCAGAGAAGCTGGTGCAGGAGGCGCTTGACCGTTTCATGATTGGTCGCACCACCCTTGTCATTGCTCACCGTCTCTCCACCATCCGCAAGGCTGACACTGTTGCAGTTTTACAACAGGGAAGCGTGTCAGAAATTGGAACACATGACGATCTCATGTCCAAAGGGGACATTGGCCTTTATGCCAAGTTAATTCGCATGCAAGAGCAGGCGCATGAGGCTGCTCTTATCAATGCCCGCAAAAGCAGCGCCAGGTGTGCAATTTTACAAAAAAAAAAATTGTTTTGTTTGAAAGGGTTTAAGAAAGTTCTTTTAGATTTTGTTGCTAAAAGTATGCAATTTTACAATTTTGATTACAGACCCTCAAGTGCACGGAATTCGGTAAGCTCACCGATCATGATGAGGAACTCATCGTACGGCCGGTCACCTTATCGACGCCTCTCTGATTTCTCTACCTCAGACTTCAGCTTGTCATTTGACCCTCACCACCGCATGGAGAAACTAGCCTTCCGCGCGCAAGCAAGCTCTTTTGTTCGCCTTGCCAAGATGAACTCGCCTGAGTGGAAATATGCTCTTGTGGGCTCCATCGCCTCCATGGTTTGTGGTTCCTTCAGTGCGATTTTTGCTTACATTCTCAGTGCTGTTCTGAGCATCTACTATGCACCGGACCCTAAGTACATGAACCGTGAAATTGGAAAATACTGTTATTTACTTATTGGCATGTCATCAGCTGCGCTCTTGTTCAACACAGTGCAGCATCTCTTCTGGGATACAGTTGGGGAGAACTTGACAAAGCGTGTGAGAGAGAAGATGTTCACTTCTGTGCTGCGTAATGAAATTGCTTGGTTTGATCGGGAAGAGAATGCTAGTGCGAGAATCGCTGCTAGACTGTCATTGGACGCACATAACGTGCGGTCGGCAATAGGAGACCGGATTTCAGTTATTGTTCAGAACTCCGCTCTCCTGCTTGTTGCATGCACAGCTGGGTTCATTTTACAGTGGCGGCTTGCACTTGTACTCATTGCCGTGTTCCCTCTTGTTGTAGGTGCTACCGTCTTACAGGTAAGGAGTTGCATTTGCATGTACTTGCTTAATTTTCTTTTACGTATTTAATGTTTGTTCTTTTATTCTTCTCAGTTGTTAAAAGAAAATAAGATTTTGTTTTTCCTGCAGAAAATGTTCATGCAGGGTTTCTCTGGGGACCTTGAAGGGGCTCATGCAAAAGCGACTCAAATTGCTGGGGAGGCTGTGGCAAATGTGCGCACTGTGGCTGCGTTCAATTCAGAGGCAAAAATCACACGATTATTTGAATCCAATCTTAGAGGTCCCCTTCGGCGGTGCTTTTGGAAGGGTCAGATTGCTGGGAGTGGATTTGGTGTGGCCCAGTTCCTTCTCTACGCATCATATGCGCTTGGTCTATGGTACGCGTCTTGGTTGGTGAAGCATGGTATATCCGACTTCTCCAACACCATTCGCGTGTTCATGGTTCTGATGGTCTCAGCTAATGGAGCAGCAGAGACCTTGACAATTGCACCTGATTTCATAAAAGGCGGCCAGGCCATGCACTCTGTTTTTGAAACAATTGATAGGAAGACTGAGATTGAGCCAGACGAACCAGAGTCGATACCTGTACCAGACCGGCTACGTGGCGAAGTTGAACTCAAACATGTTGATTTCTCATATCCGTCCCGGCCCGACATGTCCATATTCCGCGACCTTACCCTCAAGGCACGGGCTGGTAAAACCTTAGCCCTAGTTGGCCCAAGCGGATGCGGCAAGAGTTCGGTGCTTTCTTTAATTTTGCGGTACTATGAACCAAACTCCGGTCGAGTTCTTATAGATGGGAAGGACATAAGGAAATATAACCTCAAGTCACTGAGGCAAGCAATAGCAATTGTGCCACAAGAGCCCTTCCTCTTTGCTGCCTCTATTTTTGACAACATAGCTTATGGTAAAGAAGGTGTGACTGAGGCAGAGGTGGTGGAAGCAGCGACACAGGCTAATGCACACAAATTTATATCGGGGTTGCCTGATGGATATAGGACATTAGTAGGTGAGCGCGGGGCCCAGCTGTCAGGTGGTCAGAGGCAGAGAATAGCAATAGCCAGAGCGCTGGTGAAGAAGGCACAGATCATGCTCCTAGATGAGGCAACAAGTGCATTGGATGCAGAGTCTGAGAGGTGGGTCCAGGAGGCATTGGATAAGTCTGGATCGGGCCGGACCACAATAGTGGTGGCCCACCGGTTAGCCACTATTAGAAATGCTCATTCGATCGCAGTTATTGATGAGGGGAAGGTGGTTGAGCAGGGGTCACACTCGCACCTGCTTAACCACTACCCAGACGGGGTGTATGCGAAAATGCTACAGCTGCAGCGGTTCACCCTTCACCATGCGGGACCCAGTGCACCAGGTCCATCGTCGATTGCCAGTTCATTAGGGTGAAGTGTTTTATCACCACACCAGTATTGGCACTACATATATTTTTTTGGGTTTTCGCCTTTTTTTTTCCTTTTAACCTTTTTGTGTAATTTTCAGAGTTTTAGTTAATTTTGGATGGGGGCAAAAGGGTCTGATTTGTCTTGTAATTAATTAGATTATTATGGAATGAGAATATGTATTTAGCCATTTTTTGATCTGTTTTACAAGAGGGAAATGATTAACACATGGAATGGCAATTCTTTATCTTGGACCTGAATATAAAATTACGACCGGTCATGAAAAGTGTACAATGGAAGAAATGTATGTACTCATTCCACTTGAGCAATGTAATGGTAAATGTTCTCATGAAAAGTTTTATGTTTGGTTCAACTTGGGCATGCGAACGCATAATGGCAGTTTTTTATCGAGTAGCCCTGCAAAATCTCAAAATATTACGGGTACCTCTGTAAGCCTTGAGAGTCTAGGGGTGTCAACGAGCTAGCTCAGTCTGAGCTAGGCATTGGCTCAGTTCGTTAATTCTGGACTGAGTTACAGCCGAGCGAGCTGGATTTAGAGCTTCCGAGCTAAAATCTTAGCTCAAAGTTGTGACGAGCCAGCTCAAGCTAGCTCGCGATCTGACGAGCTGGCTTACTGGATCTTACTGGACCTTGTTTTGAGAAGAAAATAAATTATACAAACTTTTTGGACCGAGTCGGACTGAGCTGGACCGAGCTTGATAGTATAAAATGCACACAAATTGATGTCTAGCCGAGCTAGGCTCTAGCTTGAACTCATTAATTATGAACCGAGTTAGTCGCGAGCTAGCTCGTTAATAGCTCAGTCCAGTAACAAGTGATTGAGCCAGATGCGAATTCTGATCGAGCCATGAGCTACGAACTTTTTTGCCATTCTTACTTGAGGCATATCAAGAAAACTACTTTGAAATTAGAACTAGCAAAACTTCTCAAAATATGACGGGTACCCCTTTTACCAAAATGTTCATCTAACGGGAATTTTGAAGGTATATTATGATTTATTTTTTTTTCTGATTTGAGTTGTAGGGACACTAGAAAATTGGGGTTTTGTTATATATGTGTGTTTGGGAAAGCGATAATGGATGGAATAACTTTGCTTACAAAGTCCAAACATGCGAGATCTCTAGTGGGCATCCATGCGGACCATTGCTCTGTTTATCTTATCACATCTCATCTCATCTCACACCGTGTCATGAAATAATACATATAAAACAACCAAAAAAGGTGTTTTCTGAGTGCTCCCTGATTAGCAATCGCTGATTGTTAACCCAACATTAAATGACTAATTTAATATCATCAATGGCCAATATATTTTAGTACACCAAATTGAAGTGCTCGGTGTTGTAACATAAAAGAGAAACTAGCGTCTCTGCATTTTTCATTTTTTAAGAAATAGTAGCTTGAAAGCAAACTGGGTCTTCTTAATTAGAAAGCGATTGAGAGTTCATACTTCATAGTGATAGCAATAGTAGATTGGATTGGGAAAAGAACTAGTCTTTTTAATAAAAGCATGAGAGTGACATAAAATGGGGGGAAGCATCTGTCGACAAATTCGAGTTGTTTTGGGGACAGCTTGATTGATGTCATTATTGTTCTCAACAAAGATCTAACGTGCGGTTCTTTTTTTTTTCAATTTTTTTTACCAGAAATGTGGAGTTCTAAGTTTCAAAATTTTATTGATAGTGATATTGTGGGATCTGACTAAAGCAGAACTCTGCTTTTCCGATTCTAACCATTCAAAATTTTCAATCTGCGTATCTCGATAAAAAAACTTTTCCATACACAAATCTCAACGAATTTGAATGGTTGAGATCGGAAAAGCAAGACCCTGCTTTTCTCACAGAAAAGCAGCAGAGTCTGATTCGATACTGTGTTCATCTGTCCGGTTTAATTGGTCGATAGTTCCGTTTATTTTTAAAATTTATTTAATTGTTTGGTTCAATTTGATTTAGAAACGAACCGACCGAAAAATGAGCATAATTTTATTGAGACCGTAAAAAATTAATTATAAATATTTTCTTTCTCTTTAAGTATGAAAAACACTAAATCCTAATTCAATTATGTATTTTGAAATAAATAATACTTTTGAGCTTATAATAAAAATTCAAAATTTAATAAAACTGTTTATTTTTTATTATTATTATTATTATTTCAGTTCCACCGAACAAATTGAAACTCAGTTTGGTTTATTTAGTTTGATTTTAATTAAGTGGATAAGTTTAATTTAGTCGGTCCAGTTGTATTTTCAAAATCAAATAAAATTATTGTCTGTTTGTTTTATTTCGATTTTAACTGATCTGAACCGATGAACATGCATGAAATGTAATGTTCAAAATTTTTGTCCTAATAAAATAGTCTATGACGAACAAATAAATCATCATGAAACATGCATGAAATGTAAGGTGCATAACAATATATAATAGTTTTCTAAACGAAAGCAATCTGGGGGTTTATGATATTTCTTTATTCGATATTTAATTAATATGTCGATGTCCATACTGCACGACAAAAGAAAAGAGTATCAATAAGTGTTTTAATCTTTTGTCTCTTAAAATGTGTATTTGCAAAAGTTTAAATAACAAATAGTGTATTTATAGCTATGAACATTGATCATAATTAAAGGTTTAAATAGTGTTTATCGCGTCATAGCGGAATGGCTAAAAAAACAGTACTATGTCCAAATAGCGCACTACGTCATAGCTTTTATAGTCCCAAAACGCTATAGCGGCACTAGTTAGAACCGATTCATAACAGATAGCAATATGGAACATTTAGCGAATATGGAAGTTAATAGACTAGATTTTCATATTTCTATTTCAAGAAAAAGAGAGAGTTCAAATTAGAAAATTCCGCTGAATTATTAGTTAAAAGTCTAATTTTTTTTTTGGCAAAAATAATAACTGCTATTTATCTGTTATTTCTACTAAAATATCATGTAATACTATCGGTAAAATACTAAATTATGTAATTTAAGAAAGCATCATAATAAATGTTTAAATCAATGTACACATGGTTATTATACAATTAATGATCGGCTATTGCACAATGCACATTTACATTTTGTGTTACAGATTGCACTGCTCTTTTAAACTTCCTTACCCATTTGGACCACCTTAAAATGGGAATTGAATTCTCTGCCTCCCAGGGCACAGGATTTTCCTGCCCCTGAGTCATTGACATGTGGACCCGCAGCAAAATTAAAACCAATATTTAAATGTTTAAATCTGTCTGGACCCACGTGTCAGTCGCACTGGAGGCAGAAAAATCCTGCCCCTCAGGGGCAGGTGATCTCTTTCCCTTAAAATGTGCTTCACTATTGCATAATATGACACTGACGATTATCTAATGCACATCTAGCTAATGCATTGTTTATTCGTTTTTTTTTAAGTTGGCAAAGAACATTAAGGGAATTTTCATAGAGTGAATATTTGGGAGTATGTATATTATTTTGGTTTCTTACAGATAAAGAAAATAAAGGTAGGTAAAATAACTAGAAATTTAGAAAAGATGAGGAATCAGTTGATAATGGTTATTTTGATAATTTTTAAAATGATTTTAAAAAAGTTAACTAAAAACGAAAATTAAAAAATAATTGTATAGGTATGTTATTTGACACGTAGGTATTCTAATAATCAAATTACATGTTATTTAAGTTTATCTGATGACCGTTAATTTCTGATCATTAAATTTCAAATAGTACGTTTGGATGCACTCTAGAATAGCTACTGTTTAGAATGGTAGATAAGAATAGTGATTTTTAGAATAGTGTGAAAATTGTGCTATTCGGAATAGTAAAAATGTTGTTTGGATTGTACATTTGAAATAGTGAATAGATGTAACTGATAAATAATAGTATAAATAATAGTATTAACAAAGTATTTATTAAGAGAAAAGATAGACAAGTGGGGTCTCAAATGAATTGTTACGACGTAGAGATAAAATAAGTGGTGTTAATTTTATCATTTATGAACTGTGTTGACGGTAATAAACATTTTTTTTCTCTATTCACACTTTCGAATAGTAGCTATTCCAACATTTCCAAGGAATAGAGAATAGCAGCTATCCTCGCTATTCCGAATAGAAAAAATGTCGTTTGGATGTACATTGCTATTCCGAATAGCAGCTATTCTTGATGTATATATTAAATCTCATTATTTTGTATGAAAGTGATGTGTTGATAATATAAACATGATATTATAATTTCAATTTTAAACGTTATAATTAAAGATTGTCAAGATTGTCAAAATAAAGAACCAGTTATCTCTCTTTGAAAAATATCTAACTTCTTAGAAGCTAAGATCGATATAATGTATCTCAAACTCTTGTGCCATAAAAAACCATGATGAATCTTAAAACTAGTAAGCAAACAAACAAAATATTATCAGGACAGCAATGTAAAAATTGAGATAAAGATAGAAAAGAAGCGGAGAAAGGAGAATTGATAGGGACTCACGGAGATGTAGCAAGAAATAATGGCATTGATAACTTGGTCCCCGTTAGGTATACACCAATCAACAACAAAAACAACTTTAGTTTCACAAAGTCTGGTTGCATTTGATTGCTCTAACAGCCTTAGAGAGGACTAAAGTAGCCTATGCACGCTTTGTGATATGTCAACCAAATCACATGCCCTCTCTCGCTAAATGTGCAACACTTTAAATTTTATTTATTCCACTTTTTTTTTAGGAAAAAAATAACACTATCCAATGGAATTAGCTTCTATCCATTTGCCAAATGAATTAATTCCAAAATGTATGTTTTTGTCTTTTAGATTAGATCGTGTGGTATAATATGGAAATAAATTTGCTGTTATTCAGATCTCAATCATTTTTTTTTTTTTTTTAAAACCTGACAGCTACTGTCAGGATGAATTCATTAAACAAATAACAATTTATATCCTTGCAGTCTAAAAGAAAAAGGGAAATAAAAACAAACAAACAAACAACTAAGGATATGTGAAATTTTTGTATGCGAAATTTTTTATGTGCGAATTTTAACGAAGATCAACAGTTGGAATCAGAATAATAGATTTCTGTTATTCTAAAGAAATAACAGCAGATTTATTTCCTTATAATATATTGATCTAGACGCACATACTCAATTCTTAATTAGTTTCCTTGATTTTTATAATTGAGGGGTAATTATTAGTTGCCAAGGTGAGGCACTTTACATATTATACCACTTTATTTTTCTAGCTTAAACTGATTATATCAGATAATATATTAAACTGAACTATTTTCCCTTGCATACATGGTCATGTGATGCGTTTATAATTTTATATTAATTAATAGTCTGTCATGCAACATATTTTTTTTTATAAGAGTGTAAATTAACTATGACCGTATACTTTGTACATAAACCACGAATTAGGGATATGGATCAAATGAATTTAAATATACTTAAAGTTAAGAGGTGTAACGGAGCGAATTCAGAATGGATAATGCTTATACAAATTTGTATCCGTTTTTCAATGAGCGGATACGAATACAAATATCCATTAAAATCAAATTCACCTTAAATGGATATGAAACGAATAATTATCTGATAATTGAGTCCTATAAACTTTAAGATACAAATACTAATTTGCAGAGTGTTTCATTGGTCATATGAATTAGTAAAGTAATTTGCAGAGTGTTTCATTGCTTATATGAATTTGAAACATCAATTTTTGTGTTAGGTGTAGCCCAACAGCAAAGAAAAATTTAGGAACTTTAGCAGATTATATAGTTCACTGGGCCTACTTAAGGTCCCTCATAAACTAATCAGCTTAATGGGTTTAGGATCCATTACAATCAACTGGTATAATGCTATATACATTTTCTTTTTCTAGGAGTTTCGTATAGAAAATGAAGACATCGCTGTAAATTGGATGAGTTGAATCAAGCTGACCTTTTTTTTAAGTTGGACATTCAATTTTAGTGTTTTTTTTAGGGTAAAGATTTAACAAAACAGTTTTGGCTCTATGCAGCGCACACGCTATAGAATCAACACATCACTGCATATAGTTTGTGCGTTGTATGAACCCAAAACTGCTCTCTTAAAAAAAAAATTCGATTTTTAGGGTCAAATATGTAACCTCTTCTTAGAATTAATTCTACCCACCACTTCTCTACTTGGTCATTTGATTAATCTGATGATAAAAATTATTCAAACCACTTCATTGCCAAAATGGAATCACAAAGAATAAAAGATGGTCCAAACTCCAAACGATATAATTAGCAGAAAGGAAAAAATTCATGTTACATCATGTGGTGTGTCGTCAAGGAAGGTATAATGGAGAAAGAAAATGCAGCAGTACTGTACCAACGCTTAACAAGAAAAATAATTTGGATACATCATTACATTACATTACATGATCTTTCCAGCCAACCTGAGATACCGCTAGTTTACCTAACTGTACCGTTTGAACTTTGAACCAAAAAAATGGTGACCCATGAGAGCGCACCTGTCCATGTGCAACACCAGCAGTTTGTCACGTTTTCCCTGTCAAGCCCACTCATTGGCATGCCAATAATTAATGCAATTGTTTGTTTTCTTTTTAAGATGAAGCGGAGATGTCTCCAAATTGTCGTCTACATTTCAATGCCTCACCATATTGACAGGGTCGCTATGACTTTACGCAGCGTATCAGTCTTACACTTTTTCCAATTCTCTCTATTGATCATGCACTGCGTGAAGTCGAAGTAGCTTTGTCAATAAATTTTTACCCAAATAAGTGCTTTCCGCTGTTCCGCATATGCAGTTTATCTAATTTCGACAAATATATTTGCTTTTGGAAATAGTTGAGATCAAAATTACAAGTTGGAAGATTAGATTGCATCATTGAAATGTTTCAATTTGGGCCTTTACAATTCCTTCTAATGTGTGAAATCGGCCTATATTGAGATATTTACGCATATAACTTCAGCACCTTATAATTAAACCATGGGCCATGAGCACGTTTGAAGCCTTTTTGCTGATTTGATCTCATCATCTCTTTTCTGATACCTTATTCACAACCCAAGTAATTTTTTGTTTTTTTTTCGTGTTTTTGCGTTGCTTTTTTTCTGGAGAAATTATTCTTGCTCAAGTCCTCTACATATTTGCTCAAGGTTCTCACGATAATCTCGCCTTGCTATGCAAATGAGGAAAGCTTACAAATTATTTGCTCTGATCAACTTCGGTGTACAATTCTGGGATAGCCTTTAAAGACAAATTGTGGGATAAACAGGTATTTGCCAAACAATTATTGGTAGTCCCGAGCAAAATAGCATAATTGTGAGAGATAGAACCTGACTCCAATTCTATTAAAACTAATGCAAAATAACATCACGAGTTAAAACTAGTTATATACGTTTTTATTAAAATTCAAGTTCTGGTCCTTGTAACATCTCCCAAAATCAAATTTATTAGCCACTAATGCAATTTAACAATTTTCTTCACATCAATTTCAGAATATTTCCATTTGTATCAAGTTTGATCATATATAATTTTCAGAAAAACAGCCTGAACTGTATACCTCCATCCTACATCTGACAAAACAATTATTTACCATTATCTTGAAAATAAGTAATCAATATTGAAAAATACTAATATGGTAAAATGATACAAAAGGGCTCTGGCTCAAAATTGCTTGTAAACATAAACAATTAGAAAAAAAAAAGGTCACATAGACATCAATTTTGGCCCATTGTCTGGCCTTCCCATTCCAGCTGCCATGTCAGCATCCACCTGTGTATGTGGGGCCGGACCCTTCATTTTCTTCACCCTGCACCCAAAAAACAGTTTTTCTTTTAGACAGCTTTCATGATAATCAGGAATGCAATGTCATACAATATATATAGTACAGAGCTTGTGATACTGATTTCATAATAATCGGGAATGCAATGTCATACAAAATATATGGTACAGAGCTTGTGATACTCATAACAAAGAAAAAATGCAATAGTAAGACAGGAATAATAAGCAATCAACTCTCAATTATGAGAAAAGAATAGAAATGAAACAAATACATTACTTTTTCTTGTGCAGTTTTGATTTGTAGTGCTCCTCTCTCACATCGTCACTATAAAAATGTCGACTGTAAAATGGAAGAAATCAAATTAAAATTCATTACTCTATTGCCTAATGCCTACAGAGGACAGATCAATGAAACAAATCCCGTCACTACTCAATTCTCATTTTTAGTTGATCCAAATTTTCCTGCATAGATATAACATATCAAACTAAAAGCTTTGCATCTGAAACCTAACTTATTCCAATTACCCTATATACCCAAACAGTCAAGCATAGACACAATTAGCCTAGGTTCAACTTTGATAGAACCGAAATTCTATCTCAAACCACCAATTATCCATATTCAAAAGCATCAATTGCCTCAAATATAGTACCTGAACTGCCCAAACTCGTAAATTTTAAGCAAATATAAAGCCGAAATTAATCTCATGTGAAAAAAAAACTAACTCGCAGTGAAGGCAGTAAAATTGTCCCATGCCAGGCAGATCCGGGTCTACCGGTAACGGGTTTGCTTCAGCTATCTCAGATTTCTTCAATAACTCGGCTTGTTTCAAAAGCTCTTGGTAAACCATATCATCACGTATAATCTCGATTAAAGAAAAACTCAATAAAATGAAAAATAATATTAAAAATTTTATATATACAGTCAATACTGATGAAAAAAGGATATCTTTGACGAGAAACTTGGAGCGCCGATTTTGCTTGTGGGCTAACCTTCTCGTCTTCACCTTCCTATGCGGACACTTGCCTCCCATCTCTTCTCCCTCTCTCTTTCTCTCTCTCTCTTCTTCGTTTCCGAAAGGATGCAACTAGGGTTTGCAAAATCCAGCAGCACTTAGCGCCTATTGGTGCAGAAACCCTAAGCTCAACACGACTTCGCGAAAAAGGATGGGTTATTTTGGGCTTCTCGTGCGAATTTAATGGGCCTTTTTGATTCGGAGTTTTAATGAAAATTCTAAGTGGGCTAAACGGATGTTTCCCTAATAACCCAAATAAATTTAGTGCACGACCGAAAATTTGCTTTATGGCCCTCTTTTAATGGTTTGGAATATGAACTTCTGAAATTGATAGATTTTTTTTTTTTTTTTTTGTAATCCTCGTGTGTCCATGTCGTACGACCTCCTAAAAAAACTATGAAAAAGATTTTAAATGAGAAATACAAACTATTGAATCCGGTCTACTTCACAAATAATATATTTACATGAGAATAGTTCAAATGCCTCCATCATGTCTCCATTTTTAAGATCTTTAATAACTCAAAAGTCAAAATAAAACCGTTGGATATGATCTACATCATTTTATCTAAATGCACATGTAAAAAATTGTGACATTTCAACTTTGTTTTAATTGTCATCAAGAGCTTGAAAAAACGTACTAATGTGGATAATTTCTAGAAGTTGATTTTTCAAATGATTGATTTACATAAAAACAAAAATGAAAATGTGATTTTTTTTTATGCACACATAGAAAAAATAACATAAATCACATCTAACCGTTTTATTTTGATGTTTATAATTTAAATTTTGATTTATTAATGTTTTTAAAAATGGAGGTATGGTGGAGGCACAAAAAATGAAAGCATTTGAACCCTCCTCTATTTACATATGAAATTTATAAAAAAAATTATTTATTTAGTATAAGTCAAGCGGTTAAAAAATAATATTTGCTTGATTTTATACCAAATGAATTCAAAAAATTATAATCTTTATATATAAATGCATCACTTATGACGTAGATCAGTTTCAACGAATTAGATTCCCAGTTAAAATATATCCAATTTTTTTAAAGGAGTAACACAGCATGTCACTATGATACATGTAGCACGCTAGTCTTATTCATCGTAAATAGTAATTTGGATCTTTCGTTAATAGGATATAGAACTTGTAAATTTATTTTAGCTAATTGGCAAGAACGGATAATAAGAGGACCGAGGATAAATGTCATGCGTTGATAAAATTATAGTCTGTTGTCACCAAAATGTTGTCACGGACAATACATATAAGAAATGTGCTCTTGGTAAATTTAACAAACTTGTTTGATTGGACTAATCTAGCAATTTAATTTATCACATCAACATTTACAAATGATAATTTTGAAAACCTATAACATGGATGCAAAGGTAGAAGGGTTTCAAAAATCAAAATTAGGAATGATTAAGGAAAATTTAGACAATTTCATATTATATGAATAATAATTGTTAAAATAACTAATGAGGTAAACGAGGCATCTTTTGCATCTAAAAAAAGGCACATGCTCATAACAAAAATTTGGCTTACTAGGATTAAAACAACAACAAATAGCTGCAATTTTTAATTAGTTTGATTGAACATAAACAATGACACCCACATATCATTTTTTTTTTTAATGAATAAACACATTCAACCTATTAAACGACTGAAAACTGAACTGAAGAACAAAACATGAAAATAGTAAAATACAAAACCCAATTTGAATCAACTGTTGTTCACATCAATCACACTTCGTTCAGGACAAAAGCAATAAATGGAGTAAGAATCTGGCAGGGTCATGCATGCAGAGAAGTCATGTGCCTCCTGCTGCTAATAGACAATAATGGCAATGTGTTTTGTTGCGGAGGCGTCGAGGCGAGAGCACTAGATCAAGAGACTGGGATCGATGACGCACGCTAAAAAGGAGCGCAGGAGGAATATTATTGTAATTTTTGTATATATAAAATGAAAAATTAATTTGATGCTCTTTAGTCTTTTTGTGATTCTGAATTAGTTCAGAGTCTGATTTGCTATTTTTGTATTTGTCTTGTGATGTAATTGGTTTTGTTAATTTGCGGTTGCAATATCTAAATACTTAATACTGTGTGTGTGGTTTCTGGTATAAGTACATTTCTAGGGTCATGTACCAGTTGTTTGGTACTTTTTATCTGCTGAATTGTTTATTTTAATGAAATTGGTGGATCATTTCCACTTCTGTTAAAAAAATATATTTATAAAGGGATTGATTGTTTTTCTTTTTTGGAAAATAGATGGAACTCAACTACTGGTTCAGTATATGGATATTTTCTAATATATCAAATCAATAGTCCGGTCTCAATAATTTACGAAATTGGCAATGTGTCTCGGTCACACAAAATTAAAAAAAACTACTGATGCTGAATCATTGATCCGGTCTCATTAGTTTGCGGAACATTTTTTATTTTTAATTGATTTATTAAATTAAATACTGAAGCTGTGCATGTTTGGTATTTAGTGAGACCGAATCAATAGTTTGATCATAGTAGTTTTCGGATTTGTAACATTTTAAAAGTAGAAGTTTTAGTTTTTTTAGTTTATCAACACTATTTTTAATTAATATAATATATACTTACGGGTTTCAATAAAAAGAGAGAGAGAGAGAGAGAAACTGAATCATTGATTCGATTGCACCTCGCTTTAAATTAAACCAGTAGTTTGATTCCATCTATATTCCGAAGAAAAAGAAGAATCAATTTCTTTCACGATAATTTGATTTCTTTGATTTTATTAAAAAAAGAAGAAGAAAGAATTGGGAATAGTGTGGCAAATTCGTCCAAAGTGTAGCTATCTGTACAGGCACTGCAATATTCCCCCTGATGAAATTCTCTGGCTAGATGGGCTGTGTCACTGTTGTCTCCTTTTAGACCCCGCCATTTATTCCCCTCTGGCCACATGTGAGTATGTGACTGTCACTGAACAATTCATTTCTACCCATAGCTACCGCATCAATACGGTTTTTTTTTTGGGCCTCTTCAGTCTTCTTTGGTTTTTACAATTTAAATTTGATGTTCACACTTATATCTTAACTCAGTTAATTGCACCACTTGTAGGATTTTTTTTTTAATTAGAATTAATTTTAAAAAATTTAACTAAAGCAGCACTGTACTCTAGAAAGCTATAAAAATAGCCTCTACCGGTTCTCCAAACCGGTGTAGCTTAAAAAATTTGGATTTTTATCTTGGTAAAATCGTAGATCTAAAGAATTTTCAAGCTACACCGATTTGGGAACCAGTGGAGACTATTTTTATAGCGTCAATGGGTACGAGTCTGCTTTGGTTATTTTTTTTTTGTATGAGTTATATTTAAAAGAAAAATCACTTGGATGCACTTTGGAAGCAACAAGTGAAGCTAGTACAAGTTTTGGTTCATTCAAGAGATACGTGTGTTTAAAACAGCGCATTCAAATTATTTATAAAGTCCAAATAACTGATTTAAACTGTTTAATATGATATTTATATGAAAATATACATGCAAACCAAATTTAATATGTTTTATAATTTTTTAGTCATCTTTATTCTTTATTTCTTTCTCTTTTCTTCAACCAATTTCTCTGTGGCTCTCAGTTTGGCGATCTGTAAAAGGGAACAATACAATAAGGCAAGATCCAATGCATATCATTTTTTTTTTCCCATAGTTAGACAAACCAGAAAGAGCCGAAATTTTTATTTATACAACAATCTCAAAAAAAAAAAAAAACCTAGAAACCACAAATTATGGAAAATTCTAAAAATACTAGGACAGCCAATTCAATTTGTAGTTTCATTAAACCCCAATTTTAGTATATTACAGTGCAGTTAATGGCCTTTTGGGGTCCGCCAATTCAATCAGCGGACCCCCATTAATGGAACCGTAGATTGAATTGGCCGTCCTAGTGTTTTTGGAATTCTCCAATCTCAGTGGTGATTTGATTTAATTTTTTTTAAATGGTATTAATAAAAATTTCGTCAGAAAGAGTGAGGCTACAGTATGCACGGATAGGCTCGTACTATAGATTCACATCTCTATTTTAAAGTACAAACAGTCAATTTGAACTAATAAACATAATTTTCATATGAAAATGTGTTTGAGGAGCAAATTTTGTATTTTTTTTTTAAATTTTTACTGCTTTTGATAGTCTAAAATTTTCAAATAGATCAAATGATTTTCTGTCTATCTAAAAAATTCTAAAAAAATATTAAAATTGTTTTGCAAGTACATTTTCATATGAAGATCATATTAAACGGTTTAGATCAGTTATTTGAACTTTATAAATAAAATATAAGTTCATAGTACGTGCTGTTATGTAATATGCATATTATCATATATAGCCTCACTCGACCAAATATGCATGGATGTATTATATTACATAAATTTTATACAGTGTTTTTTTTTTTTCAAAACATAAAACAAAATACTCTTTTCTCAAAATTCTTAGTAAAATATCTCTGTGGTCCCACTTTTCTCCTCTTTCCCTCCCACTCCTCCCTTTTTACTCCCTTCTAGTGAATTTAATTAAAATCATACATATATTAGTTCCCATAGTAGAACCTCAGCAGATCAGGGTGTTGCAACTAAGTCAAACTCATCCACTGCATATGATAATCATCTGAAACAAAACTATACGGTATATATGATATATCCATATTTTTTGTTATTCTTTTTCTAATATTATGTTTATCTAATCTATTATTTTGCGTCAAGTTCATATATTTCTGCATGATGTGCAGTTGTGCACCTTGATCTTGCATGTTGGTGATCAATGGGATTGATTGAAATGTAAAATGAACCTACTAACAACCATAGTGACAAATCAATTATTCAGGTTTGGTTCGGCGAGATCAAAAATTCGTGATTTGGGAATAATTTGGGTATAATTCGGGAATGATTCGGTATTATTCGGATTAGAGATCTCAGTTTTGTAAGGGAGCAAAAACAAAAAAATAACCAAAAAATAAAATTATGAGAAAAATTCGGGAATAATTCAGGAAAAATTCGTAAAATTCGGAAATAATTCATAAAATTCACGAATTATTCGGTCAAAGTTCGGTCAACCGAATAATTCGGCGTTCAGTTCGGCATCACCAAAAAACCGAATAATTCGTAAATCTTGTCACTATGCTAACAACCAATATGCTCTTGAAGACATGAGCGCGCGCACACTTGTATTCACAAGAATACTATTATTCACAACCCACAAAGCATGATATATATATCTGGGTCCCATACACCTACCTCGTTCAGGTTAGAGAGAAAAATAATTCAATATGAAAATATGTACCAGTAAATTATTATTTAAAAGAACCCTAAAAAACTTATTATCTAATAAATTTGGTGCTAATATATTGGAGAAAAAACATTATTTTGCATCCTTAAACACAGAATAAAGATGAGTAAAATGAAAGGAGACTAGGAGAGCAAGGGAGGAAAAGAGGGGTCCGGATCCTCTAATGTAACCCAATTTTTGGGTTTTGGATCTAGACCGTTTGATTAGAATCCGACGTTCACGGTCCATCTAGGGATGTGTGCTTCATCTCGAATCTGGCGCTCCATCTCGCACGTTCATTTCGAATCGGACGGTCTCGATTTAAAATTCAAAAATTGAGTTACATTACTGGATCTCGATTCGAGAAAAAAAGAGAAGAAAAAGTGAGATCCACATAAGTATTTTGTTAAAAATAAAAAGAAATTGTTCTATATTTTGAAAAAGAACTACAAATTGACAATACACATTGATATCACCTAGGTAGGTGCAGAATGTGTGAGGTGAGGTTCTCCATTTAAAGAGATTTATGGCCCTATTTGAATGGTGCATATGCTGAGATTCCACTTTAGTTTGTTGATAGCCGAAAGTTGATTAGTTTTGTGCAATATTTTAACTAAATACGGAAAGCATTGCTTCTTTTTTCAATTGATTCCTTGCCTCAGAAAGTATATATTTCTTTTCCAATTGAATATACAAATATGGTCAAATTCATCCACATTGCATGGGCAATTTTAATTCCAAATAAAATATTCCCCGCCTCCAAAAGAGAGCATCTTATTATTATGTCTAAATTACACTTGCGTGAGAACTTATGTTTGCATCTCATGCCAAACATGCATTAATTTCTTATATGCTATTAATTTTTTAAATAATTAGCAAGTTGTTATATGTAGTATGTAATTTATGAGGAGGGTTCAAATGCACTCAAATTTCTAAGCTCCTATTTACTCTCAATTCTTTATTTTCATTTTCAAAATCCGAACAGTCGATCCGAACCAATAAGCATGATCTTCATAATAAAATATGCTTGGAGGCCAAATTTTATATTTTTTAGAATTTTTTTACTATTTTTTAAGACAGGTACAAAATTATTTTATCGGATGGTCTAGAATCTCATTAAAACAATGATTTTGTACCTATCTTAAAAAATAGTAAAAAAATCTAAAAAATATAAAATTTGGTCTCCAAACATATTTTATTATGAAGATCATGTTGAGCAGTTCGGATCAACTATTCGGACATTGAAAATGAAGATAAAGGAGATAAATGATTGGAGTAAATAAGAGCATAGAAATTTGGGTGCATTTGAACCCTCCTCGTAATATATATGTTCACCACCTATTTTTTTTTAGTGAATTAAAGTAATTTGCAATTATCATTGAAAGAAATTATTATTAGATATAATTCTTGAGCATTTATTATGTAATTTGCAATTTGCAATTATTAATAGAGGAACATATATCATGCTTGAGCATTTATTATTAAGAAATTATTAATAGAGGATACAAATTCTTTCTTTTTTTTTTTGAAAATCTTCGCAGAAGCTGCGAAGTCGTGAGGGGGAATCGAACTCTCGACCTTTGGGTAACCAACAATCCTAGAACTTTTCTCCTAGCCAATTGTGCTACCTCCCCTTTCTCAATAGAGGATACAAATTCATTGTTAGCAATTTGCAATTATTATTAGATATAATTCTTGAGCATTTATTATGTAAAGGGACATATATCATGCTAAATAATACAAAAAAAACATAAAATAATTTCAGCTTCGAAATAATATTTTTATTTTTTAATTGTACCCAAAATGTAACTTTATTCTATAATCTGATCACAATTATCATTGAAAGAACTTAACAGAAATTAAAATTGTACTCCGGATTCATTAAATGATTATTAAATCAGGGTGAATATTTTAACAGAGCAGAATATTATTTGTGCGCTGCATGAAGCCAAATATGCTCTGTAAAATCTTTACCGATGAATACGCCAACTCATAAATATTATTTAACTAGGAGAAATGTGGGCATGTGGGGTACTCGAAGCGAAGATGATGTTTTAATGTATGAAATGATGATGCAATGGTCAGGTGGTCAAAGGAGCCAAATATCGAAACCACTAGTGTCCAAAATTGTCAGTACTGCCCCCAGTCATATTCTCAAGTTGACCCAGTCAACCTGGCCCCACACAACCAACTACCTTAGTCTATTTCAAGTAACACTACAACCAATGCCTCTCTCTCTCCCTGCAGTAAAAACGTAAATGCCATTCAGTTGACTGCGCGCTGTTCTCCCCGTTCCCCGTAAAAACCATCGTTTGACATACAGGTACTGTCATAAGATCAGCGGCGTGGGTTTTTGATCGAACGGATATAATTTGATCGTAAGGAAAGAGAGGCTTCGGGGAGTACGCTGCAAAGAACAAGAATGGAGGACGAATGAGTGGGACCGAGACTGACAGCCGTCAGATGGAGGGAAGCAGAGGGCTGAGATTCTTCCCGTGATATAAACAAACAGCTGCACGTTGTTCGCTTGGCGGGTTCTCCAACGTTGCTTCCCCTCTAGGAGCTCTACGTGGACTTGGTCTATATCTTACTGAGTGTGGGTGACTCATCCATTTATTCAAGTTCGGATTTTTTTTTTCTAACCATTAACTAATTTCGTATTTCGTGGCAGAAAAAAAAAAAAACTAAAAACCTCATATTTTTAACAATTCAACGTAAATTTTAGTTTATTTTTAGAATTCACTAACTTTTTATTTTTCTAATCATATTAGTGAAATATTTTTAGTCAAAAATTTAATGAAGCGGTGGTGTTATTATCAATAGTAAAAATTATGTACAAAAAATGATAATATAAATCCATTATAAATGTATCAATACACACCAATTAACTTTTTGAAAAAACAATAGCGTTTTGGCTTAATTAGAACAAATCAAAATATCATTAACTTTTAGACATGAAACCAATTTGGAAAAAATATAAATTAGAAGTTAGTGATTCGTTATTCTTTTTTGTTCTCCTCTTATAATGAGTATATCATTTTAGTTCAGTCAAACTTATTGTTCAAATATTTTTAAATGGCTAACAGAGTTAAATTATAAATATCATTGTGATTCAAGTGAATTAATTATAATTCACAATTAAATTGTTTTTTTTTAATTGAAATAGGAAGCCATATGATATATATAGGTTGCCATGTGACCGAAAGAACTGGTTCAGCCAAAATATTTTCATTCATGACCGTTTTAAAGAAGCTCTGTTAATATATATAGTAACGTACTAACGTACTTCCCATCTAGCCACGAGTATTTTTTTATTTGCATATTTCAGTTTTTGAAATATTCAATATATGTATTCTTTCAGAAAGCTGCGTGTTTTTCATCTGGAAATGTTTTTTGTCTACTCAGTTTCTTTTTTTTTTAAATATCAAATATCAAATATTCTTCTTATTCTAAAATATTCGATAATTTATGCACATTTTCTTAACGCGCACGTACGTTTACAATTTAAAACGTAATGATCATATGTTCAGGCATCTAGAAATTATTGTAAATCAATTTTTTCAAGTGACAGAAATTAGTGATCCTGTGCATTTAGATTAAGATGTGAACCATATATTCACAAATCAATCGTAGTGCGTGAACGAGTTAACATAACCTGTAAATACATAAATTAAAAAACAAATAATATCAATGGCCAAGTTTGATTGTAGAGTAAGAGGTGGAGTAAATTTCTTACTCCATACTTAAGGAGCCAAACAAGAAATAAAATAGAAGAAGTGAGCTAATCCGTATTAAATTATTTCACTTATCTAGATAGATTAACTTACTCAACACTTAATCCACCTGCATGATCCACTATCATAAACTTGAGTTTATTTTCACTATTATAACAACGCATATATTACTAGATATGCTTTGAATTAAACACAATTATACAGCATTTGCCAATCCTAGTACATGTACAATTAATCCGTATAAATCATAAAGTTTTCATCGTTAATCTTGATATGAATCGAAATGTCCTGATCTAAAATCAAATCAAATTTGATGACCATAAAAACTCCTCCGATTCCATTCCAACGGAAAAAAGCAAATCGTCGTGTTGTAATGTAAGTAGGGTCCAATTCCAATATCTACTGGATGAAACAAGTGAGATGGGACATTCTGCGGAGTCGTTCATGACAGTGGGTCCGGAGTGTCAGCGAAATATTGGACTGATTATATATGCTCTGGAAGCAACTAAGGAAGTTGTTGGGAGCAGGGTGGCCAGGTAGGCAGGGACATTGAATTGATGACCAATATTCTCCTTTATTGGTCTAAATCGTAAACAATAATATTACAAAGGTCTTATATGCAATTATAACTTTTATTATCTCTTGACGACGATTTTTTTTATAAACCATAAATAGAAAAATCAATTTTAGAGAACCAATATGATTGCTTGGGATTTTACAAAAACCATAAAAACTGAGTTGCCAACTCGATCTCCAACTTTTTTTCCCCATACCGAGTTGGCAACTTGGTCTTGAATTTTTTTTCAGTTTTTACGGAAAAAACTGTGTAACCGTTGGTGTAATTTCTGTTTTTTAAGTCTGGACCGAATTGACAATTCGGTCCCCAATTTTTTTTTTTTTTAGGATTTACTTATAAATTATTTTCTAGTCGAGTTAACGCGGGGTTTGAAAAACAAAAATATAAAATGTGAAACACAATAACGCATGAATAACATGAGACATTTGAACCCTCTTATTAATGTATAAATATTGATAATTACTATAGGCGTAATTATATATATAATTAAACGCCCAACCAAAGAATTTCTCCAAAACAAACGAGAAGAATTACGCCTATAGTAATTATCAATCTTAGCACAATTTAGCGGAATTTGAGTACTTAAGTGCACTTTAGCATAACTTTGAGGACACTTTAGCTTATAAATTTTATATAAATTTAAATTAATTTAATACAAAGTCAAGCGGTAAAAAATGATAAAAAAATGAACATAATAATTTTTTTTTTTAAATATGGGTTGGAGATCAAGCCACCCAACACATTTCAAACCCCTATGTATTAATATAGAGGATTTCCCCACTTTGTGGGTTTCGAACTAACGTAATAAAATTAACTTATAAATTTTTTTTACTACTTGACTTTATACTAAGTTAATTTGAAAAATTATAAATTTGACATGTAAATACATCACTCATAAGTAAAAGTAAATTGTCATGTTGTAATGTAAGTGGAAAAAAAAAAAAATCGTCATGTTGTAATGTAAGTAAAATTAGGATCCAATTCCAATATCTACTGGATGAAACAAGTGAGATGGGACATTCCGCGGATCTCAATTTGTTTTATCGTTCTAGCAATCTAGCTTGACAGTGGGTCCGGGGTGTCAGCGAAATATTGGATTAATTATATCTGCTCTGGAAGCAACTAAGGAATTTGTTGGGAGCAGGGTGGCCAGGGAGGCAGGGACACTGAATTGATGACCAATATTATCCTTTATTGGTCGAAATCGTAAACAAATAATATTACAAAGGTCTTATATGCAATTATAACTTTTATTATCTCTCGACAACGATTTTTTTTATAAACCATAAATAGAAAAATTAATTTTAGAGAACCAATATGATTGCTTGGGATTTTACAAAAACCATAAAAACTGAGTTGCCAACTCGATCTCCAACTTTTTTTTCCCCAGACCAAGTTGGCAACTTGGTCTTGACTTTTTTTCAGTTTTTACAGAAAAAACTGTGTAACCGTTGGTGTAATTTCTGTTTTTTTAGTCCGGACCGAATTGACAATTCGGTCCCCAATTTTTTTTTTTTTAGGATTTACTTATAAATTATTTTCTAGTCGAGTTAACACGGGGTTTGAAAAACAAAAATATAAAATGTGAAACACAATAAAGCATGAATAACACGAGACATTTGAATCCTCTTATTAATGTATAAATATTGATAATTACTATAGGCGTAATTATATATATAATTAAACGCCCAACCAAAGAATTTCTCCAAAACAAACGAGAAGAATTACTATAGTAATTATCAATTTTAGCACAATTTAGCGGAATTTGAGCACTTAAGTGCACTTTAGCATAACTTTGAGGGCACTTTAGCTTATAAATTTTATATAAATTTAAATTAATTTAATACAAAGTCAAGCGGTAAAAAATAATAAAAAAATGAACATAATAATTTTTTTTTTTAAATATGGGTTGGAGGTCAAGCCACCCAACACATTTCAAACCCCTATGTATTAATGTAGAGGATTTTTCCACTTTGTGGGTTTCGAACTAACGTAATAAAATTAACTTATAATTTTTTTTTACCACTTGACTTTATACTAAGTTAATTTGAAAAATTATAAATTTGACATGTAAATACATCACTCATAAGTAAAAGTAAATCGTCATGTTGTAATGTAAGTGAAAAAAGAAAAGAAAAGGCAAATCATCATGTTGTAATGTAAGTAAAAGTAGGGTCCAATTCCAATATCTACTGGATGAAACAAGTGAGATGGGACATTTTGCAGATCTCAATTTGTTTTATCGTTCTAGCAATCTAGCTTGACAGTGGGTCCGGGGTGTCAGCGAAATATTGGATTAATTATATCTGCTCTGGAAGCAACTGAGGAAGTTGTTGGGAGTAGGGTGGCCAGGGAGGCAGGGACACTGAATTGATGACCAATATTCTCCTTTATTGGTCCAAATCGTAAACAATAATATTACAAAGGTCTTATATGCAATTATAACTTTTATTATCTCTCGACGACGATTTTTTTTATAAACCATAAATAGAAAAATCAATTTTAGAGAACCAATATGATTGCTTGGGATTTTACAAAAACTATAAAAACTGAGTTGCCAACTCGGTCTCCAACTTTTTTTTCCCCATACCGAGTTGGCAACTCGGTCTTGACTTTTTTTCTTTCTGTTTTTACGGAAAAAACTGTGTAACCCGTTTAGGGCTGCAAACAAATCGAACCGAATCGAACTTACCCTAGTTTGAATTTGGTTTGAATTAATTTCGAACTTAGTTTGGTTTGAATTAATTTCGAATCGAATTTTTTACGAACTCAATTTCGAATCTTTTACGAACTTTTTTACGGCAAGAAAGAGTGATCGTAGTCGCTGAGAGTGAAATGTGAAAGTCATTTAGGATTTCAGAACTGAGAACAAGAGTAACGACTTACGAGTTATGACTTATAACTAGGCAGCCTTACGTTTTATCTTTTAAGTTATCAGCGAACATAAGTCATTAGTGGAAATCAACAGTTCACGTTACTTTGAGATTCGAACTAGAATAGTTTGCGAACCTATTTCGAATGAACCAGGTCCAGTTTTAGTTTGGTTTGAATTAATTTCGAATTATTTCGAATTGAATTTTTTATGAACTTTTTCTAATCAAACTCGAATCGAATCACGAACTATGAATATTTTATGCAGCCCTAAACCCGTTCGTGTAATTTCTGTTTTTTTAGTCCAGACCGAATTGGCATTTCGGTCCCCAATTTTTGTTTTTTTTTTAGCATTTGCTTATAAATTATTTTCTAGTCGAGTTAACGCGGGGTTTGAAAAAAGAAAATATAAAATTTGAAACACAATAAAACATGAATAACACGAGATATTTGAACCCTCTTATTAATGTATAAAAATTGATAATTACTATAGGCGTAATTATATATATAATTAAATGCCCAACCAAAGAATTTCTCCAAAACAAACGAGAAGAATTACGCCTATAGTAATTATCAATTTTAGCACAATTTAGCGGAATTTGAGCACTTGAGTGCACTTTAGCATAACTTTGAGCGCACTTTAGCTTATAAATTTTATATAAATTTAAATTAATTTAATACAAAGTCAAGCGGTAAAAAATGATAAAAAATGAACGTAATAAAATTAACTTATAATTTTTTTTTTACCATTTGACTTTATACTAAGTTAATTCGAAAAATTATAAATTTGACATGTAAATACATTACTCGTAAAGTAGATCGATTTCAACGATTTTGATTCATTATTTGAAGTCATTTCGATTGGTTTTGAAACTAAGTTCACTAAATTTTTGGTGAGCTTAAGTGCTTAACAACCCTAGTTCTGCTCCAACGTACATAAATATTCTTCTCTCTATCACACCTGCGTAACATCTAATTCTTCTCTCTTCACACATCTCACATTCCCACTATATAGCTTTACTTTCTTCATTATCAATCCGGCAAAAAGTTGTTTTATATTTGAAAATATAAAATTAAATTTTCATAAAAGAACAGAGTGTTTAGTTCAGAGCAAATATGTTTTTTTTACTATTTATTAAGCCATTTTGAAAATCGCTGATCCACTGTGAACACAAACAGTAAAAAATTTTGAATCATCGGATCAGCAATTTTCAAAGTGGCTTAATAAATAGTAAAAAAATTTCAAAAAATGTAAAATTTGGTCTCCAAGCACATTTCAATATGAAGAACATGTTGAGCGGTTCGGATCGGCTATTTAAACTTTTAAAATGAAGATATAGTACAATGGAATAAAAACTTGTTTTACTTCATGAAGCACCATAGCCCATATATATATATAATATTTTGGGTTTCTCCTTGCAATTTTTAAGAATACGCACAAAACCATTGATAGAATTACTAAAAACAGATTTTTATTTTATCAATTGTTTTATTAGAAAATAAAATAGATTTACTTGATATATAACACAGTTTAACACATAATACGTTATATCTAACAGAGTAATATTTAAAAAGGCACATATTTAACAACGTGAGGAACCGTTGTTATGAGCATGTACCAATTTCTCTATTTTTCTGTGTATATATATGTTTCTACCGTACAACAACTATCAAGTAAACTTAACTTTGAACTTAGTAATAGCCACGGATTTTTTTTTATTAAAAAAAAAATAGAGTAATATTTGCCTTAGCACTCTAGCCTCTTTCTCTCACCACACATGCAAAACTTTTCTAAATATTTGTTTTTATTGAGGACTTATTCAATATCTCTTTATATTAAATTCGCAATGCACATATGTTAGATCATACCAAAAAAAAATCACATGCTTCAAACCATCGAGAGGTAAGAAAAATAAAAACTTCCGACAATAATGGAAAATTTGTAAATCAAATTTGTAAAAGTGATAATTATCTAACATCAATTCTTTACTCAATTTATATAATATTCATCCATATCAATAGTATACACATTTTTTTATTACAAGATTTCGGTACACTCTAATATCTTTTAAATACTATTTTCAAAAATTAAATTTGCGTATAAGAGAAACAAGAACTCGTACTAGCACACTAAGTCCGTAATTCTCAATAGTATATACATAAAGGCGACATTTCAATATCTCTCCGCTACATATAAGATATAATTAAAAAATAGAACTTTTTTGCTTATCTAGTTCTATTTTTTAATTATGACTTCTTTTTGTTATTATTATTATAATATAAAACCACGCTTACTTCTTAAAAACAGATATGCGCTTTACACGTTTTAGTAGGGAATTTATTTAATGAAAAAAATCTGTGAAATAAATTTCTTGTAAATATTAATAATATATTATTTACAAGAAATAAAACATTTCAACGTATAATTACTAAAATTTGTTTTACGATAAAAAAGACTTAATTTAATATATAAACATATCGTCATAGTTATTGAAAAAATACATCAACAAGTAAGAATGATATTATGATAAATAAGTAATAGCATAATTAACTTACTTCAAAGTAAGTACGAAGAAATTATGTATATAAAAAAGATTGTAAAAAGTTTTAAAACATACAAATTTAATACACGAGTACATTTTCTATTTATCTAAAAAGACTACAAATTTATTGTGCAAGTATATTTGCATATAAAAATTATATTGAATGATTCTGATCAATTGTTTGAACTCATCCAACAGTCGTTGTGCATAGCAGGATTGAAGAAAGAAGAATGGGGTCAACAAAACCCCATTTTTTTTAATTTTTGTATGATTTTTTTTATAAAATTTAGAGTAAAATATCTTAATACGATAAAATTGACCTCTATTCTTTATAAGAAAATTTAATATGATTGATCTCAATATATATTTAATCTTCATAATTTGAAAATCTGGCTCCGCTACTAGTGCATAGTACCCATCCTCGATAAAATTGACCTCTATTTTTTATAAGAAAATTTAATATGATTGATCTCAATATATATATTTAATCTTCATAATTTGAAAATCTGGCTCCGCTACTAGTGCATAGTACCCATCCTCAATCTAATATTGATAGGGAGAGGAGGGTGTCCGATGCCCATCAGACCAGAACAGTGTTCGATGGGTGGTTTATACCATCCGATCTACTTCAAAATCTGTGCGCACGGATATTGAAGCAAATAGCATGGATATTAAAGTGATGCGCACAGATCTTGAAGTGAATCGAAAGGTAGAAATCACCCATTGAACAGACTCTGGTCCGATGGGCATCGGACACCCCCCCTTTTCCATATTGATACGGTACCTTGATTAGATTTTTAGATCTATCGTTTTCAACTAATCCATCTAATCAGTTAGCCTTTCAAACACTTCCCTTCACCTTGTTTGGATGGAGAGTAGAGGAAGGGAGGGAATGGAAAGAAAATAAAACTTTCCGTTGAATTGTGTTTGGTTGACAAATTTATGTCGGAGGTGAAGAGTACAGGAGGTGAAAGGTTTAACCTTGTATCAGTAAAATTAATAGAATTGGTTTCCCTCCCAATTTGGGGTGTAACGGATGGAAATAAATTTTGTTGCAAATATTGTTAGAAAAAATAACATAAATGCTCACCTCTATATCTTACCTATATAATTCTTATACAAGTTTTTTTGTGACAAACCTACAACAACTACCGAATTTCTGATTAACCTTCTAAATTTTAATCAACCAAACAAGAAATAAGACGGAAAGAAAAGTTAAATTTATTTACCCTCATTAATCATCCAAACATAAAAAAGTTAAATATGTTAATCTTCCTTTCTATTCCATTCCATTCCTTTTTATTCTTTCCATCCCCTTCTTTCGTCTACTCTCCATCCAAACAAGGTGTTAAATACACGACGCAAGACGCAACTAAAACATTTTTATTATTTTTTTTTGGCTGAGCAGTGAGCAGCAGCAGCAGCCTATTTATTAGCAGTCGGATCCCACGAGAGAGGCAGAGACCGACCCATGACCCATCCATCTTTCTCCATCTCCTTTGATTAACGAAACATTCACAGATCCTTCCCGCTGTCTCCGATTGATTATCAACCAATCACATCCCTCTTTGCGGCTTTCCCTTTTCAAGAATCGACTCCGTAAATCAAATCAAATCTGAAAGCATCACTCACTCCCCAAACTAACACCCACACTCAAACTCAAGCTCCAATCACTCGTAACTCGGCCATAAGGTGAGTCTCTTCCGATTCAAGCTTCTTCTTTCTTACAAAATCGACCAATAATCGGATCGTGCCTGCCATTGCTCGCCATAATACAAGTTCCTAAGTTTAAGTATGGTACTTCAGGAACAATGCAGAAGGGGGAGGTATTCCTTACTTCTTTGTCCCTTGATCGGAATGAAATCACACCCTACCAAACCTCCCAAACAAGAGATGGAATTCCCGTTTTTCTAATTCTCTTGATCGGGACATTAAATTAAATGATACGAGAAATGAGTTTGTTTGACAAAATTTGGTGGGAAATTCCATGAAAATTGAAGGTATTCGGTGGGATTTTGAGTTTCTAATTCCAATAATCCATAATGAAATTATATTTCTTGAACTTAAGTGTTGAATAAATAACTTAAGATAATTCTATGTAAATTTTTTATTGTTTTATTAAAAATGTTCACTTATTTTCTACCCAAAAATAGACATAAGAAGCTATGATGAAAATTCACTGCCTTCACTGATTTTCTTGTTAGTTTTCCTTGCGGTGCAAAAAAAAAAAGTTAATAATAATAATGCATTTCAGCGAGCAACTTTTGCTTGCTCGCATTTTTTCTTCTTCTGTTTTTGTTTCTTTCGTCCATAGTGATTCTTTCATCTATTAAGAAGAATTTTTTTCTTTGAGAAACTTAGTAGTGACTACTAAGTGATCTATTAGAAGAATTAGTACCCTACAAAGGTGGCTACCTACTTGACTTGTGAAATTGTTTGACCTTTTACCAAATGGAACATAATTATCCACACCAACCAAAAAAAAATATTAAAAAAGAAGGATTGAATAACGGGTTTCAGTGTTTTCTCTAAATAAACTTTGGTGAAAAATATGTTTGGTGGGAACATAGAAGTATTTTAACAGAGATATTCAATAATTACCATCAAATACATGAGAACCTCGGTATCTGTGTCGGAGCTGAAAGAAAATGGAATTTTTTTCCGTAATTAAGCAAACGGAAAATTAAGTCCACCCAAGTTCTGATTGCATATTTGCTGTTCCAATTTGTTGCGGTACCCTATTTTGAAACTGCAGCCATACCCGTTATTGACCAATTAATTGCTCTGAAAGCTTAAAGCTGATAGATTTGGCTGGTATTTAGTATTTTATAAGCTCAATATTCCTCATATATGACCAATTAATTCACACACCTATTATGTGCCAGATTACTAATGGAAGGCAGGTAGTTTATAATTGAGGGCTAGCGGGATACAATTTCAGAATCTCCGGCTGCGACAAATTAGCAAACTGGGTTCAAAGGACTGAGCTGATAGAGTTGGTAATTTTCTAGTATTTTATATTCTCAATACTTTGTAGCACATTCTGCTAGTTGTATCCTAATATACTATTCAAAGATTAAGTTTGGTTTTTACCTCTAACGGGGTTAGCTTTAAAGCTAGAGTCACGCTTGATGATTATATACGGGCAAGAAGATGATGTTCTCCATTGGAGTATCAATCCGTTCAATGACCCATTTCAAAACGCTGGCTATTGTGGAGGCCACATCCAAAGTGATGCGACATATTGTAATGGATATTATCATGGAGAAGGTAAATTTTCATGAACGTCCAAATAAGGATATTACATCAGTTGGATTGAGTTTGATGGCTATCAGCTCTGGGCTGTCACATTAGATTTTTGGATTAGTTCCCTGTAGAACCAAAAATATCTTGAAGCAAATTTGTGGTAACTTTAACTACTAAACCCAATTCATATTAATAGCATAACGGCACAAAGGGTTGTCAAAGAAATTACAATTTAAATGAGGCATAATAAATGCAGATGAAAGGGTTGACTATAAAAAAATAGTAAATTATATGTTGAAATGCTAATCTGGTTCAAGACGATGTTACAACATATAAAATGGGATTGGGTCATCCAACTAAGTATATATAGAAAAAGGAATTCTCGGTTAGTTTTGTATTTGTGTGGAGTTATTAGGCGGTTTGAGTCATTTCTTTATGTGTAAACTATTTGAATGCAGAAGTACCCGGGCCTCCACAACTGGCAGAGGAACAACTTGGCATGTCAAATGTGGAGCATGATTGGCTTGGCCTATCTATAAGAAACTACAATCACAGTAAAAATTATAATATTGGAAGATACTTTTATTCATCTTGAAAATTTCTTCTTTGTTGTAATTGTCCTTGTCTTATTTTAAATTGTGCAGGTTATGATGGGTGTGAAGAAGAAACAGAGGAGGCAGACGAAATGGAGCCATCCAGTTCATGTTCAAGCCCTAGAGAGACGTTGTGTGAAGAAGAGTGGCCATTGGAGCTGCTAGATGATTGCTCTGAGATAGATGGTGAGGTTGGGAAGAGGTTAAATCAGATGGTCCCCATACCTGTAAGCAATCTTGTTAAAATATGAACTGTTGAATTTCAAGTAGGCAAATTTGCAAAGAAAACACTGCATTTTCGAGAATCACAAAAAAATCCCTACATAACGAGATTTGAAAGAACTGCTGCTCATGGTTGAAGAAAAATGCAAAATACCACACATTTAGTTAATATTGTCAGGGTAATATTGTACATTAGATATTTACTACTCAGAGCTGTTGATGATATTTGTTCTTATTAGAGTTGTTGAGCTTCTATATAGAACTTTTTGCTGCAATATTTTGGAGTACAATAAATGATAAACTGAAATTCTTTATTCTAAGAAATTATATGAAATCACAGATCAAATCTGAATGTCCTTTAATTGATGAAGGACTTTTTTCACAGCTTAGTCATGTTCAGACCATATTTCTTCATTTCAGTTTATCCAACAATGAATCCTTTAATTTCTTTATTTTACGTATAAGGCATGATTTTTTTGCAAATTTCTCTTTAAAAAGACTTGAGAACAGGTCCAGTATTTGTCATATATCTTCTTCAACTATAATTTTGCTGCAGCATGTGCCAAAAATTAATGGTGAAATTCCTTCGATTGATGAAGCCATTTCAGATCATCAAAGGCTCATTGATCGGTATACTAAACCTCAATCCTGCATCACTTCTTTTTCTTTCCAATTAACAGAAACAAGTTGTGCACATTTTAATTATATCTGGTACAATTTAAATCATTTTGTAGATTGAGGCTATATGATCTGGTTGAACTGAAGGTCGAGGGAGATGGAAATTGTCAGGTTAGTCTAAATTTGTAGATTTATATAATGTTCTTCAATCATTCATTTATTTTTATTTCTTATGTTTAGGGATTATTTGAATCTCTTTCAGTTTAGAGCATTGTCTGATCAATTCTACCGTAGCCCAGAGCATCACAAATTTGTAAGGCAACAGGTCATTAACCAGGTCAGGTTTTGTTCATGCTTGACAATTTATCCATCTATTTTTTTACTTGTAATTATGTTCTGATTTACTCATTTTTTGTTATTTCTTAGCTTGAGTCTAATCGTGATATATACGAGGGGTATGTTCCAATGGAATATGACGATTATCTGAAAAAGCTCTCAAAGTATGCACCTCTTTTATCCAGTGATTATCTCTTAACTTTCCATTTTCCATTGTATATTTTATCTTTGTTTGCATTTTTGAAGGACTGGAGAATGGGGTGACCATGTAACATTGCAAGCTGCAGCAGACTCGGTACTAATTTTAAAGCAATTACTTCCGTAATTTTTTTCTATCAATGCAGCAACTACTGGTGCATATACTTTTTTTGTTCATAAATTTTGAATCGTCCTTTTGTCATTGAGTTTTGGTTCTTGTACACCATTTAAAACCTGAAGGCACTCTACAAAAATATCAAGAACTACACCACCTGTATGCTGCTTTATATGTAGAAATATTTCATATATTTTTGAACAAGATGTGACTAGACTGAAAAGAAAGGAAGGATAGTTTGATTGTTTTATGAAAAAGAAAGGGGCCAGACAGGGTTGCAGTGTACATCTTTCTTTTTCATAAAACAACCAAACTATCTGTCCTTTAGTTTCAGTCTAGTCACACTTTATTCACATGCATATGAAATCTTTCTACCTGTAGCAACATACATATAATGAATAGTTGTGATAGATTTACATGTGAATAGCTAATCAATTTTCACCCCATACATTTAGCTGATAAGGATTTTATTTCTCTTCTTGCAGTATGGGGTGAAAATATTTGTGATAACTTCGTTCAAGGATACATGTTACATCGAGATTCTGCCAAATGTTCAAAAATCTAAAAGAGGTTTGTTGCTTGTAGAGCAAATTCAAGATAATATAGAAAAAATAAACTTGGATTTGTCACTGCAACAAGTACTGTTACATGTGGGGAGGACTCCACATCCGCTACCATGAAAATAATAGCTGCTTACTGCCAGTATTTCATATGAGCCGTCCTATAAAAGTCAGACCATTAAGATCTGATTAAAGATTAAAGCCCCAAAAAAAATGATTAGGTGAAATCTGGGCCTTTTGTTTTTGCTGGGCAACTGTGATCCAAATTATAGCAGATGGGACTCCTACATGGTGAGTGTCTGTGGTATCAATACATTATTACTGGTTATGTCAGGTGCTGAGTATTGTGGCAATCACTGGCCAATGGTACATGCTTAGCATGTAAAGTTGAATAAATGCTTATTAAACCTTGATTTTTAATTTATTATATACATGGACCTAATTAGAAAACATATTTTGTCAGTTATTTTCTTGAGCTTCTGGGCAGAGGTGCATTACAACTCTATATACCCTGAAGAAGGTTAGCATTTTAAGACTTCAGTTATTCTCTGAAGCCATTACTGGATTTTTTTTTTTTGATAAAAGTGGGTTACACACTTATGCCCACCGATTTCATTAAAGAAATCAAAGTATTCTAGTACCAAACAGCCGGTACTCTATTACAAAAGATTTGCAACAAAGTTTCTATGCAAAAGATATCATTTATAGAAAAGCCATACACTTCTGCCAAGCTTGAGCTATCGAAATCTGGTCCACACTCATGCACTGGTACCATAGCCATCTCCTCGAAACTTGTTTGTACCTGAATTGGTAATTCTTTCACATCAAGAGGTAAAATAAGGGAAAGTTTAAAAAAGAATCATCCCCTCTGCTTTTGCACCAAAAAGATGCTTTGTGGTGTATTTCTAAATCCAACATTATTTCTTTCGAACCATAATACCTACAGTACAGCACCTCTGATTAATTCTAAAAGCAGCTTATCTTTAGGAGGCACTTGGGCATCCAAACGCCACAGATCATGCACTGAAGTACAATTAAAATTAAACCCATTATATAATGCAATTCAATTCTATAAAGTCCAAGCAGTAGAGCAACTACTAAAAAGATGATCAACTTATTCAAATTGGGATCATAAAAGACAACTAGAACCTCATACCCATCCTCTTTAGAAGATTATCTCTAGACAATATTCTAGTCCTTACTAACTATAAAAATCTTAATCTTTAGAGGAATTCTAGATACTATCAAGTTCTTTATTTGGAATACCTCCAAATTCCAACTATTAATAGAAGGATTTAACTGTAAAATAACCATATGTTATCCATATCCAAGAAATCAAATCATCACTAGTTGATGAATACTAAAAGATTAAAACTGAACAACTAAACTATTCCATTCTTCTAAATAGATATCTACTAATTGCCTAACAAAGTCTATATTCATTTTATTATTGTAAAATACTTGAGCATTTGAAATATCAGGATAAGAGGTAATCAGAAACAAGATCGGATAACTCATTTTAAAGCACAATGTCCTGTCCATCTATCATGCCAAAACAATGTTTGTTTTACACAATGAACAATTTTATTTAATTCTAAATTAATAACATCTCTATCCTTCATTATATCATTCCGAAAAGGAGAAAGTCTCCCAGTAAATCCAGTAGCACCATATTTAGAAAGAAGGAATACTTGTCCAAGTACCTTGCACGTTTGCATCATTAAACTCTGAAGCCACTACTATTATAAGAAAAATGGATAATTAACTAAGTATTAGACATTTTTAATACAAGAGTTTTATATATGTGGGAAAAGTTCCAATCTCTGGGGTCTAGCAAAAGCTGTAGGATGTTTCATTTGATACATGAGACGAGTAGAAAACATTGTGCTCAATATTTTGGTCAAATATATAATATTTCTGTAACATAAAGTATGTAGGTTATCATCTTCTTCTATTGTAATGCTTACAAAATTAGCCAATACATGAGACGAGTAGAAAACATTGTGCTCAATATTTTGGTCAAATATATAATATTTCTGTAACATAAAGTATGTAGGTTATCATCTTCTTCTATTGTAATGCTTACAAAATTAGCCAATACAACGTTTTATATTGCTTTGCAATGTTTGCAGATCTACCAGCATCAGAAACAAAGAAAAAGAAAAGATGGTGGCGCTTTGGAAATAAGCATTGAATTTTTATTGCAGCCTTATTTTATATGTTAAAACAGAAAAGAAAATAAGAAAGGTATCAATTGGAGGTGGTTCCATAACAGACCCGGCTGGATGTCTTTCGGTTTCCCTTGTGTGAAAGCCTCTGGAGTTTTCGATTGATCCTTTTTTTAATAAATTTTTCTTATGTATTTAGCATTGCGAGACATGGGCATGTTATGTTATGAACATTATCAAGCAGCAGGAATCAATGAAAGGAATTAATAAACTCCATAGGGAATGTTTCCCCTTTGTTGTTCATTCAATAAGTAATTTTTTTTCTTCTGAGGATGTATCTGTGTCCACTTAGTAGATTAAAATTGGTAAATTGCCAATTATTCCTGTTGCATATTAAATTTAATTAGTCAAATGGTCAAAAGTATATTGGTGAATGTATTTAGGTTTTTCTAGATGGGTTAAATATTTAGTTTCTCTATGATCCTCTTGGGTTATGCAAATTATGCCATTTGATAATTGTGCGATTCAAGTGCATTTAAGTTTATGAAACATCATGGTAGAAAAACTACACAATGAGAATTGTATCGATACATCGTGTTATAAAAGAAAGTGTCATCTGGTTAAATACGAGATGTGTTAGATAGAAAATAATATAAAAATTCACGCTCACTGACTCTTTTTTTTCTTTTTTACCCTTCGTCTCTTATGAGATTCTATCGCCGCCTCCATTTGAATCTCCACAGGAAACAAATCAAAGCAATTCACCTCCTTTTTTATGCTCAACGAATGTCTAATCAACGCACCATTTTCACTATCCGATTTCAAGGTTTTCTCAAAATTTCGTCTTTTCTCTACTCTCTTTCTTTCTTTTTGTAATCTTTGAGTGATTTGTGCAATGCATGAGAAGAACAGAAAACATGGGAGGATTTGAAGGCTGTCTTTCAATTTTTTGTCTGGTTTTTGTCTAATGTTTGCATTTCTTTACTTAGTCAATTAGATTTTTTGTCAGCTTTTGACAAGATTTAAAAACAAAAAAAACAGTCTATTAAATTTTGGTTCAACCGAACAAACATAAATTTACTTCGATTTGTTCGGTTTAGTTGTAATTCGGTTGAGAAGTATAGTTCGGTCAGTTCGGTTTCATTTTTGAAAACCGAATAAAACTTTAGTTTGTAAATATTAGTTTGGTTTCCACTGAACCGACTGTTTGAACACCCTGAAATATAATTGTATCCGGATCCTATCCGATTCGATAGTACTTCTATCCGACCCAATAAAAAAAACAAATAATGAGAACTAGTCTTTGGTCTAGTGGCTAAGGCACATGATCTCTATGTGGGAGATCATGCGTTTGAAATCCAGCTGGGAAAAATTCTTTCTTGTAATAACAAAAGTATTAAATAGTTGGGTGGCTTTACTAAAAAAAAAACCACAAAGAATGTTGTGCTATGGATCGTCTATTAATGTGATGTAGTGGATTCATCTGACATTGTTGTTACGACCATAGTGACAAATTAATAGTTTGGGTTCGGTTCGGCAGAGTCAAAAATTCGTAATTTCGGTATAATCCGGAAATGATCCGGTACAACAAAGAAGCAAAAAGAAAAGAAAAGAAAAACCTCAAAAAGAAAATCTAAAAAAAATTGTGTTTTTTCCGTGAATAATTCTTGATTCGCGTTTTATTCGCGAATTATTCCGTAAAAGTTCGGTCAAACGTTTTATTCGTGATTTGATTCGGACACTTCTAAAAAAAAATTTAATACGCGAATTATTCACGTTTTAAACGCAAGTATTGTTACTATGGTTACGACTTACGACCCGTGTAAAAACTAAAATAAATTTTTGGTACATTTGCATCTGTTTCCCATCACAGGCTCGAAAGCCTAGTTATTAGGCCCTTTGCGCGAATATTAATAGAAAAATAACAATTTAATAACTTCCAGGTTGGAAAATTAAAGCAGGAATCTGGGTCAGTCTGAATTGATCGAACCACGTCAAGATTTGCGCGTATGTTTAAATTTATGGGACGATTTATAATTTTAATTTTCAGCACGAATTTTGATGTGGATCGAATGGTCTTGATATGACATCATATCGAATTTGGTCCGATATCCTGAACCCATTTTCAGACCAAAAATAAAAATAAAACCATTGATTGATTTAATAGAGAGCAAAATAATTTAAATAAGCATTTAATTCAGAAAACATTGTTTTTAAATTACTGCTATCAACATTATTGTTAAAATTACAAAATAAGGAAATGATAAATACACTCTTTAATTCCACAATAGTAAATATCATACTAAATTTCTAATTATAATTATGTAGAAACGCCGTTGATTTTTACCCTCGTATAGACAAAATTGTCAATTATAATATTTATATCATTATCTTTGAGATTCTCATTTCCTTTGTTTTACCTTCATGAATTAAATGAAACTGAAATTAGAATAGAAATAATTGAAATTAATTTAAAGTTAATTTCAGAAGAACTGCACTCAAGTAATTAATTTTAATTGTTTTGAACATTTAAATTTGAAAATGATCTCATACATTCAAAAATTAATTTCTATAATGAATGAACAAATAAGAATTAATATTTTTGTTAACATGACGTTTTAAAAACAATTTTATTAAAACAAAAATCTTTCTATATATGAAATGAGTCAGGATGGTAGTATGCATAGCGTAGATTAGTCCATACTACAAATAAATATTTTCATTTAAAAAAAAAATAGTGGATGTGAACTAATCAACGTGATTTCCATGAATGGTTCGAACTGATTGTACAGATTTTGAAATAGAGATTTCCATGAATGGTTCGAAGCTATTTTAAAAAGTAAAAAGTAAAAATATTGATCCATAATACAAATTAATATACACTATGTATATCACCTAATATCGCTTGTATAAATTATCACACATTCTGCAAATAAAATTGTCATCTGAAATTTAAAATTGAAATAAAATTAATAAATTATCATCAATACATTAGCCGACCTACTTTCTTTTAACACTAAAGTCCTTTTCAGGATACCAATCTAAATTATTAAAAGGAACATAACAAAAAGGGCAAATCGATAGGGGTGTAAACGGAGCGGATAATGCTAACGTCATATCCGGATTCGTTTTTCAACAAGCGGATACGGATACGGATAGTAAACGGATATCAAAATTGAAAACCATATCTGTCTTAAACGGATACGGATACGAAACGGATAATCCACGGATACGGATTCGAATACGAATATAGAAGGGATAATTGTCGGATATTGAGTAATTCTACTAAATTTCATAATTTTAAATTACCTAATTTGATTACCTAAATTGACAAAAATTTAATAGACTTTTTAAGTTTGCACAATGATGATTATGCATGACTAATTGCTTATTGATTCAGAGAACCAATCCATTATCCTAATAGACTATATGATTTTTCTATCAAGATTCTTGGACTTAAATGAATATGTATTTTTTTTGGGAATTTCACAAGGGTGAAATAAATTGAATGTTGTTGAAAGATTAAATTTCGGATCCGGATATATACGGATATCCGCTCCATTTATATCCTCACGGAATTATCCGTATCCGTATCCGCATTATTTTTGCCATATACTAAAATTATCCGTATCCGTATCCGCAAGTATCCGTATCCGTTTAATCCGGATACGGATAATAAGCGGATTCGGAGCGGATTATCCGCGGATAATCCGTATCCGTTTACACCCCTACAAATGGAGCATAATAAATCAGCTGTAACAAGGAAAAAGGTGTATGAAAATTGATCCATAATACAAACTAATATACACTATGTATATCACCTAATATATCGGTTGTATAAATTATCACACATTCTGCAAATAAAATTGTCATCTGAAATATAAAATTGAAATAAAATTAATAAATTATCATCAATACATTAGCCGACCTACTTTCTTTTAACACTAAAGTCCTTTTCAGGATACCAATCTAAATTATTAAAAGGAACCTAACAAAAAGGGCAAACCGAGCATAATAATCAGCTGTAACAAGAAAAAAGGTGTATGAAAATTGAAATGTGAAAACGACAAACAAGACAGAATAGCTTTAATTCCTCTTTCAATAAAATCAATTTTACTTCTAATTCGGGGCTCGTATGATTCGAATTCAGGCCTAACTCAATCATTTGAATTTGACTTGCTCGAGTCTGAGATTGAGCCGACATTTTTATTCATATCCTAAAAAGAAAATTCAACTTACACCCACCTTTTTTTTTCTAAATTTCAAAAAATGCCCCGACCTTTATCAATATCAGCGGTAAACTCGATTTTGGTACCGCTGGCAGCCAGTGGTACAAATAAATGCAGAGTTTTAGATATAAATGTAATTTTCATAAATTTAACTAAAAATATTGATGATTAAGTACTTTATTATCGAGAAAAAAAGAATGATAATTATCTTATACTTTAGCTTTTTAAGATATTGAAAAAATTAAAGAAAAATTAATAATTAAACTTGTGTAGATGTTGAGCCGAAATTTTTAATACTATTTTTCGAAAAAAATAAATAAACTAAATTATCACTTTTATTGCAGAATTTTAATCTTACTACGTCCGCCAAATAAAATAACAGATACAAAGAAGTATGTCTGCCATTTGCATACATCTATGTGGATCTGCCATTTTAAACAGCGAACAGGTTATTTTTTTTTTTTAACATGGTTTTGTTTATTATAATTTAGAACGGTGTGAAACCGTTCTGGGATAAACTGAGAGAAAATAGCCTGAATTACGGCTATTGATTTATCTGAGATAACGAGAGCGCATCCTCTGAGATATCTCAAACTTTGCATGACTTCAGAGAAAATCTTAACCGTTTAAATAGTTTTGTACGACTCTCAAAGTACAAATAATACTGACCCCCTGTGTTATCCCCGAATAGGCACCGAACACGTTGGTCACGCAAAAATTGTGATATCACAGAGGATACGCACACGAGGGGTAATTATGTAAAAGTATATGTAGCCTATAATATGTAAACTTCTGTGTTGTCACATCACATGGCCTATAATTAGTTACGCCATAGGAAATATACCTGAAAGTATGAAACAGAACATCTACTCAGTATGAAGAAAGGTTGCTCTGGAAAAGCTCGCGATTGGCACACCGTTCTATGGAAGGAGTCAAATAGTCAAATATACTGAATGTCTGAATTGATCCTCCATTTTTTTTTCCCTGTCAATCGCTGCTTTTAAAAATATAACATATCGAAATTTTTTTATCAATAAAAATTATAAAATTCAAATATAAGAGTAACATGTATTGTAACAAATACAGTAATATCAGAGTTACTGGCAACGATCCATTCATTTATGAATCGGAGCCAATGACTCCAATCCATAATTTTTTATTTTTTATTAATTATATTGAATTCTGTAAGAAAGACGCCACATTTGATCAAGTTTTAATAAAAATAATAATAAAATTATGGATTGGAGTCATTGATTCTGATCCATAAATGGATGGATCGTTGTCCTTGACTCCCACCTTACTGTATTTGTTGCAATACAGATACTCTTTTTATTTTTGTATATTTTAATTTTATAATTTCTATTGATAACAAATTTCTTAACATATCCGTCGTTTAAAATGGCAGACCCACGTAGATGTCCGTCTAATAGGACATGCTCTTTTGTATCTGTCGTTTCATTTGACGAACATAGTAGAATTAAAAAATTTCAACAAAAGTGACGATCTAAAAAAAAAAATAGTATAAATAAAAATTTCGGGATGTTGAGCTCGCCTAGTTTGAACTTCGAACTCAATAGCTCAATTGATTTCTAACTTAAGCTCGACTCAGTATCATTAAAATTTACATTAATTTGTATTTAACATTTTTTTATTGAAAATATCAAATGACACTCAAGATGTATAAAATTTAATCTACATCAATATATAATGCCAAAACAATGTCCATAAATTTTATTCTATCGTAACTTTTTGTTTACTTGATTTGAAAGTAAAACATACTTTGAGAAGAACTAAACTTTCAATTTTGTTTTTTTACTTTAAAAAATTCCAAGTGCAAAGCATTAAATTTTCACATAAAATTCTTAACAAGGACGAATGCTACTAATTGTTAAATTTCACTGATAGAAATAGATAATTACAAAAACAAACTTAGATATATAGAATTAAGAATATAGAAATAAAAGTATGGTTCCCTAGAAATTTAGACTTTATAAATATCATAAAATATTGATTGAATTATAGACATTAATACTTTATGTCGTTCGCCATGCGAACACATCATTGAGAAAAGTTATATTCTGTAAATTTTAATACGGCTCCGATACCAATCCAAAAAAGAAGGGGAAAAAAAAGATGCAATTTACTGCCTTTAAGAAATAAACTTCCTTTTCTAAGAGAATAAGGGCCTGTTCGGCAGGCCATTGAGAATGTGCATGGGCACAGAAATTGAACTAAAAATTACTGTTCATGTGGAAAAAAAAATTCAGTTGAATTGAATTTTTTTTTTCCGCGGGAACAGTGGAGTGGCCGAACACGCCCTAAAAGAAATAAACTTCCCGTACGTACTGACTGTGACAACTCATTTTATTTTTATTTTTAGAAATTAAAAAGTGGATTATCGGAGATTAAAATGGATTTTTTTTTCGATCTCATATAATCATTATGAAACCAGATCAATGATTCGGTCCCATTGAAACATCTATTAAATTCGATCAATGACTCAATCTCGACAGTTTTATCAAGTTTTACCGTATTTTCGTCACAAAAATTCTAAAACTATGGGAACCAAACTATTGATTCGGTCATAGTAGGAGCTGTCGTATTCTTCCTTTTCACTTTTCAATCGTTCTTTATATATATATATATTAGCTACCTTTCCATGGGAATATAGCACTTTCTCGTTTGGACCAACTGATTTAATTAATTATATTTATTTAATTTTATATCAACAACAAAAATTAAATATATTTCTTAATGGGTATACATAATTTCTTATCATATTAGTCAGCTAAAAATCGTCTGATTTTAGATTGTAGGTTTGAAATTCAGTGATTGCAATAAATAAAAAAAAAAAAAAAATAACCATCGTCTCATGTCAAATAAAACATGACTAGTAGTTTGAGTAACCGGACTGTACTATCTCAAAACAATCAATATGAGGAACAAAAATGTCTAAATTTTGTATTTTTACCATCTTCCTAAAAATAAAAAATAAACCCATTAACTCTATTTTTCACAAGATTGGGAAAATACCCTGGTTGCCATATTGCCATATTTTGCTAAGGACCGTCAGATAGATCAGATGGAGCAGAGTCTGAAGATTAATGTAGGCAAACAGTACTAAATCTATTCAAAATTATTATATATGAAATATATATATCCAAAAAACTTACAAAAAGATCAATTTAACAGTTTTTCTAAGGAAACCATTAAAAAAAAAATGTAATACTTTGTGATTGTACTGCTTAATGTTGGAAAGACAGCAGAAGTTAATTTATGCACAAATATGTGACAGATGTCTAATACTTTGTGTTCGTTTATTATAAGATGAATGTTATTTAATAATGTACACAAGTTTATAGAATCAATCTTTGATACAGTGGCAAAAGGTGTGAATATTTGATACATATTCAAAATTCGAATAGAAAATTCCTTATAAATATTAATTTAATGACTTAACTGTCAACTTTACTTCAATAATTTATACAAATCCACGCTGACTCAATATCTGAAACTATTTTTTTTTTCGTCTTTTCATCTCTCTCAAAGTTGGGAGAGGCTTCTAATATTTCTATTATTAAGGTGTTATGTTTTAGAATAATTCTATTTTTTGGAAGATTTTTATTAATTTTGTCGTTTATAACTTAACTAAAAAGCTTAGAAAATATTTAGAAAACAACAAAGAAAGTTTTTAATATTATACTTGTCAGCAAAATACACAAAAATTATTGTATCTTATTTTTAAAAATTATTTTAATTAATCAGATGTAATAAATTCTAATAAATTTCATATCAGAAAACAATTTAAACGAAAAAAAATATTATATTAAATTAAAATAGAAATTCATCATTCCTCTCATATAAACAAACATTACGACATTGTTAATACAAGACACTAAACTATTTATTCGTGGTAATAACAAATAGCATACAACAAGCAACAAAAACATTAATAAAAAATTTAACTTTTGATCTAGTGACTAAAGATAATATATATTTTTTTTTGACAAGATAACGCATATTTGAAATACTGATACGAGTTCTTTGCAGACATTTAAACATGAAAAAATTGCCTCTCGTCGTTATCTCAAGGACCTGATCTCTTAACTTTTTTTAAAAGAACAAAAACATCAATACAGTGCTAGTGTGCTACACACATCAACCTATTTAGAGACAACTTGAATATATATGCGCTGAGTTCCAACCAATCACTTCTCAATACGAGCATCATTTGATAGTTACATGACATCTATGAAAAACTCTATGACCCGCATCACATCACTACCATGCCGACATGCCACATCAACGTTCGCTTCAAAACATTTAGGAGATCTATTTTAAACCCACAAATTCTAATTTCAGCTTTAACATATTTTTTTTTTGCCTTTACATCAAACTTATTCTCAGTAAATATTGTCCTATTTTTTGTTTTCTTGTTTTTTTGTTTTTTTATTGAAATCATGGGTTGAGTCAAGCCACCCAACACATTTTCAAACTCTTATATATATTATAGAATATTTTATTACTTTATGGGTTTCGAACTTATGACCTCTCACATGACATGAGAAACATGTGTCTTTGTCACTAGACAAAAGGTAAGTTCTTATTTATTTTTTTGCTTGTTGTTGTCCTATTTTATTCAATGCAGATCTATTATAAACAACAATAATCAAAATTTTAGTCTTAAATAAATTGAGATAGGCTAGAAATGAAATCCAACAAAAAGTCACAAAACCATTTAATGCAATAGTATAAAATGGACAGATCTTTTAATTTTGTAGAAACCACAATTAAGAAATGAGTTTTTTGTGTGGAATTTGACAATCTTTACTGTGATTATATTAATATTTATATTATACCACATATAGCTTTGACAAATGTACATATTTATTTGTAAAATATATAGACGTTGTGATTGTCAGTTTTCATTAATATAAGAACAGATTGAATTATTGTGCACAATCATATTAATGAATTGTCCAAATATTTTAGAGAGTTTTTCTAGAAAAAAAAACATTTTAAGTGTTGAAACATATTCCTCTTGATAATGAAATGTAGTTCAAAACATGTTAGAGAAAAATTCTTAGTTATTGGAATTTTGTGCACTGTCTATTTTTTCTAAATGTAATAATGTATTTCATTAAAATTGGTCAATAAATCGTTATTCAAACATTACATATTCATTTGTTAAAAAAATGTTAGTAAAATGACATAAAGATGGTCAAATTTTTGCAAGTTCCAGAATGTGCAACATACTTGCTACTTTTTAGCTAATTAAATTTATTATTTTTTAAAATCTGGATAAAAGAGTTTTCAAATTTAGTAAAACTCCTTTTAAAAAAAAAATCTCTACTTTCTTAGTTAATGTCATAATCTCGCCGCTGGATGGGATTCGCGATAAGAGAGACACCACCGCATCAATTCTTCGTCCCATCAACTTACGTCGCAACAAAAAGAACAAACAGAAACAATACGGAGTCACCTACAAAGCTCAGTAACCGATTATTTAACGATGCGCTTATCTATAATTGGCTTAATTAAACAACCATTTAACCAGACTGGATTAATCCACACAATTTCAAATCAAAGTATGCCTGCATATTTAACTAGAGATAGCATCTGAGTCTGAGTTATCAGTAAAACAAGTCACACAATATCCATATAATTTCATTTCACAAATTCTCATAAAACACAATCTCATCATTTTACAATCAAATTTGAACCCCAAATCCGCTATACTGTCAAATATGCTCACATAATTCAAAATCCAATTCAAACATCCATTTCAAACACACAAATCAAAAACACAAATTATAGAGAAGTCCAGTTACCTTATAGCGATCAATCCTGGAAATTCAAATCCAATTGTGACGACTGTTCAGAAGCAAAATATATTTCTTTCTCTTTTTATTTTTTGTACTTTTTTTTTTTTTTTTCTTTCTTCGGTTTTCTTTTGTTTTTCACAATTAAATGAAATCAATAAAGAGAAGGTTTTTTTTTATCAAGGAGGGATCAAATGAGTCACAGCGGTTGAAAATTTTTGCCACTGAGACACGTGGCCAAATAGTGCCACCTCATTTTTACATTAATTTGAATTTATCTAATTTACAATTTAAACCTTTCATCTTTTCAATATTATAAATAAGTCCAAAATAAATAAATAAACATATATTGCCAGAATGTTCCAGGTAACGATGCATTGTAAGCACAACCAGTCGTCAAGTAGATCACTTTGAACAATTTATTAAAATTTTAGATCCGTTGTTTAAAACTAATTCGATAAGTTTTAGAAGTAAGCTCACCAAGTTTTTTTGGACGAAAATTTGTTGCTTTTTCATCGAAAAAAGCAGATTCTCACTTCTTCTTTTTTTCACAAATACTTTTAATTGTTCAGATTTGATATATACAGATTTCAAAAGAGCAGTAAATTCGGATCTCAAAAGAGAAGCGCCAATTATGGACGGTTGAAAATATTTAAACGGTTGAAATTAAGAAAAAACTACTCCTATTTGTTGTTCAGAAATACAGTAGATTTGATTTGGACATAGTTAGTACTTAGTAGATTAGATTAGAAAAGTTAGCGAGCTAGACATATGATAGGAGGTGTTGATATTAGAGGAGATGGCCAAAATAGGAAGGGAAATTCTGAAATTTTCTGAAGCGTCTAACACCTTGTTTGGATGGAGTAGAGGAAGGGAGGGAATGAAAAGAAAATAAAACTTTCCGTCGAATCGTGTTTAGTTGACAAAATTATGTCTGAGGGGAAGGGTACAGGAGGTGAAAGGTTTAACTTTGTATCATTAAAATTAATAGAATTGATTCTCTTCCGATTTGGAGTGTAACGGATGGAATTTTTTTTTGTTGTAAATATTGTTATAAAAAATAACACAAATGCCCACATTTATATCTTACCTATATAATTCTTATACAAGTTTTTTTTGTCACAAACCTACAACAGCTACTAAATTTCTCATTAATCTTCTAAATTTTAATCAACCAAACAAAAAATAAGACAGAAAGGAAAGTTAAATTTATTTTTCCTCATTAATCATCCAAACATAAAAAATTAAATATGTTAATCTTCCTTTCTATTCCATTCCATTCTTTTTTATTCTTCCCATTCCCTTCTTTCATCTACTCTCCATTCAAACAAGGTGTACGTGTTTTTTAGACAATTTAGGCGAGAGTTTGGATAAAAAAAGGATAACCGATTCAAATCTAAATATTTTCAAGAGAGGTGTTGTGTTCGGATTGTATACAATGACTTTTAACCCGTTTATGGATTGATTGTGGATTTTCTTAAAAATCCTTTTTAAGTTTATATATAATATTATTCCATATATATTATATATTTTAATTAAAGAATAACATAATATTATGCTGATTGACTGTATATCTTTAAATATTTTTTTCTATTGTATACTAATTTTATTTTCATAAATAACTATTTGAGGAATTAAATCCCAAATCACTTTACAATAATGACGTCCTCGCACAAATTCCAATGTGATGTAACAGTGCCTCCAATTATTTCTGTAAGAAAGTCAAAATGTCAATCATGATTACTTATTATTATTGATTAAAATTTCTTCTAGTAGGAAAACTGTAAAAGTAACTTATATGGATCAAAATAGTTTTAGATTATTTTTTTGTCGGCATTTAAAAAAAAAATTGATCGACTTGATTTTTTTTTTTAATTCGGCAATAACTGGGTTGACTTTTAAATTCTATGAAGTTTGTCGATTTAGCTGTTCCATATTGTCAAATAAAATGATGCAATTAGATATGGCAAATAAAATTATTAAAAATTAAGTTTGATATTCAATATTACATTACTCATTTAACAAATTTAAATTTAAATTGTTTGAAGCACTTCATAAGATCATAATTAATCAAGAAATAGTTTTGAAAAGAAAATACGAATTTAGTCTGGAAATAAACGTTCTAGAATCTGCTGCTATAGTTCGTAGATTTTAAACTTCAAATCAAATTTTCATAAATTAAAAATCTCAAGCTGTCATTAGGATGCATTGATGCTGAAGTTTCCACACTAACTACTCTCAATTGGTATTTTATTTTAATTGATCTAAATCACTCAACTAATTAATATTAACTAATAATTTGTCAAACAATTTTTTTTTTCAAAATGCATCATTCAAATTTCAAACATGAAATTTCTCATATAAATTTCAGGAGCAAATGATAGGGCCATGTACAAAGACCCTCTTCACACTTATTGTGGGTCATGAATAGCTGAAAGGTTCGGACCTCCGTTAGAGGGCAAACCTGGAAAGCAAATAAAACAACCCACAATAACTATCCCAAAAGACAACGAGACGCCCAATTAATGACTACACTCTGAGACCATCTAACAAGGGCCAGGATCCAGAAAGAAAAAGACTTGATAAAGCCCAATAAAATCTCATCCCAATACAAGGCCAATTCAAACTCGGCCTGTGGTCCTATCCCTCTGGCTGTACACACTGGACGGGATATGGTCACTATCATTTTATGCGAGCGTCACCGCTTCTATATGAACTCCTCTAACTGCTCTGACAACGCGGAATGACAATTAAGAGATAACCTATATAAGGCAAAAAGCCACATTTTACATGACTGGACCTTTCAACAAGCGAGATATCATATAAGTAAAAGAGTCAGAATATCTCCAACCTTTTCCTTTTTTCTGGAACTCGGTCCGTCTTCTCAAGACGGCACAGATTCAAAATCCAAAAACCTTAAAATCCAATATACGAACCTGCTTTCCAAGAAGATACGTATCAGAAAACGTTATCTTTGCTACTAAAATAAATACTAATTCTTTTATTTCAATTGGTGTTAATACTATATCATCTAGCGTAAGGATGGGTCGAGCCAGATGACACTGCAACTATTAGTCCAAGTATATTATACTACTCGTTTTTGTGATCGATTAAGGACAGTAATCTCGTGAATAATTATAATATGATTTTTTTAATCCTATATAAATCTCCAGACTCTAATGATTTAGGTGTCACTTTGTTTGAATGAGCAGAAGTAAAGCATTAATTAATTAAATTTTTACTCAAAGTCTTGCCAGAGGTTTAATTCTTAATTAAATTGTAATCTCTTGACAATTCCACCAAAGAAGTATTAGATCCATTAATGTTTTTATATCTAAATTTATAGAAAATAAATATCGACAGTTATACCTCTCTATCAAAAGAGCAAATTGTGAAAATTGAGTATCCTCAATTATTGTACGAGGCTAATTGAAGAAATCAACGTCAAGCTTTGTAAAAATCTAGTTGTTATTTAAGACTTAAGTTATTGCAGATTTGCAGCGTGAGAATGATTTTTTGTTGTTGTTGCTCTTGCTGTTAGTTCTTCATATTTAGACTTGTTGTTATTGTTAGAAATATACTTTTAAGTTATGTTTATTTCTCATAGAATTAGATATGTTTAGATAGTAGGTAGATTCGTCCTAATTAAATTAAAATTAATTTTAACATGAGAAGACTCAGTCATCTTTATTTTTATGTATTTATCATGCCTTTATATTTAAATTTTTTAATAACAATTTTTTTAAAACTTATATGTTAAACTAATGGTATGTGATCTATATTTTTTTTTACGTGTATATAATAAATTATCTCTTTAATTTTTTATATGAAACAATAAGTTTAAAAATCAGCATCCATAAATTATTCACATCAGTATAGTTTTACAAACTCTTGATAACAATAAAAATAAAATAAAAATAAAATTCCGTAATCTTTTATGTGCATAGGGAAAAATGATATAAATCATAATTAACAATTTTATTTTGATATTTATGCTAAGTTTTAAGGAGCCTGGCTAGTATGACTTTAGTGTTAGTTCAGTCCATATACTGCCGACTCCAAAACATATCGAAGCGACATTAATCGACAAATCCCACCCGTTCAAACCGATCTACTTCATTAAATGTGAGTTTACATATAAAATTTATAATTTTTTCAAATTTGTGTAGTATCAAGTCAAGTGGGCAAATGTGAAAGTTAAAAATTTTATTTTAATGCATTCATTTTTGAACATTTTTTTGACAGTCTGACTTGGTTCTAAAATAACTCGAAAAAAATTAAAAGTTTACATGTAAACACATTACTCATAAGTAAATCGGTTTGAACGATATGAATTCGTCATTTGAAATTTATCCCATAAGTTTTAGAAATTTAACAATATACACAAAAATAAAGGCATGAAAAATGAAAGAGAAACGAGTAGGTCAAATGCCCATCAGACCTACTTTTAAGTCTGATAGACTCTAGAACTGTCCAATCCACTTTATGATATATGCACACAAAAATTCGCGTGAGCGCGCACAAATATTAAAGAAGAGTGCACATATATTAAAGCAAATCGGACGATCCTGAAGCCCATCGCACCTAAAGTAGGTCTTATGAACATCAGACCTACTCTGCAGTCAAAATGAAATAATTTGAATCCTCATCCTTCAATATATATAACAAAATTTATTTTACATAATTTGTGTGTGTAAATTGTAACTTAATAATTAAGGATGGGTTGAAATCACTGCATTTTCTTGCATCAGAAAAGTACATGCATGGTTGCTAAATGGCAGCTAAGATCCCAAATAATTTAGTTGGTCAAAAGCTCCCAAATAAAGTTGCGTACTTGAACCGAAATATATTGATTGTGTATGCGATGACTAAGGCACGCAAAATTGGGAATATTTTAAATTTTATATGAGAGAGGAATGCTTAAAAGGTTAGTTAAGAATCTACAAATTTCTAACCACAGCATCAAGACTATGACTAATTCATGACAGAGAACCGTTTCTTTGGTCTTTTGTGCACTTATGTCCTTTGCTTTTAATCTTTTTACATGTAATTCTATATTTCAGAAGAAATGGCTTTTTTCGAAATGTTAATTAGCACATTCATGGTAATATTTCACTGTAGAAGGGTCTATTATTTTCTTAATATATTTGTAATTTTTGTTGAATTAATTATTAAATTTCAATTGGTTATAGTTTGGAAATTTGGTGCATTGAATCATGTATTAACTTATTGACTAATCATAGTTTGAAAGTTGAACTAGGAAAGGATACTAGGCTACTCATTATTTTGTACCGGAGTTTTTTTAACTAGAGAACAGAGGTTTTGACTTTTTTTATTTTATTTTTTTTAGTTCTTTAAAGTTGACTACGGAGTTAAAAAAGAAAATTGGTTGTTCAGGAGTACCCATTTTTTTTTTTTTTTTTTTTTTTTTATAAAAATGAGTCCAGCATTTAAAATAAATATTTGTGGATTAAGTATTTTTTAGTACAAAAAATTACTTTTAACTAAAGTTTTTAAATGCAGCCGCATGAAGCACATATATTTAAACCAATTTGTAATGTACCCATTAATATTTGTTATTATATTGACTAAATTATCAGACAACTATTTGTTTCGTATCTATAGATTATTTTCAATTAAAATCCGTATATACGGCCATATGCAATACAGTATACAGTGGTCTTCTGCATGCATAAACAATAGAATAAAACCGCATTTAAAAACAAGTCTCAACTCTAAGAGGGTGTTCAAAGATAAAATCAAATTCTACTATCAATAAAAAAGAAGAAGATAAAATCAAATTGTTAAATTCAGTGCAGATGGAAATCGCTCAAGATTACACGGATTGGTTCACAGTGTCGTCTAATAATATTTATTAATCTAGTCTGCATTCTGCAATTAAAATAACAAGTTTCATTGTACTTTTTTTTTTCACTATCTATTTTCTTTTGCTTTATGTAAAACTGTCACCTCTAGTGTTTTTTATAAATAAAATTTGGAGCCATAACTTAGTCTTTATTAAAAAAAATTATACTGTTCAACAATATTATTCTAGTTGGGACAATAATAGAATGAAGCCATGAAGGTGAGCAAACTACAAATGCTTAAGCATAAAAAATACTTGTACAGAATTAGATTACATTACGTTTATCACTCTTCTCATAACCCTTTTAAATTTTTTTTTTTTATCAAATACAATAATGGAATTGTAATGACAGAGAATTGCCTTCTAAAAGAACAAATCAAACGCACCCTATGAATGCTAATTTACTACAACAAGTATAGTTTGTGCAAAATCAGCATCATTTGCTCATGCTTAGAGGTGTTAATGACATCTTTTTACTTGCTTATCTTATTTGTACCGTATTCGATAAGACATATACGGGCAAGATTTTTTATTCGTTTAACTTATCGGGTACGAGTAAAATTTTCTTCATTAACATAATATGTAGGGATACGGGTAAAGACTATTCCTTATCGATTATCCTATATGGTAATAATTAAAAATAACAATTATAAAATTATATGATATATTTATATGAAAATAATGAATGATATGATGTAATTTTATTTATGACTCGTATATATCTATTCAATAATATACTTTTATATGTTTATCCAATCCGTAATGTATTCGATAATAGACTTGTACGAATAATATTATTTTCGTTTAACGTATCATATATAACTAGGGGTATAAAAGTATTTCCACACGATTCATTTCATACCCGTTGACACCTCCTACTTGCGCTTCTGGAAAGCTGAGTTTGCAAGAATTACATGACCTGGATTTAAATCTGTTGAAATTCTTGAAATTCGAGATCTCAACCGTCAAATTGTTTCGAAATGTATGCGTAGAAAAATTAGTTGTTTCAAGACGCGTACACATGACCCACCTTCTTGTCTAATCGGACCGTGGTTCAACTCAATTTGATGCTGATTTACAGCGTGCAATCAACTTGTTATTTATTATTAGTTTCTGTCCTTGTTAAAAAAGTCTTGCCAAGATTTCTTCTCTATGTACACATTATGCGAGAACATTGACGGGTCTATCAAAGAAAGTAAAGAAAATAAAATAAAATAAAAACATTTGAGGGGACTAAAGTTCCGATTTTTTTTTATACCATCTTATAAAATGAATATACACATTAATATGGTTTTGTAGCGTAATTGAATTAATTAGTGTAGTTACTTCTCAAGGCAAACCAGAGGAATTTATGTACCGTAGAAAACACCTTTTTTTCAATGGTTTGTAGTGGGAACGCATGCATGTTGTTTCTTCCCGGGTCAAACTAGGAGTACTTTTGAAAAGGGAGCATAGCATGAATAATTTTAAATTAACCTTTTTATTTGGAATACTCACAGTCACATGCAATTAATGGTCAGATCAATGGCTTAATTGTATTTGGTTACAAAATAATTCATCTTTTTAGAGTGGAAGAATTAAGAATTAGAAAAAGATAGATTCTTATTCTTCGCTAGCTGTTTAATTTTTATTCGGCAATAATAAAATAATAGATAGTGGATATGTACTGATGTACAAGGCACTTTTCACTAATTTAATTTAAACAACTTACAATAAAAAAAGTAAGATGCGAGTTTCTTTCCAATTCTAGCAATTCAATTTACCTCAATAATATTAATTAATTTCATCCCCATTATATTAAATATCATAATTCGGCACCTTCGCTACTTTTTCTCTTTCGAACAAGGATTATAAGAAAAACCAGGTATCTAAATTAAGTCTATTCACGTGTGACTTAGCTATTCCTGTAAATTAAAAATTAATACTTATTCATAATTATACCTTTAGCCTCTTTATAAAATAAGTTTGCATTATATTAACTTATTCATTCGCTCTCAATTTTAATTGTCTAATTTCGCTTCTTATTCTTAACATTTTGTGCTCATCTACCAATAACAAATTCGATTTAAAATGCCTTGAAGTTTTTCTGTTTTATCCATTTTTGCGATTTTTTTATAAACACAATTAAAAATATAAAAATATGACAAAAGATATTGGTTGAGTGTTTTTATTTTTAATAAATCATCAGTACCGAAAGAGATATTCGGTAAGAGTACATCTTTTTTTTACCCCTCTCCAGCAGGCAGTCCACATAAAATCTAATAAAGGAGGTTATCAAACTCTTAGGCTGCGTTTCAGAAACCGTGAGCGGAGAGGAAGGGAAAGGAATAGTGAGGAAAGTAATTAGAGATCGCTCACCTCTGAACAGTATTTCGTACATTCCAAATCTCGGAAGTAACAAAACTCAGCAAATTACACACCGTTGTTATCTCCGAACAATAGTAGTTTCTTTCTGCTCCTCTCCGCTCCTTCTGCACTTCTCCGCTTCTGGAGCAGGTGGAGTCCGGGCACTCCACGTACTAGTCGTTCTTCACTTCCTCTCTCTTTCCTCTTTTTTTTTTTTTTAATAAAGGTCTTTTCTTTTCTGTTAGAGCACAACCTTAATCCGGCACACAAGGGCGGAACTAGAAAATCATAATAGCTGTTCTCAAATTTAAAAACAAAATATGTTGTTGGTGAGAATTGAACCCATTTTCTCCACCACCATAAGATAAGCTCTAACCACTAGACCACAAGTAAACATGTGATATTTTATGAGGGAGACTAGACTATATAATTCTTTTTAAAATAATAAATTTTAATATATCTAACTACAATTTTAAAATTATAGGGTGGCTTAGCACCCGTAGGGATGGATGTAAATCCGTCTAGGGGTGTCAACGGGTACGGTAAGGGTTGGGTGGAAGCATTTTCATACCCGTACCCGTTACAAATTGTTCTTACCTGTGCCCTACCCGTACCCACTATAAATTATCTTACCCGTACCCTACCCTTACCCGTTATGATTGTCGGATAATGAAACGGTAGCGGGTAAACAGCGGGTAAACAACGGGTAATACTATTATAATAATTGTTTTTATTATTTATTAAATAAAATATTAAAATATATATATTCATTTGACATATGCATAGTACTTTATTGAAAAAAAAATTCTTATCATACTAAGCACAAGTAAACCAACTAAAGTACTCTTTTCAGTGCCTATTAATATATATAATATATATAAGTTTTCTTTTATAATTACCCAATCGGGTAACGGGTACGAAATAGGCTTTACCCGTACCTTTACCCGTTTAGATAACGAAAACAAATATTTATCCATATCCGTACCCAATAAGTTTACGAAAAAAAAATCTTATCCATATCCGTTTAATCGGATACGGTACTGGTCGGTTAAACAGATAAAAGGATGCCATTGACACCCCTAAATCCGCCTCTGCCGGCACATCTCCTGTTTTTTTTAACAAGGGAGGTGTACCGAATCGTAGAGAGTTAGAGACTGATCTGTAGAGGTGACAGAATCCATGATCTGGTACATCCCATTTTTAACAAAATTGAGTGTGATCTTGTGTGCAGCTTATAATAACTGAAGGTAAGATTCGGTATTCCGGATAATTTTTGTAACTTTCAATACAATTTTTTTTTTTTGTTAATATTTTTATTTCTAATTACGATTTATAAAAAATATTCCATTTTCGGAGGAGATGTATCCAATAAAGCGACGCTACTATATAATTTATATATAGTAGGTTATGATATGCTCCGGGGAAGCTCGTAAGAAAATCAAGATCTTCACCGACTAGTTTGACCGAGTCATATCATCCTAAATTATGATTACAAACCGAACACCAACGTGGCAAACCCAAAAGCTGATTCTGTGTATACGTGTTAATATCTCCTTAGATATTTCTGCTGTTTGTAATTACACCAACACAGCGAATCAGACAATCCAATTTCCTATGTTGTTGTGTTATTCCTTTTTTCTGAGAAATAAATAGGCTCCTGTTCCTGTTTATTAGTTCCAGAGGGCGAATGGCGAATGGCGAATGGCGAATGGCGAATGGCGCGCTTGTAATGTAAGCATTAGAAGCTTCCTTCCATGGCGGTTTTAGCAATTAATCTCTCCTCTTTATAGCAACAAAATCCTAGGTCCATAACCGACACAAATCTCCAATAAGGTTTGATTCAATCGATTTCATCTGGTTTCGATCGTAACTGAGGCTATTGCGAATAGTGAATCTTTGGTGGTTTCAGAGGAAGTGAAATTGGGAAATGGGAGAGGTACAGAAGCTATTGTACATTGTGGTGGTAGATGAAGGAGAGACGAGAGAAGAAGGCGATCATGCGGAGGAAAAGGAAAGCAAGAGTTCTTCGTTTCGATACACGCGGTCTGTTCTCCAGAATACGCTGCAACTCATGGGCTGCAAGCCTCGCCATGCCTTCAAGGTTAATCGATTGATCTTTATTTTTCTTTTGATCGGATGTTTAATTTCACGAATCACTTCAGAAAAAATCATCGGGAATTCATCTATATGCCTCAAGAGCGTTTCTTGAATGCACAATGACTCACTTCAGAAACTTTTACATTGCGCAATTAAGCAGCATATGCCTTAAGAAAGGTCCCACTTCATTACCAGATGAACATTTTAATTGTTGTTCTATGTAATAACAAATAACGTGAAACCTCATTTTTTATTATTATACTGATACATGCATGTTTTAGGATGTCTGTGTAATTTTTAGATTTTGATTGAAGATGTGTAGCATTTTATTAGAAATAATCAAAATTTCAACTTTATTTCTTGCTTTGTCAGATTAGCCGAAGGGTATTTGAGGCGATGAGAAATGAGCACTCAGATGCAATGGCCATTTCATCTCTGAATGAAAATGCCAATTTTGGTGAGGCATTGAAGAATTTAGGTCAGGAGAATATGTTATTTGAGCTTTACAAGAGAAAAACGACTGTTATTGTCTCAAGGGAAAGATTTCTTAGTGTGGTATGTGGTGCTCTCTCTGCTTACAAATACGTGGGCCCCAATCAAAGAGCTGATTTGCTTCTTGCTTGCAGGTACATGAGAGCGTTCTCTTTATTGCATAAGTTCTGATTCTTTTTCATTCTTGAAGTGTAAAAGAAACACTGAGTATAATCTGGCCTCATATTTGCCCTTTTTTCCTTCTATTGAATATTTACAGATTTTTGGTTGCATGAATGCATACTGGAATTAGTTTCTTCTTGTGCTTATTAAAGTATAATAGAAAAAATAATATTGTTAGTCCTAGCTAGCTGTTTTAATGATATTACCAGTGCTATACCGTAGATCCAGAGCAGTATGTTATTATACTATTAAATCCTATTTTCAGTTTGATTTCAAATAATTTTTTGGAAAAGAGAAATTCATTGATTTTGTTATCTTTGTAGAACACGTGAAAGGAAGGAGTCAGTTACTATTCTCTTGTGTGGTACAAGTGGTTGTGGCAAGTCTACTCTCTCTGCTTTGCTGGTTAGATTATTCTCTCTTTGACATTTTTAATTTGACTCCAGAGAGCAAAGTGGGCATTTTTGCCTACCAATGAATTTCATTAAACAAAAAAAATAATATCTTTTTTATCTACAGTGACTGGTATCTTCTAAGATTTGGCCATTGTAACCTACACAGTTATTTGTAGATGGCTATCCTCATTTGGTCATTGTCGGCTGTGAGGAGTTTCCCTTGTAACATGATCCACAGGAAGATTTTGACCTTTAGTGGTGCTCACATTTTCACCATAGAAAAAAAACGAAAAATTGATAAAATCAATTATTGACTTAGTAAGGAAATTGCTACTGGCATATCTTCCAATTGATTGTTGTTTTGATTACTTTAAAAGTTCATGTTCAACTCATTATCACTGTTATTAACTTTCACTTTTGTGCAATTATTTCAGGGAAGCAGATTGGGCATCACATCCGTAGTTTCAACTGATTCAATTAGGCACATGATGCGAAGTTTTGCAGATGAGAATCAAAACCCGCTCCTTTGGGCCTCAACCTACCATGCAGGTGAGTGCCTCGATGCGGTGGAAGTAGCCAAGTCAAAAGCTAAAAAAAGAGCCAAGAAACTTGCCAGAGATGGAGTTCCTGATGAGAAATGTGATGTCAGGTCATCTGACCAGGTGCTTGGGTCAGAGATGATTAGCAAAAAGCAGATGGCGGTGGAGGGTTATAAGGCACAAAGCGAGATGGTTATTGATAGCCTTGACCGGTTGATTACAGCCTGGGAAGCTCGGAAAGAGTCTGTTATTATTGAGGGTGTTCACCTCAGCCTCAATTTTGTGGTGAGGTTTACTTATTTTTTTTTTCTATATGCTGAACTCTTGGTATAATCTCCTTACTTTGATTCTTCTTTTTTCCTCATTTAAACCTAATCTAAGGATAAAAATTCTTTAAATGCCAGATAAACTCTTATAGAACTGGTATTGAGTACGGATTCTTTTGCAGTAATACTGTTATCCTGCAGGAACCCTTACAAGAAAAGGGAAAAATGAATAGCCAAGATAAGCTTTGGTACAGAGCTGGTATTGAGTATGGATTCTGCATCCAGTATGTTGTTATCCTGCTTACCAATACAAGGCAAACCATACCAGTGCCAAAGCTGACTGGTTTCAGAAGAATTTAGGCCGAAACTTAGAAGAATTTGTTCAATCAGTGTTAAATTTATCATTGACCCTTATGTAGTTTCCCTTTTTTTTATGTAGATGGGATTAATGAAGAAGCACCCATCAATAATCCCATTTATGGTATACATCTCCAGTGAGGACAAACACATGGAACGATTTGCGGTCCGTGCAAAATACATGACCCTTGATCCTGAAAAAAACAAATACATCAGATACATACGCAACATTCGCTCCATTCAAGAATACCTCTGCAAGCGTGCTGACAAGCACCTTGTGCCCAAGATTAACAACACCAATGTCGACCGCAGTGTGGCTGCTATACATGCCACTGTGTTCAGCTGCCTACGCAGGAAGTTCATGGGTGACCCTTTATATGACCCATTAACAAATACTGTACCCATAATTGATGAAGCTTTCAGAAATCAGTGTGCACATAACTCGCTTAGTTCAAAGGGCATGTTTCAATTGATACAAAGGAAGGGTTCGTCTCGGCACTTGATGGCTCTTGTAAACAATGATGGGTCGGTTGCAAAGGCATGGCCAGTTAGGTCAAAATCAGGGCTTAATAGAGGTGAGAGGTGTGTGGGCGATCCATTGTATGGACCTGTTAATGTTGGCACATCAGAACCTATAAACCTGCAGTTTGGGCATCTCGGGATTAGTGCGTGGCCAAGTGATACAGGTGGGGCCAGTCAAACGGGAACCTATGATAATTTGAGGGTTGATATTACAGAAGCTGCTACTGGTTCTGGGAGCAGATATGTCTCATCAGCTTGTAGTTCTCCCAAGATATCAGATGGGCCTGCAAAGGAGGTACTTTTTGTGATGAAATTTCATTTAACTAAATAGAAGTTGTTTTAGTTAAATTTTTTGTTTGGTCTGAAACCATATTTTCGATCAAGCCTGAGTGATTGGTATTCAAATATTTTTGTCAGAAAATTGTTCTCTATTAAGATATATCTGGACAATTTTTGCTATTGTTGATGTAAAAATAGTCATCTATTAAGATATGACTTTGCGACTACGATTGGGTTTCATTTCCAGCCTGTCAACTTGTTTTGGACTAAAGGCTTGGTGGTGGTGGTTGTTGTTGTCGTCGTCGATGTAAAAATTTACTAAAATGTTAATGTATTGCACTTTTAGATAATGGAGGATGTGTCAGTAACAAGTAGTGAAGAAGAACCCAATATAAGACCTGATGAAGAGAGTGATGAGGAAAGTGATGCTGATAACAACGATAATCCTGACGATGTAAGTTTTCATCGAGTGCGGTTTGCTTTTCTCTTGTGAATGTTGTTACATTTTTTTATCAATTTTTTTTAAGCAATTCCTGTTTATTATCAGATGGAGGGGTCAGTGGATGAGAACTCAACAAAGTCTGACGAGGAATATGAAGATCTTGCCTTGAGGGACCACAATGACAATGGTTACTGGACGGACGAGGACATGGACCCGACAAGTAGTGATAAAAACCTAGAAAAGAAGATTGTAGAAAATGGGAAGTACAACCACAGCTTGGATCTCTTAATTAAGAAAAGTGAACAAGAGAAACTGGAGAGGCAGAGGAAACATGCCATGAGAAAAAAACAGCGTTCATTTAGTGACTCAGCTCGGTTGCTAGGCCGAACAAAAAATGCGCGTGGTTTATCCAAGTCCTTATCTCTGTATAGGGGCTCAGATCTTGCGATAACTCACGAGAATTAGTTTGTGCCTACTTAATCAAGTTTCTTGACTTAGAAATGTTAACGAGGATTCCTCGAGGCAATTTTCTTTTTTTATTTGACTTTGATTTGTGGTGTATAGGGTAAAAGGCCAAAGGGGAAGCTGAGAAAGAATTTTACTTGCTCTTTTTTTGGTTTTTGTTTGGATAAACCATCTAAACTTTTTTCATTCAAGAGAAGGGAAGGAAATAACTAATTGCAATTCGGAAATTTGATTTGGTAACACACTGTGAGCATTGCTATTAGGAGTTTGCTATTTGCAAAAATTGAAGGCTACAATTCATTGCAGTCTGACATCGATCATCCATGACATGGTGAAACTAATAGTAAAACAATTAATGGCTAAGGCCTTGAGCCCTTGAAGAATCATTTTATAAAAAGATCACCGACCCGAACAGAAATTATACCTTATACTATCATTTAATTTTTGAATGATAATTGATTTGTTCAACACCTCAATTTCATTCTTTTTTCTTCTCGTTTCTCATGACTGAATTTTTTGTAGATTACGTTAAAGAGCCTGCATAATCGTTATTTTCAAATGCTAATTAAAGGAGAAAAATATTCGTTGAATTCTTCATTATAGATTAATCAAAACAACAACTTGTGCAACTTCTATATTATCAACATAAAAGTAATGTATAAGCTAACTTTTTTATATTTTGAAAAATATATAATTGCGTGGTTATTAGTATAGTATACTGGAGTTACCATAACAGTCCTCAATATAAAGTCATTATGTCTCGGATCACTATGAAGAATTTCCATGAGCGAGATGCCTTTTAAAGTAGTCAGTAATTACAGATTAATTCAAAATGTCAACCACTTATTTGTGAAGTCTGACCACCAGCAACCAATGAATATTCTGAAAAATGTAAGATGGTATAGAACTACTCCTTGAATTCATTCATTTTAAGAAACAATACATGGACCTTCACCTCATCAACACCTGAAACTCACAGTGAACAACAACTCGGTTGAAATATTTAGTGCCTTGGCGAAAACCATATCAGAACGCCTGTATAGTGTATATGCACTAGAAGAATACCATATCAGAACAGAACGCCTATCACAGTATCTCTACCTTACGGTCACCGCCCCCACATTTGCACTCCAATTGGATTCCACGCGGACCAACAATAAATGGACGTTCCCGAATGATGGGACCATAGGCCAGAAGGCCCAATAATAGTGTACAAGTATAAAGGGCCCAGTAAACTAACCCAATTGCACAAGCAGGACTCCCCCAGGACGGAGAATTTGGAAAACTGATAGAAGCTATCACTACATACAACCGGAAAAAAGAAAATAACAGCAAAATCAACAGTGTTGCAACCATAAATTTTCGCATCATAAAAGAGAATAATTAACTATTTGAGAGTAGATGATCTATTTAGAGAATATATTATTTTCGCATCATAAATAGATCATCTTGTAATATACAGAGTAGAGTGTTAATTAATTCGACAAACTTTTACCAAAGGATCGGAATAAATTTTCGCATCATAAAAGAGATCGAATAACTCCTTTCAAAATTGCCTTCTTCTTTCAATCTATCATAATTGAAGGTCTTCATGACAATATCCAAAAAAAGGGAGAGGAGAGTGTCCGATGCCCATCGGACTAGAGTTTGTTCGATGGGTGTCCGATACCGTCCGATTCACTTCAAGATCTGTACACATTACTTTAATATCTGTACTGTTTGCTTTAATATACGTGTGCACAGATTTTAAAGTAGATCGGACGGTATCCGACACCTATCGAACACTGTTCTGGTCCGATGGGCATGCGACACCCCCTCTCTCCCAAAAAAAATACTAATAAAACCCGTGATGTCATTTTATATTATAAAAAATAACACATAACATATGTCGGCAATATGGTGATGTCATCTTATAGATGCGACAGTGCAAACCTAGGTCACGTGCCAAACACGTATCCTCTGCATTAACTCAAAAGAGAATCTTTTGAGTTAATGAATCCTAACCATCCGATTTGTTTTAAGATCCGTGCAGATTAGATTCGCACTAATATTGAAGGCCTTGTGTTAAAATCAGATGGTCAGGTTGACTCCGTTTAAAATCAGACGGTTGAAATGCATTAACTCAAAAAAAGATTCCTTTTCGAGTTAATGCAGAGGATACGTGTTCCGTGGCAGTGCCCAACAAG
>CAXKVW010000517.1:90000-104669 GCA_964058825.1 Carex arenaria
AATTAATATATATTAATACATAAATTAGCATCCTTGGATGATAATAATCTTGATCATCTAGTTATTAGCTCCAAAAAAAAATGAGAAAAAGACCATCTAAAAGATATGCATTGCAACAATATCTCGATGTGATATATAATGTAATTGCAATATATGAGGGCACTATTCGCGGGAAATTCTATTGGTATACCCTCACATATACTACTGTAACTTAGCCGCGCGACAACATGAACGTGCTATACGACGTAGATCCGTGGAAATGGTGGCACAAATTAAGCTTGATTGAGTGACAATCACATGGAGATCACACACTTTGAAGCTTCACAATTAAGGCAGATGGAATATATTTTAGCGGATGGATCGAAACACAACGCTAAAATATAATAAAACCAATAGTGCTAGATTGTGCTTAATTATTTAAATTGGTCATTGAAACATTTTCCATCAATAAAATTATTTATTACATCTTATCCCCACAAAATGAACATGGTCCATACCAACCCTATTGCCAACTAAGAGACCTATACAAATTTTTCAAAAAAAAAACTAACTGATTGTACGACGACTCACATAGTCACATGGGTGCACACTTTTAAAAAGCTAATAAACAAGAGTTACAGATGGAATATATTTCAGCGGATGGATCGAAAATAATCAAACCGCTTAAAAAAGTATGATAAAGCAATGCATGTTAGGTAGTGCCTAGATAACCTCAAACATGATACTTTTGAAGTTGCCTAGGTTTCCTTGATTTCATGGGAAAACCAGACAGATTTTTATTTTTATTTTTTAAAGAATAATAAAAATTATATTGGGAAATGAATTGAGTGTTTTGATTTTTTTTTTTTATTTTATAGAAAGAACTGAATTATTGATTCTCAAAATTATTAGAAAAGCAGCAACTGCCACTATTACTAATTTATATGTAGAGCAGTGATGTGAATAACAGTAAGCGCTTGTCAGATAGACGGGTTATTGCCAAGAGGTTAATCATAATTTTGAGGCCGATTAATTGGTACTGCATATCGGTCAATTTGACGTTCGAGATAATTTTTTTTTCTCGAGAGAGTTTTTGAAATGACCGACTTCACAAAATAAATGATTGTTTAAATGAAAAACAGACGATTAATCGGACAAATCGGTCGATTTGACGTTCTCATTAGCAAACAACCTTCCACACCCTCTGATCGTGACAATTTGGTCACCACCACCGACTAAACGGTTGATTAGTTGGGCGACTTGACCATTTTTTACAACATTGATGTAGGATGTGTACCTTTGCATTTCATAATTTCTGTGGCTAAAGTACACCCATGCGTACATTTTTGTTAGAAGCTGAATTATTGATCTGGTTCCTTAAAATATGTCAAAAGGAAGGAGCAGATCTATGATTCTTGTCAGGGGCTAATAAAATAGTGAATTGGATAAAATATCTAATTGGAGTTCATACCCATTAGCTAATTGAATACTAGATAAAATTAATGCTCTGACTTTTAATTTTCAATGCTCTAATTTGTAATTCTAATTACCAATAAGAATTCAACAAATTTATTCTAATTTTAACTCTAACTATAAATTCAAATACTAAGAGAATTAGTAGTGACAAAGTTGATCCAGACTTATAAATCTTTTTAAAAATTCAAAATTGAAGAGGCAACTGCTCCCTGACCCTTTCTGAGTCTGCTTCTGTCTAATTAAAAGAACCGAATCAATCATCTATCAAATTGAATAATAAAAACCATCCATCTAAATTTCCTATATATATTATTAAAAAGGGTGTGAAAAGAGTTTTGAAATGAGGGAAGGTAAGAAGAGCGGCTGGGCCACAAAAAGTATGAAGTATCCGAGAATCAAAAGGACTATGAGAGCTGTACATCAACAGTTTTGAATGGGAGAGACATGTCACCGAGAGTGATTAATGGTACTAGGTTGTTTGCCACAATAAAGACATCAGTGCTAACAAGGACCCACACTTGGGACAATTCATTCAATTTCTAACCTAGTTGCTGTGGCAAAGGGCAAAGGCAGCTGGCTTGGCCTTCCTAGCTGATGAATTCTTTTTTAAATTAAGTTGGTGGTTTAATTTCCTTAGATAATTATTGGTATATATTTGATTTTTTTTTAAATTGAACTCATACAAAAAGAATTAATCAAAGCAGATTTATACCCATTGAAGTTATAAAAATAGCATCCACCAGTCTTCCAAACCGGTGTAGTTTGAAAGAGTCTATTTAAAAAGGTCCACCGTTCCAAGCTACACCAGTTTGGAAGACTGGTGGAGACTATTTTTATAGCTTTCCAGAATACAGTGCTGTTTTGGTTAATTTTTTTAAAAATGAATTCTATTTAAATATATATATATATATTATATATGGTGTGAAACGGACCTTATAACTACCCTAAACACTTCAATTAGCTTTTCATGTATTTTAAAAATTAAACTAGTTTGCTTAATTAAATTTTCATTACAAGATAATAATGATTATGTGCATTTTAACCAAGTCAATACATGTTTTAACGGTCGTGTTATATAGCTATCATAAAAAAAAAAATTCGAATATTCAAACTCCTAAAATGCATACATGACTATTTCATAGCACACTTTATTATTTGCTAATGTACACAACAAACATGACTATTTTTTTTATAATGTACACTTGTAGTTTTGAACTTTTATTTTCATTATCTAGACCATTTTAAAATTCACACTAAATCTTTGCATAATGAACGCTTGACTACTAAATTACAGGGATGGTACCCATACCACAAATTATTTGTGCCACAAGATGTTACTAATTTATTTTTCAATTTAATTATATTCCAAAATTTAAATTTAAACGTTGAATTAAAACCATTAATCTTGTTCATTTTCGTGAGAGATACGTCTACGTACAATTTTATGATTTTTTTAGAGGATAAGTATAATATTTGTGGATAACTTGTCTGAATTAAAATTCACGAGAAATTATGTCAGTATACCCTCACAGATACTATCGTCGCTAATAGAATAAACACCTTTCTGTCGGTATACTTTCGCGGATAGTTACTATTTACCCTCGTGTCGATACTCTCACATTCTTGTAGAGATGCATTTTTTTTTTAATATATTGTTCTGGTATAATTCTTTCTTATCATAAAGGTATTGGAGGTTGAAATATCTTCTATTAATTATTATATTTTTGGCTTAGATATTAGCTTTTGAGAAGTATTATTGTGTGGTCATTCATGGATAACTTGTCTGAACTACAAGTTGGCAGTCGTAAATTGCACACATATATCTGTGATATTCCGATGCTTTTGTGGGAAGTAAATATTTCACAGAATATCTTTATGTAATATCTTGAATAAGAAAACATTATTATATATTAATTGACATGCAAAAGCAATTAAGTATATAGGTGCTAGAAACCTAGAACCATATATGTTTTCCCTAAACAAAATTACATTACTAAAGAAGTGCTATAGAATATATATTCTCTTCAGATTTTGATCTTTATTACCGTAAAATTAATACAACATTAGTGGTTGTAGTGTTTAAACTAATAATGGCATGTTGTAGTGGTTGAGAAAATCATGCGACAAGTTCACTGTAATCAAGTATTAATGAATAAAGAAAAAAAAAACTAACTATTGATCTAGTGGCAAAGACAATGGTCCCAGTTTTGAAACTCAAATAGAGTCCTTGTGGATATTAAACCAGTTGGATATAGCTTCATCTCCAACTGTACTAAAAAAAATGTACAAAGAATCGAAGTATATATTTTATGCGCACATTTTACATATATCTAGATGTGTTTATGATTTTTGCAAAAATATTTATATTTGATGACAAAAGTATTTATAACTTAATGCATTCTGATTTATGATTAAAAACTTCAAAAGCTGTTTTAACTTAGAATTTTCTTATATCATTAGAAAAGAAAAATGATAAACACTTTTTATACTTCAGATATAAATAACTTTTATAATAAGTATATACTTAAATTAATTACGTGACGTAGCACTGATTAAGGAGAAACTCGTCCAATACTATTTGAGATGGTTTGAACATTTCCAACGGAGGCCTCATGAGGTACCGGTGTGTACTAGAATCATAAGCCGTATAAAAAACACAAGGAGAGGTAGAGATCAGCAACAATTGACATGGGATGAAGCAGTGAAAAGTAACTTGAAGGAATTGAACATATCTAAGGAGTTGACATTGGACATGAGCACGTGAAAATTAGCGATCTAAGTACCATAATCATCACCTAAGAAATATTGTTTATGGATTGTTTAGGAGGTAGTATTATAGGCCTTAGGTCATAGGATAAGGGATTCGGATTCATAGACGTACAACTTATGACTTTACCCCTACGATCTATAGTTTAGACATAATATAATTAGTATCAATATTAGCATTATTATTATTATTGTTGATACCATTATTACCATTAGTATTACTATTATTATTGTTGTTGCATGTTGTTGTCGTCATTGTTGTAGTAGTAGTATTATTATTATTTTATTACTATTTATTATTATCTACCTTGATTTTATGATGATGATTGAATTTTATTTCTAGCTTATTTCAATTTGTTTGAGACTAAAAACTTAGTTATTGTTGTTGTATATATTAGGAGTAATTAATTATTTTGTACTGCACAAGTATATTTACACATAGTCAAAACATGTTAACTAGCATTAATGTTTAGTTGACATTCGTACCGGCATTTTGATTCATAACCAAAAAAAAAATATAAAATATTATTAATAACCCGACTCCCGAAAGTTTTCTACCCATGCCCAACCCGCCACCCCATGGGGCGGTTTACCCCCCCCCCCCCAACCCGCCCCCCAGTGGGGCGGTTTACTATTTTTTTTTTTTTTGATTTAATACGATGGATTTATTTATGTATTTGTTTATATTTTTAATACGATGGATTTTATGATTTGTGAATAGTTTAAAACATAAGTGAACAAAATAATCAAATAACATCTGATCAACATAAAATATAGAAACGAAAACAAAGTGAATAAAATCAGCAAATAACGTCTAATCAACATAAAATATAGAAACGGAAATATAAAAATACTACTGTCAGGTCTACAATATGAAATATAAAAAACTATCAAAGGAGGACGACGACCGGACAATGACAGTCTGGGAGCCGCCCCGCACGCCCTCGGCGGCTGCGTGCGGGTCTTTTGTCGCTGCACACGCCTCCTCCGTGGCTGTGGAGGATCCTCGTTATGAGTCAGATCCACATGCACGTCCTCCTCGTCATCAGAATAATCCACATGCATGTCCTCCTGCATTGTGCCCGTGGATCGTCGGTATGAATCGGGCAATGGATCATACTGAGCACCCTGTGATGGATTCGTCTCCCATGGATCGAACTCCCAGTCCCCAGTATATGTGCTCGGGGGCTGTGTCCCAAACGCAGCAGTCTCCCAAGCATCAGTGGGCTACTGTGCCCCACTGCCACTAGCCTCGTGGTCGTGCTGCCTGGGGGGTGGCATCGATGGTGTGGCTCCGGTGACATCCTCTACACCGGTGGCGGTGAGGCCAAAGTCTGCTGCAGTGAAAGTGGGTTCAGCACACCACATAGGATTTCCATCCTGCAGTTATATAATGTTAGTTTTTCTTTATGAAAATAATGAAAATTTAATTTATACAGAGACGAACCAGCTTACCTCGCCAAGCTGCACCGGCACATTAAATTTATTGTAGTAGGCGTGCCATTTTTTGTTGTCGAGCACCCAATCGTGGAACGCCCAATCTGGGTTGTCTTCTGCAACATTTGAGTTGAAGTTGTTAAGAACACACTTTGTAAAACAAAATTGACGTGTATGGTAAAATAATTTAACTTATAATACCTTCGGGGGGTGGTGGTAGGTCATCGTCGTATACTAATTCCCGTTTTTGATTTGGCTGGTTCGGCGCTGGTGAGTCTTTCTTGATCTCACGCCAGTTGATGTTCTCACCAGCGTCGTGCAACATGCCAATGAGGCGTCCATCGAACTGGGAATCCTCGACGATCGGAGCAGTGTGATGCAGCATAGTACACCCGAACGCCCGAAAACTTTTTTTCGCCATGCACACCAAGCTGTGTGCAACTCCTCGGATCCCCGTTAGTACCTATTTATAACGATTAATTAGAAAATAAGTTGTATGAAAAAAACTAATATTACAAGTAATCTTTATTACTTACCGCTCGATTACTGGTCGGGCCCCATGGCAAATGGGTCTTACTCTCGTCACCCATCATTCTCCGCCGAAGAGAATCACCGTAGTCGCCCTGTAAGTACACCGAATTCATGCACCACCGCTGGTACCAGACCATATATCGCAATGCCCATGGTCCCACTCCCAAACTGACGTCTGCCGGGTCAGGCGGGACCCACAAGTGGTTCTCAGGCGTGCGGGCAATCCTATAGTGGGCTAAATGGCGGCCGCTCCAATCCACCTCTGGCTTCTTATGGAAGGTACTGCATTATAAGTTAGTTAGATACAATTTGTAAAATAATATCAATATTCAGGTGTGTATTACTTACTTGTGCAACTTCTCCGTCTCATCCTCACTAAGTATCGGGTCATCTGGGATGAAGGCATCGAAGCCGAACTGACGAGGAACCCGATCAGGATATTGATACTCAACTATCCAGTAACAAACGACCGGACCCCGATATAAACCGAGATCCCTCTGTTCCATCGTCAAGCGACAGAATATCCCTCTGGTGCAACAGTTGGAGCTGATTTCGGACGTACGAGATACCCGCCGTCCCTCCCCTCGGCGTGTTAAAATAGCGGAGGCGGCTACCCCATATAGCGCCGTATAGAGGGCTTTTCTCGATGTCGGAGCCCCTTTGCCACTTCACATTTGATGGAATTTCGGGTCGGCAGACCGGTAGGTGCGACTAGGACCATTGCTGTAGTAGAAGGAGTGGCCCATTGAACTGCTGGCTGCCTCTCTGAAATTGTAGATGTGTATTTGTTATTATCAAATAAAAAAAACGTAAATAACATTAATTGAAGAAGACTTACCAGACAAGCGTGGCACAGTCCTCTGTACAAACATGCAAGCACGGCTCCACCCCAGTTCCACCGCGATTGCTTATCGAGTAGCTCCAGCTGCTGGAGGAACATAATCGGAACCGAGTCGCCACTAGAATCGACAAACATCGTGGTACCACATAAGTCAAGCACGAATGCCTTAACATACCTACAGTTTCAAGAGAAAGTAAATAACTGTTTATTTTTTTCAAAAATATTTTTAATGTAATGTAATGGACTTAGAAATTACCTCTTGACATGCTCCACGTCAGACGTGAATGGGGTAATGGCAATTTCGACGGCATATTGGCGAAGAGCCTTAAGACTGATGCAGTACTGGGAGAACTTCTCATCATCGTCACCATTCTTCCGTTTTAGCTTCTTTGCCACCCCCTCCACATGCACACCCAACAGCTCTGGGATCAACGTCTGGAGTGTCTGATGATCCGAGACACCCCCTACCGGATCACCATCGATCCGCAGACCCCATAAGGCACTCACGTCCTGTAGGGTCACTGTCATCTCCCCCACCGGGAGATGGAATGAATGAGTCTCAGGTCGCCATCTCTCCACGAGACCGCACATGAGTGCCTGGTCAATCCGCCGTGGTTGTTTCATTGTGGTTAGCTGGTATAACCCGAGGTTAATGAGGTATCGATCCATCAGTGGATTTGCGACATACGGTACCTCCGGCGAGCGGTGCCGCACCGTCAACATGGACTCATCCTGCATTTATCAATGTTTTAGACCAGTGGAACTGAATAACTATTTGTTGTTTGAAACGTACCTCTATCGATGCAAGTGAGACACGGTGAATCCTGTGAGGGATCCACAGGAGAGGACTGAACGTATCTGCACGATGGTGGTGCGCCATCCCATGGATCGACACCCTCCGCAGTGGGATCGGCGTGAGCTGGTGATGGCTCCGACGTATCTCGTGGTCGCTCACGTCGATGTCTAGTCATGCTGCATTTGAAAATATCAAGTTTAAAAATTATAACACCAATTTCTAACAATTCCAATGTAACAATTTCTAACAATTCCAATAAAATAATTTATAACAATTCCAATAAAATAATTTCTAACAATTCCAATAAAATAATTTCTAACAATTCCAATCAAATAATTTCTAACAATTCCAATCAACTAATTTCTAACAATTCCAAACAAATAATTTCTAACAATTCCAATCAAATAATTTCTAACAATTCCAATCAACTAATTTCTAACAATTCTAATAAAATAATTTCTAACAATTCCAATCAAATAATTTCTAACAATTCCAATCAAATAATTTCTAACAATTCCAATTTCTAATAATTTCTAACAATTCCAATCAAATAATTTCTAACAATTCCAATCAAATAATTTCTAACAATTCCAATTTCTAATAATTTCTAACAGTTCCAATCAAATAATTTCTAACAATTCCAATCAACTAATTTCTAACAATTCCAATAAAATAATTTCTAACAATTCCAATCAAATAATTTCTAACAATTCCAATCAAATAATTTCTAACAATTCCAATTTCTAATAATTTCTAACAATTCTAATAAAATAATTTCTAACAATTCTAATAAAATAATTTCTAACAATTCCAATCAAATAATTTCTAACAATTCCAATCAAATAATTTCTAACAATTCCAATCAAATAATTTCTAACAATTCTAATCTAATAATTTCTAACAATTCCAATTTCTAATAATTTCTAACAATTCCAATCAAATAATTTCTAACAATTCCAATCAAATAATTTCTAACAATTCCAATCAAATAATTTCTAACAATTCCAATCAACTAATTTCTAACAATTCCAATCAAATAATTTCTAACAATTCCAATCAAATAATTTCTAACAATTCCAATAAAATAATTTCTAACAATTCCAATCAAATAATTTCTAACAATTGCAATAAAATAATTTCTAACAATTCCAATCAAATAATTTCTAACAATTCCAATCAAATAATTTCTAACAATTCCAATCAACTAATTTCTAACAATTCCAATCAACTAATTTCTAACAATTCCAATGAAATAATTTCTAACAATTCCAATCAAATAATTTCTAACAATTCCAATTTCTAACATTTCTAATTTAATAATTTCTAACAATTTCTAACAATTTGTAAAAATTTCTACCATTTTTCAAACATTTCAAACTATTTCTAACAACCCTAAACAATTCCAATCAATTTCTACTAAATTCAGTAACAACAATTTCAAGCAAATCCCGCAATTTCTAACAATTTCATATAAATCCCGTAATTTCGAATAATTTATACAAAATTCCAAATAATTTATAAAAATCTAAATAATTTATAAACAAGTTAAAGAAATAACTTCATACCCGAAAATGAATTCGGAGCAACGGCGCGGTGGTGACGGGACGAAAAAATGAAAATGAAATGGAGAGAGAGAGGGTGGCGGGTAGAGAGAGGGAGAGAGGGAGAGGGCGGTAGAGAGAGAGAGAGGGGTCGGGAATGGTTGAGAGATGCGAAATGTCGCGTTCGGAACGAAAAAACGACGTTTTTGGGCCAAAACCGGCGTGTTGGGGGTGGTTTCGGGTGGGGGGGCTGTGGGGGGGCGGGTAGGGTTTGTTTGGGGAGGGAGGGTATTTAAAAAAATATATATATACTAAACCGCCCCACTGGGGGGCTGGTTGGGGGGGGGGGGGGTAAACCACCCCATGGGGGGGCGGGTTGGATATGGATGGAAAATCGTCGGAAGTCGGATTATTAATAATATTTTATATTTTTTTTGGTTATGAATAAAAATGCCGGACATTCGTACCATGACATAATAACATAGTACTACTGTTTATTCATTTGAAGCTTCTCCTGCATCGATCGATATGATATGATATGATGTCTAGGGAGTTTGCATTTGCACCTACGTACGTACTTCACCTACAAATATAGAATGCAGTGGATAGAAACAGTAAAAAATAAAATTGTGACGGTGCGTTGTCGGGTGGCGAGTACGTACTTTGCCGGGGTCTATTTAATTAGTTCATCGATCTGTCCTTGACTCTTGACCCCCACCGGTTGCATTTCCCCCAAGTAAAAATACCTTTTCATCATCCCAAATTGAATTGATAGCTCTATAATATATTATATATATTTATATATTAAATTACAACTCTATAAGTGTTGAGAGAAGCTATTAAATGTTTTTTTTTTAAATCTTCGTAGAAGCTGCGAAGTCGTGAGAGGTAATCGAACTCTCGATCTTTGGATAACTAACAATCTTATGATTTTCTTCTTAGCCAACTATGCTACCTTCCCTTTCTATTAAATGTTATCTAAATACTAGAAGGATAAGTGTTTTTTTAAACGTAGATAATTAAGTTAATGATAAAAAATACACAATCACATGATTAACTTTTCGGTAACTATATATATGTTGAAAGTACGAAATTAGTATTAATGATAACTAGCTAAATATTTAGAGGAGAGTTCAAATGCACTATGATTTTGTGCTCCAATTATGCTCAACATCTTTATTTCCGTTTTTAAAATCCGAACAGTTGATCCGAACCGCTCAAAATAATTATTATAATAAAGGATCTAGATAACTGTCCCCGCACTCTCATCCCCCCTCTATCCCCGCACTAAAAGACAAAAAAGTCCGCACTAAAAGACAAAAAGTCTGGTTCTGCGTAGTATTTAACATTTATCTGTAGTGTATTTACAGTGCATCGAACAAGTATTTAACTCTATTTATTAGAGTATTAACTGTCTGTCCAACAGCGAAACAATATCTATCCCCACAAAAAATTAACATATTTGTCACCGCATCCCCGCACTAAAAGACAAAAAAAAAGGTTCCGACATTTGATGGTTTAAATTTCCTGCAGTATTTAACTTCAATCTTTAGTGTATTAATAGTGCATCGAATAAGTATTTAACTCTATTCATTGGAGTATTTAACCGTCCGCGTCCAACAGCGACACAATCTTTGTCCGCAAAAAATGACAAAATAATTTGGTATCGCCCCGCACATCAGTATTTTACTTTATGAATGTTAGTATTTATCAGTATTTTACTTTATGAATGTTAGTATTTAACGATATGAACGTTAGTATTTATCTTTAAAGTCAAAAGTATTAATCTCTAAAATTATAAATAAGTTGCAGGGATTCTATTTAGCATTCTATATATTAGTATTTAACTTTATACACATCAGTATTTAACTTAAGGAATGCTAGTATTTAACTTTATGAACGTGAGTATTTAACATTATGAAAGTTAGTATTTATCTGATGAAATGACAAAAGAAAAATATAATATTTATTCAGATTAAGGAAAGAGATCAGATTTAATTAAGGTAGATAATTAATGTGGAGAATGATGCTAATTATGGTAGTTAATTAATATGGAGAAAGTGCATAGATGGAAATAAAATGTGGGAAGGATGTTAATTAAGGTAGTTAATTAATATGGGGAGGGTGTGGGGATAGTGGGGGGATGGAAGTGGGGGGATGGAAATAATTATTCTATAATAAAACATGCTTGGAGACCAAATTTTACATTTTTTATAATTTGTTTACTATTTTTTAGGTAAGTACAAAATCTTAGTTTTTCAGGAAATCCTAGACCATCCAAAAAAGTAATATTGTACCTAAAAAGAATAGTAAACAAATTCTAAAAAATATAAAATTTAGTTTCCAAGTATATTTTATTGTAATAATTATTTTGAGTGCTTCGGATCGATTGTTCAGATTTTACAAACGGAGATAAAGATAAATAAAGCATATTTGGAGCACAAAACCATGATGCATTTGAACCCTTCTCAAATATTTATATATATATATATATAATATATATATATATATATAGAGAAAAGAAAGTAGATATAGAATATATTTAAATGTAAAAATAAATAAAGATAACTCTAACCTACATCAAATTTTTATGGCACAGCCAACTCTCTTATGGTACATTTTAAAAAAAAATATTATTTAAATAATATTGTAATGTATTTTTAGTTATTTAAACAGTGCATGTATTAAAGTTAAGTCAATTGAAATTGATTTCTTAATTCATCATAAAACTATTAAAACTCCACTGTTATTTAAATTATATGATTGAAGGCTAAATACTTTTATATCAATCCGAATTTATTACATGCTAGCTCTAAATAAATAAATAAAATACAACTATAATTTTTATTTTTAATTTAAATAATATTTTTCAAATATATACATTATAACATGAGTCTGGCTAATGTCATAACGTTATTTTCAGCTTAAGTTATAACGAGTGAGTTTTTGCGATTTCAAAGTCTGAACTGCTCAACATGATCTTTATACTATAATAGGCTTGGAAACCAAATTTTATATTTTCTTGAAATTTTTTTACTATATTTTTAGATAGGTACAAAATCACCGTTTTGGATGGTTTAGGATTATAAAAAAATAATGATTTTGTACGTATCTAAAAATATAGTAAATTTTTTTTTTTTCAAAAAATGTAAAATTTGGTTTCCAAGTTCATTTTAGTATGGAGAATATATTGAGCGCTTCGGATCGACTGTTCTGACTTTAAAATTGCAAAAACTCACTCGTTATAACTTAAGGTGAAATTATAACATTATAACCAGACTATAGGTTATCATAAAAATTATTCATAACGTAAATATTTAATTAAAAAAAAAAAGAGAGAAAAGGTCGAAGTTGACACACCCAAGACACCCTAGCGAAAGGACTTTCACGATCGTTGGTTACTTTATAAAATTTTCAGCTGAACGGCTATGATTCGACTAATCAAATTTAAAAGACTCACAAGGACCACATATACTAGCTGCTAGACAACTATTATTGTCTGTAGATCCTTTGTTTCCTGAATTGTATGCCAATTATGTCAATATACTCCGATTTTTTCATATGTATAATGCAGTGACAAATGAATTATTCAGGTTCGGCGAGGTTAAAATTTTGTAATTCAAGAATAATTCGGGTATAATTTGGAAATTATTCGGTATTATTCGGATCAGAGATCTCAGTCTTGTAAGGGAGCAAAAAGAAAAATAGCCAAAAAGAAAAAATTATGGGAAAAATTCGGAAAATTCGGGAAAAATTCATAGAATTCGCTAATTATTCGGGAATAATTCGGCGTTCGGTTCGGCATCACCAAAAAAATGAATTATTAGTGAATAATTCGCGAATCTCGTTACTATGGTATAGCGTGGACATTATTTTCTATCAATGTTGTAAAAAACGGTGAAGTCGACCAGCTAATTGGTCGTTAATTCAATGACGATGACCAAATTAATCGTCACAAACAGAGAATATGAAAGATTGTTTGCTGATGAGAACGTCAAATTAACTGATTTATTCTATTAATCACCGGTACTTAGATCCACCTCAGCATGTGAAGTTGTTCTTAACTTTCTTATTCTAATTTTTTTTTTTTTCATTCTTCTACAATTTCATTGAAAAAAACACAAAAACTTCTATGATCACTAAGTATTCATTATTTAAGATGAACAAATAATGCAAAGAAGGGTGCTATTCTAAGCGCAATAATTAAGTTTTTGAGAACTGAAAGAAACCATTTTCCATTAAATCCAGTTTTACTCTTAAATTAACAATACTTTTTGTAATATTGCTCACAAAATAGGAACGCATATCCTCTGCATTAACTCAAAAGGGAATCTTTTGAGTTAATGAATCTCAACCGTCCGATTTTAAACGGACCCAATCCGCCTACTACCTATAATATAGGGGTCTTTCAATATTAGTGCAGATCTAATCTGCACGAATCTCAAAACAAATCGAACGGTTGAGATTCATTAACTCAAAAGATTCCCTTTTGAGTTAATGCAGAGGATACGCGTACACAAAATAGCACCTCCCCTGTAATATTGCTAATGATAATTAACTTTCTGTGACCAAGAAATCTAAATCTGAATGTATTTTGAAATAGTAACCAATAATAATATATAACTAGTAAATTGAATCAAGGAATCTAATTAATCATAGTCTATTAAAGTAGTTTCATGATCACTTCCATTAATTATAGTATTTATTAGTTAATTCGATGGGCGTAGGCGTAGTTAGACTATCTTACATTAATTCACCTTTTTATAGGAAATGGCCAAGCTTATTATATAGTTAGCATGATAGCTCAAAACCATATATTAGGTATGAATAATTAAGCGAATCTAATTAATATATCAACTTTTTGGCATCCAAAACCGTTGCTGATTTCATTAATTCATAAGTGAGTACAAAACACAATTGAGTCCGAGTACAAAAACACATGATAATGGCCTCACACAAAAAAGAAAAAAAAAACTGCATGATCAGATAAGAGATATATATGTATTGAGCTTATGAAAGGATTTTAGAATAATTTCTTTTATGAGAGCTTATAATAATTATTTTCTAAAGAAATTTTAAAATTAAAATTCTCAAATGGAATACATTTTTTGTTTTGAAAAAGTGGGGGAAACCAACCAATTTCATTAGAAACCTAATTTTTTAGATGTTTCATGCTCTAAACTACTGAAGCAAAAAACATGTACAAGAACTAGTACATATATATATATATATATATACCAGTAACAGAAACAAACGGTAAAAAGTAATTTTGAGATAAGTTTGAATTTTAGCGTGGTACAAT
>CAXKVW010000518.1:5000-15000 GCA_964058825.1 Carex arenaria
CCTAAACCCTAAACCCTAAACCCTAAACCCTAAACCCTAAACCCTAAACCCTAAACCCTAAACCCTAAACCCTAAACCCTAAACCCTAAACCCTAAACCCTAAACCCTAAACCCTAAACCCTAAACCCTAAACCCTAAACCCTAAACCCTAAACCCTAAACCCTAAACCCTAAACCCTAAACCCTAAACCCTAAACCCTAAACCCTAAACCCTAAACCCTAAACCCTAAACCCTAAACCCTAAACCCTAAACCCTAAACCCTAAACCCTAAACCCTAAACCCTAAACCCTAAACCCTAAACCCTAAACCCTAAACCCTAAACCCTAAACCCTAAACCCTAAACCCTAAACCCTAAACCCTAAACCCTAAACCCTAAACCCTAAACCCTAAACCCTAAACCCTAAACCCTAAACCCTAAACCCTAAACCCTAAACCCTAAACCCTAAACCCTAAACCCTAAACCCTAAACCCTAAACCCTAAACCCTAAACCCTAAACCCTAAACCCTAAACCCTAAACCCTAAACCCTAAACCCTAAACCCTAAACCCTAAACCCTAAACCCTAAACCCTAAACCCTAAACCCTAAACCCTAAACCCTAAACCCTAAACCCTAAACCCTAAACCCTAAACCCTAAACCCTAAACCCTAAACCCTAAACCCTAAACCCTAAACCCTAAACCCTAAACCCTAAACCCTAAACCCTAAACCCTAAACCCTAAACCCTAAACCCTAAACCCTAAACCCTAAACCCTAAACCCTAAACCCTAAACCCTAAACCCTAAACCCTAAACCCTAAACCCTAAACCCTAAACCCTAAACCCTAAACCCTAAACCCTAAACCCTAAACCCTAAACCCTAAACCCTAAACCCTAAACCCTAAACCCTAAACCCTAAACCCTAAACCCTAAACCCTAAACCCTAAACCCTAAACCCTAAACCCTAAACCCTAAACCCTAAACCCTAAACCCTAAACCCTAAACCCTAAACCCTAAACCCTAAACCCTAAACCCTAAACCCTAAACCCTAAACCCTAAACCCTAAACCCTAAACCCTAAACCCTAAACCCTAAACCCTAAACCCTAAACCCTAAACCCTAAACCCTAAACCCTAAACCCTAAACCCTAAACCCTAAACCCTAAACCCTAAACCCTAAACCCTAAACCCTAAACCCTAAACCCTAAACCCTAAACCCTAAACCCTAAACCCTAAACCCTAAACCCTAAACCCTAAACCCTAAACCCTAAACCCTAAACCCTAAACCCTAAACCCTAAACCCTAAACCCTAAACCCTAAACCCTAAACCCTAAACCCTAAACCCTAAACCCTAAACCCTAAACCCTAAACCCTAAACCCTAAACCCTAAACCCTAAACCCTAAACCCTAAACCCTAAACCCTAAACCCTAAACCCTAAACCCTAAACCCTAAACCCTAAACCCTAAACCCTAAACCCTAAACCCTAAACCCTAAACCCTAAACCCTAAACCCTAAACCCTAAACCCTAAACCCTAAACCCTAAACCCTAAACCCTAAACCCTAAACCCTAAACCCTAAACCCTAAACCCTAAACCCTAAACCCTAAACCCTAAACCCTAAACCCTAAACCCTAAACCCTAAACCCTAAACCCTAAACCCTAAACCCTAAACCCTAAACCCTAAACCCTAAACCCTAAACCCTAAACCCTAAACCCTAAACCCTAAACCCTAAACCCTAAACCCTAAACCCTAAACCCTAAACCCTAAACCCTAAACCCTAAACCCTAAACCCTAAACCCTAAACCCTAAACCCTAAACCCTAAACCCTAAACCCTAAACCCTAAACCCTAAACCCTAAACCCTAAACCCTAAACCCTAAACCCTAAACCCTAAACCCTAAACCCTAAACCCTAAACCCTAAACCCTAAACCCTAAACCCTAAACCCTAAACCCTAAACCCTAAACCCTAAACCCTAAACCCTAAACCCTAAACCCTAAACCCTAAACCCTAAACCCTAAACCCTAAACCCTAAACCCTAAACCCTAAACCCTAAACCCTAAACCCTAAACCCTAAACCCTAAACCCTAAACCCTAAACCCTAAACCCTAAACCCTAAACCCTAAACCCTAAACCCTAAACCCTAAACCCTAAACCCTAAACCCTAAACCCTAAACCCTAAACCCTAAACCCTAAACCCTAAACCCTAAACCCTAAACCCTAAACCCTAAACCCTAAACCCTAAACCCTAAACCCTAAACCCTAAACCCTAAACCCTAAACCCTAAACCCTAAACCCTAAACCCTAAACCCTAAACCCTAAACCCTAAACCCTAAACCCTAAACCCTAAACCCTAAACCCTAAACCCTAAACCCTAAACCCTAAACCCTAAACCCTAAACCCTAAACCCTAAACCCTAAACCCTAAACCCTAAACCCTAAACCCTAAACCCTAAACCCTAAACCCTAAACCCTAAACCCTAAACCCTAAACCCTAAACCCTAAACCCTAAACCCTAAACCCTAAACCCTAAACCCTAAACCCTAAACCCTAAACCCTAAACCCTAAACCCTAAACCCTAAACCCTAAACCCTAAACCCTAAACCCTAAACCCTAAACCCTAAACCCTAAACCCTAAACCCTAAACCCTAAACCCTAAACCCTAAACCCTAAACCCTAAACCCTAAACCCTAAACCCTAAACCCTAAACCCTAAACCCTAAACCCTAAACCCTAAACCCTAAACCCTAAACCCTAAACCCTAAACCCTAAACCCTAAACCCTAAACCCTAAACCCTAAACCCTAAACCCTAAACCCTAAACCCTAAACCCTAAACCCTAAACCCTAAACCCTAAACCCTAAACCCTAAACCCTAAACCCTAAACCCTAAACCCTAAACCCTAAACCCTAAACCCTAAACCCTAAACCCTAAACCCTAAACCCTAAACCCTAAACCCTAAACCCTAAACCCTAAACCCTAAACCCTAAACCCTAAACCCTAAACCCTAAACCCTAAACCCTAAACCCTAAACCCTAAACCCTAAACCCTAAACCCTAAACCCTAAACCCTAAACCCTAAACCCTAAACCCTAAACCCTAAACCCTAAACCCTAAACCCTAAACCCTAAACCCTAAACCCTAAACCCTAAACCCTAAACCCTAAACCCTAAACCCTAAACCCTAAACCCTAAACCCTAAACCCTAAACCCTAAACCCTAAACCCTAAACCCTAAACCCTAAACCCTAAACCCTAAACCCTAAACCCTAAACCCTAAACCCTAAACCCTAAACCCTAAACCCTAAACCCTAAACCCTAAACCCTAAACCCTAAACCCTAAACCCTAAACCCTAAACCCTAAACCCTAAACCCTAAACCCTAAACCCTAAACCCTAAACCCTAAACCCTAAACCCTAAACCCTAAACCCTAAACCCTAAACCCTAAACCCTAAACCCTAAACCCTAAACCCTAAACCCTAAACCCTAAACCCTAAACCCTAAACCCTAAACCCTAAACCCTAAACCCTAAACCCTAAACCCTAAACCCTAAACCCTAAACCCTAAACCCTAAACCCTAAACCCTAAACCCTAAACCCTAAACCCTAAACCCTAAACCCTAAACCCTAAACCCTAAACCCTAAACCCTAAACCCTAAACCCTAAACCCTAAACCCTAAACCCTAAACCCTAAACCCTAAACCCTAAACCCTAAACCCTAAACCCTAAACCCTAAACCCTAAACCCTAAACCCTAAACCCTAAACCCTAAACCCTAAACCCTAAACCCTAAACCCTAAACCCTAAACCCTAAACCCTAAACCCTAAACCCTAAACCCTAAACCCTAAACCCTAAACCCTAAACCCTAAACCCTAAACCCTAAACCCTAAACCCTAAACCCTAAACCCTAAACCCTAAACCCTAAACCCTAAACCCTAAACCCTAAACCCTAAACCCTAAACCCTAAACCCTAAACCCTAAACCCTAAACCCTAAACCCTAAACCCTAAACCCTAAACCCTAAACCCTAAACCCTAAACCCTAAACCCTAAACCCTAAACCCTAAACCCTAAACCCTAAACCCTAAACCCTAAACCCTAAACCCTAAACCCTAAACCCTAAACCCTAAACCCTAAACCCTAAACCCTAAACCCTAAACCCTAAACCCTAAACCCTAAACCCTAAACCCTAAACCCTAAACCCTAAACCCTAAACCCTAAACCCTAAACCCTAAACCCTAAACCCTAAACCCTAAACCCTAAACCCTAAACCCTAAACCCTAAACCCTAAACCCTAAACCCTAAACCCTAAACCCTAAACCCTAAACCCTAAACCCTAAACCCTAAACCCTAAACCCTAAACCCTAAACCCTAAACCCTAAACCCTAAACCCTAAACCCTAAACCCTAAACCCTAAACCCTAAACCCTAAACCCTAAACCCTAAACCCTAAACCCTAAACCCTAAACCCTAAACCCTAAACCCTAAACCCTAAACCCTAAACCCTAAACCCTAAACCCTAAACCCTAAACCCTAAACCCTAAACCCTAAACCCTAAACCCTAAACCCTAAACCCTAAACCCTAAACCCTAAACCCTAAACCCTAAACCCTAAACCCTAAACCCTAAACCCTAAACCCTAAACCCTAAACCCTAAACCCTAAACCCTAAACCCTAAACCCTAAACCCTAAACCCTAAACCCTAAACCCTAAACCCTAAACCCTAAACCCTAAACCCTAAACCCTAAACCCTAAACCCTAAACCCTAAACCCTAAACCCTAAACCCTAAACCCTAAACCCTAAACCCTAAACCCTAAACCCTAAACCCTAAACCCTAAACCCTAAACCCTAAACCCTAAACCCTAAACCCTAAACCCTAAACCCTAAACCCTAAACCCTAAACCCTAAACCCTAAACCCTAAACCCTAAACCCTAAACCCTAAACCCTAAACCCTAAACCCTAAACCCTAAACCCTAAACCCTAAACCCTAAACCCTAAACCCTAAACCCTAAACCCTAAACCCTAAACCCTAAACCCTAAACCCTAAACCCTAAACCCTAAACCCTAAACCCTAAACCCTAAACCCTAAACCCTAAACCCTAAACCCTAAACCCTAAACCCTAAACCCTAAACCCTAAACCCTAAACCCTAAACCCTAAACCCTAAACCCTAAACCCTAAACCCTAAACCCTAAACCCTAAACCCTAAACCCTAAACCCTAAACCCTAAACCCTAAACCCTAAACCCTAAACCCTAAACCCTAAACCCTAAACCCTAAACCCTAAACCCTAAACCCTAAACCCTAAACCCTAAACCCTAAACCCTAAACCCTAAACCCTAAACCCTAAACCCTAAACCCTAAACCCTAAACCCTAAACCCTAAACCCTAAACCCTAAACCCTAAACCCTAAACCCTAAACCCTAAACCCTAAACCCTAAACCCTAAACCCTAAACCCTAAACCCTAAACCCTAAACCCTAAACCCTAAACCCTAAACCCTAAACCCTAAACCCTAAACCCTAAACCCTAAACCCTAAACCCTAAACCCTAAACCCTAAACCCTAAACCCTAAACCCTAAACCCTAAACCCTAAACCCTAAACCCTAAACCCTAAACCCTAAACCCTAAACCCTAAACCCTAAACCCTAAACCCTAAACCCTAAACCCTAAACCCTAAACCCTAAACCCTAAACCCTAAACCCTAAACCCTAAACCCTAAACCCTAAACCCTAAACCCTAAACCCTAAACCCTAAACCCTAAACCCTAAACCCTAAACCCTAAACCCTAAACCCTAAACCCTAAACCCTAAACCCTAAACCCTAAACCCTAAACCCTAAACCCTAAACCCTAAACCCTAAACCCTAAACCCTAAACCCTAAACCCTAAACCCTAAACCCTAAACCCTAAACCCTAAACCCTAAACCCTAAACCCTAAACCCTAAACCCTAAACCCTAAACCCTAAACCCTAAACCCTAAACCCTAAACCCTAAACCCTAAACCCTAAACCCTAAACCCTAAACCCTAAACCCTAAACCCTAAACCCTAAACCCTAAACCCTAAACCCTAAACCCTAAACCCTAAACCCTAAACCCTAAACCCTAAACCCTAAACCCTAAACCCTAAACCCTAAACCCTAAACCCTAAACCCTAAACCCTAAACCCTAAACCCTAAACCCTAAACCCTAAACCCTAAACCCTAAACCCTAAACCCTAAACCCTAAACCCTAAACCCTAAACCCTAAACCCTAAACCCTAAACCCTAAACCCTAAACCCTAAACCCTAAACCCTAAACCCTAAACCCTAAACCCTAAACCCTAAACCCTAAACCCTAAACCCTAAACCCTAAACCCTAAACCCTAAACCCTAAACCCTAAACCCTAAACCCTAAACCCTAAACCCTAAACCCTAAACCCTAAACCCTAAACCCTAAACCCTAAACCCTAAACCCTAAACCCTAAACCCTAAACCCTAAACCCTAAACCCTAAACCCTAAACCCTAAACCCTAAACCCTAAACCCTAAACCCTAAACCCTAAACCCTAAACCCTAAACCCTAAACCCTAAACCCTAAACCCTAAACCCTAAACCCTAAACCCTAAACCCTAAACCCTAAACCCTAAACCCTAAACCCTAAACCCTAAACCCTAAACCCTAAACCCTAAACCCTAAACCCTAAACCCTAAACCCTAAACCCTAAACCCTAAACCCTAAACCCTAAACCCTAAACCCTAAACCCTAAACCCTAAACCCTAAACCCTAAACCCTAAACCCTAAACCCTAAACCCTAAACCCTAAACCCTAAACCCTAAACCCTAAACCCTAAACCCTAAACCCTAAACCCTAAACCCTAAACCCTAAACCCTAAACCCTAAACCCTAAACCCTAAACCCTAAACCCTAAACCCTAAACCCTAAACCCTAAACCCTAAACCCTAAACCCTAAACCCTAAACCCTAAACCCTAAACCCTAAACCCTAAACCCTAAACCCTAAACCCTAAACCCTAAACCCTAAACCCTAAACCCTAAACCCTAAACCCTAAACCCTAAACCCTAAACCCTAAACCCTAAACCCTAAACCCTAAACCCTAAACCCTAAACCCTAAACCCTAAACCCTAAACCCTAAACCCTAAACCCTAAACCCTAAACCCTAAACCCTAAACCCTAAACCCTAAACCCTAAACCCTAAACCCTAAACCCTAAACCCTAAACCCTAAACCCTAAACCCTAAACCCTAAACCCTAAACCCTAAACCCTAAACCCTAAACCCTAAACCCTAAACCCTAAACCCTAAACCCTAAACCCTAAACCCTAAACCCTAAACCCTAAACCCTAAACCCTAAACCCTAAACCCTAAACCCTAAACCCTAAACCCTAAACCCTAAACCCTAAACCCTAAACCCTAAACCCTAAACCCTAAACCCTAAACCCTAAACCCTAAACCCTAAACCCTAAACCCTAAACCCTAAACCCTAAACCCTAAACCCTAAACCCTAAACCCTAAACCCTAAACCCTAAACCCTAAACCCTAAACCCTAAACCCTAAACCCTAAACCCTAAACCCTAAACCCTAAACCCTAAACCCTAAACCCTAAACCCTAAACCCTAAACCCTAAACCCTAAACCCTAAACCCTAAACCCTAAACCCTAAACCCTAAACCCTAAACCCTAAACCCTAAACCCTAAACCCTAAACCCTAAACCCTAAACCCTAAACCCTAAACCCTAAACCCTAAACCCTAAACCCTAAACCCTAAACCCTAAACCCTAAACCCTAAACCCTAAACCCTAAACCCTAAACCCTAAACCCTAAACCCTAAACCCTAAACCCTAAACCCTAAACCCTAAACCCTAAACCCTAAACCCTAAACCCTAAACCCTAAACCCTAAACCCTAAACCCTAAACCCTAAACCCTAAACCCTAAACCCTAAACCCTAAACCCTAAACCCTAAACCCTAAACCCTAAACCCTAAACCCTAAACCCTAAACCCTAAACCCTAAACCCTAAACCCTAAACCCTAAACCCTAAACCCTAAACCCTAAACCCTAAACCCTAAACCCTAAACCCTAAACCCTAAACCCTAAACCCTAAACCCTAAACCCTAAACCCTAAACCCTAAACCCTAAACCCTAAACCCTAAACCCTAAACCCTAAACCCTAAACCCTAAACCCTAAACCCTAAACCCTAAACCCTAAACCCTAAACCCTAAACCCTAAACCCTAAACCCTAAACCCTAAACCCTAAACCCTAAACCCTAAACCCTAAACCCTAAACCCTAAACCCTAAACCCTAAACCCTAAACCCTAAACCCTAAACCCTAAACCCTAAACCCTAAACCCTAAACCCTAAACCCTAAACCCTAAACCCTAAACCCTAAACCCTAAACCCTAAACCCTAAACCCTAAACCCTAAACCCTAAACCCTAAACCCTAAACCCTAAACCCTAAACCCTAAACCCTAAACCCTAAACCCTAAACCCTAAACCCTAAACCCTAAACCCTAAACCCTAAACCCTAAACCCTAAACCCTAAACCCTAAACCCTAAACCCTAAACCCTAAACCCTAAACCCTAAACCCTAAACCCTAAACCCTAAACCCTAAACCCTAAACCCTAAACCCTAAACCCTAAACCCTAAACCCTAAACCCTAAACCCTAAACCCTAAACCCTAAACCCTAAACCCTAAACCCTAAACCCTAAACCCTAAACCCTAAACCCTAAACCCTAAACCCTAAACCCTAAACCCTAAACCCTAAACCCTAAACCCTAAACCCTAAACCCTAAACCCTAAACCCTAAACCCTAAACCCTAAACCCTAAACCCTAAACCCTAAACCCTAAACCCTAAACCCTAAACCCTAAACCCTAAACCCTAAACCCTAAACCCTAAACCCTAAACCCTAAACCCTAAACCCTAAACCCTAAACCCTAAACCCTAAACCCTAAACCCTAAACCCTAAACCCTAAACCCTAAACCCTAAACCCTAAACCCTAAACCCTAAACCCTAAACCCTAAACCCTAAACCCTAAACCCTAAACCCTAAACCCTAAACCCTAAACCCTAAACCCTAAACCCTAAACCCTAAACCCTAAACCCTAAACCCTAAACCCTAAACCCTAAACCCTAAACCCTAAACCCTAAACCCTAAACCCTAAACCCTAAACCCTAAACCCTAAACCCTAAACCCTAAACCCTAAACCCTAAACCCTAAACCCTAAACCCTAAACCCTAAACCCTAAACCCTAAACCCTAAACCCTAAACCCTAAACCCTAAACCCTAAACCCTAAACCCTAAACCCTAAACCCTAAACCCTAAACCCTAAACCCTAAACCCTAAACCCTAAACCCTAAACCCTAAACCCTAAACCCTAAACCCTAAACCCTAAACCCTAAACCCTAAACCCTAAACCCTAAACCCTAAACCCTAAACCCTAAACCCTAAACCCTAAACCCTAAACCCTAAACCCTAAACCCTAAACCCTAAACCCTAAACCCTAAACCCTAAACCCTAAACCCTAAACCCTAAACCCTAAACCCTAAACCCTAAACCCTAAACCCTAAACCCTAAACCCTAAACCCTAAACCCTAAACCCTAAACCCTAAACCCTAAACCCTAAACCCTAAACCCTAAACCCTAAACCCTAAACCCTAAACCCTAAACCCTAAACCCTAAACCCTAAACCCTAAACCCTAAACCCTAAACCCTAAACCCTAAACCCTAAACCCTAAACCCTAAACCCTAAACCCTAAACCCTAAACCCTAAACCCTAAACCCTAAACCCTAAACCCTAAACCCTAAACCCTAAACCCTAAACCCTAAACCCTAAACCCTAAACCCTAAACCCTAAACCCTAAACCCTAAACCCTAAACCCTAAACCCTAAACCCTAAACCCTAAACCCTAAACCCTAAACCCTAAACCCTAAACCCTAAACCCTAAACCCTAAACCCTAAACCCTAAACCCTAAACCCTAAACCCTAAACCCTAAACCCTAAACCCTAAACCCTAAACCCTAAACCCTAAACCCTAAACCCTA
>CAXKVW010000518.1:25000-27500 GCA_964058825.1 Carex arenaria
ACAAATGGGAGTGTACATGGCCCAAAGTAGCCGAAATGTAGCCCGAAGTAGCCGAAATGTAGCCCGAAGTAGCCGAAATGTAGCCGAACTAGCCGAAAATTGGCCCGAAGTAGCCGAAAAATGGCCCGAAGTAGCCGAAAGTTCCCGACGTAGCAAAAAAATGGCCAGAAGTAGCCAAAAGTCCCCGAAGTAGCCGAAATGTAGCCCGAAGTAGCCGAAATGTAGCCCGAAGTAGCCGAAATGTAGCCGAAGTAGCCGAAAAATGACCCGAAGTAGCCGAAAGTGCCCGAAGTAGCCGAAAGTGCCCAAAGTAGCCGGAAAATGGATCGAAGTAGCCAAAAAGTAGCCCGAAGTAGCCGAGAAATGGCCCGAAGTAGCCGAAAAGTGCCCGAAGTAGCCGAGAAGTAGCCCGAAGTAGCCGAAAAATGGCCCGAAGTAGCCGAAAATTGCCCGAAGTAGCCGAAAAATGTCCCCAAGTAGCCGAAAGTGCCCGAAGTAGCCGAAAAATGACCTGACGTAGCTGAAAGTGCCCCAAGTAGCCGAAATGTAGCCCGAAGTAGCTGAAATGTAGCCGAAGTAGCCGAAAATTGGCCCGAAGTAGCCGAAAATTGCTCCGAAGTAGCCGAAAATTGCCCCGAAGTAGCCGAAAAATGGCCCGAAGTAGCCGAAATATAGCCCGAAGTAGCCGAAAGTCCCCGACGTAGCAAAAAAATGGCCCGAAGTAGCCGAAATGTAGCCCGAAGTAGCCGAAATGTAGCCCGAAGTAGCCAAAATGTAGCCGAAGTAGCCGAAAAATGGCCCGAAGTAGCTGAAAGTGCCCGAAGTAGCCGAAAGTGCCCGAAGTAGCCGGAAAATGGCCCGAAGTAGCCGAAAGGTGGCCTGAAGTAGCCGAAAAATGGCCCGAAATAGCCGAAAAGTGCCCGAAGTAGCCGAAAAATGACCCGAAGTAGCCGAAAAATGACCCGAAGTAGCCGAAAAATGACCCGAAGTAGCCGAAAGTGCCCGTAGTAGACGGAAAATGGCCCGAAGTAGCCAAAAAATGGACCGAAGTAGCCGAAAATTGCCCGAAGTAGCCGAAAATTGCCCGAAGTAGCCGAAAAATGGCCCGAAGTAGCCGAAAGTGCCCGAAGTAGCCGAAAAATGACTTGACGTAGCTGAAAGTGCCCGAAGTAGCCGAAATGTAGCCCGAAGTAGCCGAAATGTAGCCGTAGTAGCCGAAAATTGGCCCGAAGTAGCCGAAAATTGCCCGAAGTAGCCGAAAAATGGCCCCGAATTAGCTGAAATGTACCCCGAAGTAGCTAAAATGTAGCCGAAGTAGCCCAAATGTAGCCGAAGTAGCCGAAATGTAGCCCGAAGTAGCCAAAATGTAGTCGAAGTAGCCAAAATGTAGTCGAAGTAGCCGAAAAAAGGCCCGAAGTAGCCGAAAATGGCCCGAAGTAGCCGAAAATTGGCCAGAAGTAGCCGAAAAATGACCCGAAGTAGCGGAAAGTGCCCGAAGTAGCCGGAAAATGCCCCGAAGTAGCCTGAAAGTATCCCGAAGTAGCCAAAAAGTAGCCTGAAGTAGCCGAAAAGTGGCCCGAAGTAGCCGAAAAGTGCCCGAAGTAGCCGAAAAATGGCCCGAAGTAGCCGAAAAGTGACCCGAAGTAGCCGAAAGTGCCCGAAGTAGCCGGACAATGGCCCGAAGTAGCTGAAAAGTAGCCCGAAGTAGCCGAAAAATGGCCCGAAGTAGCCGAAAAATGGCCCGAAGTAGCCGAAAAATGGCCCGAAGTAGCCGAAAAATGGCCCGAAGTAGCGTTGGTGCAGTAGCGCCCTTAGCGTTAGCACTTCTAAGTAAAATGGGGGGGAAACCTGGGGGATTTCCAGGGGGTGGTAACCCTGGGCGTGGCTGGAGACCCAAAATGCATATTCCCTATTAGGGGGCAAGGATTTTCGGAAAGGGTGCCCCTCCATGTGCAGGCCGGGTGGTGTACATGGCCCCTGAGGTACACGCACGGGAGTGTACATGGCCCGAAGTAGACGAAAAATGACCCGAAGTAGCCGAAAAATGACCCGAAGTAGCCGAAAGTAGCCGAAAAGTGCCCGAAGTAGCCGATAGGTGCCCGAAGTAGCCGAAAAATTGCCTGAGATAGCTGAAAAATGGCCCGAAGTAGCCGAAAGTGCCCGAAGTAGCCGAAAAAGGACCCGAAGTAGCCGAAAAGTGGCCGAAGTAGCTGAAAAATTGCCCGAGGTAGCCGAAAAATGGCCCGAAGTAGCTGAAAGTACCCGAAGTAGCTGAAATGTAGCCCGAAGTAGCCGAAATGTAGCCGAAGTAGCCGAAAAATGGCCCGAAGTAGCCGAAAGTCCCTGACGTAGCCAAAAAATGGCCCAAAGTAGCCGAAAGTCCCCGAAGTAGCCGAAATGTGGCCTGAAGTAGCCAAAATGTAGCCGAAGTAGCCGAAAAATGGCCCGAAGCAGCCGAAAAATGTCCCGAAGCAGCCGAAAAATGGCCCGAAGCAGCCGA
>CAXKVW010000518.1:37500-40000 GCA_964058825.1 Carex arenaria
GTAACCCAAGGGGTGGCTAGAGCCTAAAAATGCATATTCCCTATTAGGGGGGCAAGATTTTCAAGAAGGGTGCCCCCTCATGTGCACAAATGGGAGTGTACATGGCCCAAAGTAGCCGAAATGTAGCCCGAAGTAGCCGAAATGTAGCCCGAAGTAGCCGAAATGTAGCCGAACTAGCCGAAAATTGGCCCGAAGTAGCCGAAAAATGGCCCGAAGTAGCCGAAAGTTCCCGACGTAGCAAAAAAATGGCCAGAAGTAGCCAAAAGTCCCCGAAGTAGCCGAAATGTAGCCCGAAGTAGCCGAAATGTAGCCCGAAGTAGCCGAAATGTAGCCGAAGTAGCCGAAAAATGACCCGAAGTAGCCGAAAGTGCCCGAAGTAGCCGAAAGTGCCCAAAGTAGCCGGAAAATGGATCGAAGTAGCCAAAAAGTAGCCCGAAGTAGCCGAGAAATGGCCCGAAGTAGCCGAAAAGTGCCCGAAGTAGCCGAGAAGTAGCCCGAAGTAGCCGAAAAATGGCCCGAAGTAGCCGAAAATTGCCCGAAGTAGCCGAAAAATGTCCCCAAGTAGCCGAAAGTGCCCGAAGTAGCCGAAAAATGACCTGACGTAGCTGAAAGTGCCCCAAGTAGCCGAAATGTAGCCCGAAGTAGCTGAAATGTAGCCGAAGTAGCCGAAAATTGGCCCGAAGTAGCCGAAAATTGCTCCGAAGTAGCCGAAAATTGCCCCGAAGTAGCCGAAAAATGGCCCGAAGTAGCCGAAATATAGCCCGAAGTAGCCGAAAGTCCCCGACGTAGCAAAAAAATGGCCCGAAGTAGCCGAAATGTAGCCCGAAGTAGCCGAAATGTAGCCCGAAGTAGCCAAAATGTAGCCGAAGTAGCCGAAAAATGGCCCGAAGTAGCTGAAAGTGCCCGAAGTAGCCGAAAGTGCCCGAAGTAGCCGGAAAATGGCCCGAAGTAGCCGAAAGGTGGCCTGAAGTAGCCGAAAAATGGCCCGAAATAGCCGAAAAGTGCCCGAAGTAGCCGAAAAATGACCCGAAGTAGCCGAAAAATGACCCGAAGTAGCCGAAAAATGACCCGAAGTAGCCGAAAGTGCCCGTAGTAGACGGAAAATGGCCCGAAGTAGCCAAAAAATGGACCGAAGTAGCCGAAAATTGCCCGAAGTAGCCGAAAATTGCCCGAAGTAGCCGAAAAATGGCCCGAAGTAGCCGAAAGTGCCCGAAGTAGCCGAAAAATGACTTGACGTAGCTGAAAGTGCCCGAAGTAGCCGAAATGTAGCCCGAAGTAGCCGAAATGTAGCCGTAGTAGCCGAAAATTGGCCCGAAGTAGCCGAAAATTGCCCGAAGTAGCCGAAAAATGGCCCCGAATTAGCTGAAATGTACCCCGAAGTAGCTAAAATGTAGCCGAAGTAGCCCAAATGTAGCCGAAGTAGCCGAAATGTAGCCCGAAGTAGCCAAAATGTAGTCGAAGTAGCCGAAAAAAGGCCCGAAGTAGCCGAAAATGGCCCGAAGTAGCCGAAAATTGGCCAGAAGTAGCCGAAAAATGACCCGAAGTAGCGGAAAGTGCCCGAAGTAGCCGGAAAATGCCCCGAAGTAGCCTGAAAGTATCCCGAAGTAGCCAAAAAGTAGCCTGAAGTAGCCGAAAAGTGGCCCGAAGTAGCCGAAAAGTGCCCGAAGTAGCCGAAAAATGGCCCGAAGTAGCCGAAAAGTGACCCGAAGTAGCCGAAAGTGCCCGAAGTAGCCGGACAATGGCCCGAAGTAGCTGAAAAGTAGCCCGAAGTAGCCGAAAAATGGCCCGAAGTAGCCGAAAAATGGCCCGAAGTAGCCGAAAAATGGCCCGAAGTAGCGTTGGTGCAGTAGCGCCCTTAGCGTTAGCACTTCTAAGTAAAATGGGGGGGAAACCTGGGGGATTTCCAGGGGGTGGTAACCCTGGGCGTGGCTGGAGACCCAAAATGCATATTCCCTATTAGGGGGCAAGGATTTTCGGAAAGGGTGCCCCTCCATGTGCAGGCCGGGTGGTGTACATGGCCCCTGAGGTACACGCACGGGAGTGTACATGGCCCGAAGTAGACGAAAAATGACCCGAAGTAGCCGAAAAATGACCCGAAGTAGCCGAAAGTAGCCGAAAAGTGCCCGAAGTAGCCGATAGGTGCCCGAAGTAGCCGAAAAATTGCCTGAGATAGCTGAAAAATGGCCCGAAGTAGCCGAAAGTGCCCGAAGTAGCCGAAAAAGGACCCGAAGTAGCCGAAAAGTGGCCGAAGTAGCTGAAAAATTGCCCGAGGTAGCCGAAAAATGGCCCGAAGTAGCTGAAAGTACCCGAAGTAGCCGAAATGTAGCCCGAAGTAGCCGAAATGTAGCCGAAGTAGCCGAAAAATGGCCCGAAGTAGCCGAAAGTCCCTGACGTAGCCAAAAAATGGCCCGAAGTAGCCGAAAGTCCCCGAAGTAGCCGAAATGTAGCCTGAAGTAGCCAAAATGTAGCCGAAGTAGCCGAAAAATGGCCCGAAGCAGCC
>CAXKVW010000518.1:50000-52500 GCA_964058825.1 Carex arenaria
AGCGTCGGTGCAGCGATAGTCCGACCCGGGTTTGCCACGAAAAAAAAAATTGAGCTTTGAAAAAAATTTGAAATTTGAAAAAAATTGAAATTTCAAAAAAATTTGAAGTGAACAAAAAAAAAACGGGGAAAAAATCTGGGAAGCCCCAGCGTCGGTGCTGATAGCCCCAGCGTCGGTGCTGACAGCGCCCAGCGTTAGTGCTGACAGCCCCAGCGTCGGGGCTGACAGCACCCAGCGTTAGTGTGACAGCCCCCAGCGTTAGTGCGGACAGCCCCAGCGTCGGTGCTGACAGCCCCCAGCGTCGGTGCAGCGGGAGTCCGAGCCGGGGTTGCCACGAAAAAATTAAAAATTTTGAAATTCGAGAAAAATTTTGAAATTTGAAAATTTTGAAATTTGAAAAATTTTGAAATTAGAAAAAAATTGAAATTTGAAAAAAATTGATTTCCGAAAAAATTTGAAATTCGAAAAAATTTGAAATTTTCAAAAAATTTGAAATTTAAAAAAAAAATTGGATAAGAAGTGAAACCGGTCGAAAAATCGGGTAAAAAAATAGTTCAACACCCTTATTTTTAACATGGGGGATTTGGAGGGGGTGGTAACCCAAGGGGTGGCTAGAGCCTAAAAATGCATATTCCCTATTAGGGGGGCAAGATTTTCAAGAAGGGTGCCCCCTCATGTGCACAAATGGGAGTGTACATGGCCCAAAGTAGCCGAAATGTAGCCCGAAGTAGCCGAAATGTAGCCCGAAGTAGCCGAAATGTAGCCGAACTAGCCGAAAATTGGCCCGAAGTAGCCGAAAAATGGCCCGAAGTAGCCGAAAGTTCCCGACGTAGCAAAAAAATGGCCAGAAGTAGCCAAAAGTCCCCGAAGTAGCCGAAATGTAGCCCGAAGTAGCCGAAATGTAGCCCGAAGTAGCCGAAATGTAGCCGAAGTAGCCGAAAAATGACCCGAAGTAGCCGAAAGTGCCCGAAGTAGCCGAAAGTGCCCAAAGTAGCCGGAAAATGGATCGAAGTAGCCAAAAAGTAGCCCGAAGTAGCCGAGAAATGGCCCGAAGTAGCCGAAAAGTGCCCGAAGTAGCCGAGAAGTAGCCCGAAGTAGCCGAAAAATGGCCCGAAGTAGCCGAAAATTGCCCGAAGTAGCCGAAAAATGTCCCCAAGTAGCCGAAAGTGCCCGAAGTAGCCGAAAAATGACCTGACGTAGCTGAAAGTGCCCCAAGTAGCCGAAATGTAGCCCGAAGTAGCTGAAATGTAGCCGAAGTAGCCGAAAATTGGCCCGAAGTAGCCGAAAATTGCTCCGAAGTAGCCGAAAATTGCCCCGAAGTAGCCGAAAAATGGCCCGAAGTAGCCGAAATATAGCCCGAAGTAGCCGAAAGTCCCCGACGTAGCAAAAAAATGGCCCGAAGTAGCCGAAATGTAGCCCGAAGTAGCCGAAATGTAGCCCGAAGTAGCCAAAATGTAGCCGAAGTAGCCGAAAAATGGCCCGAAGTAGCTGAAAGTGCCCGAAGTAGCCGAAAGTGCCCGAAGTAGCCGGAAAATGGCCCGAAGTAGCCGAAAGGTGGCCTGAAGTAGCCGAAAAATGGCCCGAAATAGCCGAAAAGTGCCCGAAGTAGCCGAAAAATGACCCGAAGTAGCCGAAAAATGACCCGAAGTAGCCGAAAAATGACCCGAAGTAGCCGAAAGTGCCCGTAGTAGACGGAAAATGGCCCGAAGTAGCCAAAAAATGGACCGAAGTAGCCGAAAATTGCCCGAAGTAGCCGAAAATTGCCCGAAGTAGCCGAAAAATGGCCCGAAGTAGCCGAAAGTGCCCGAAGTAGCCGAAAAATGACTTGACGTAGCTGAAAGTGCCCGAAGTAGCCGAAATGTAGCCCGAAGTAGCCGAAATGTAGCCGTAGTAGCCGAAAATTGGCCCGAAGTAGCCGAAAATTGCCCGAAGTAGCCGAAAAATGGCCCCGAATTAGCTGAAATGTACCCCGAAGTAGCTAAAATGTAGCCGAAGTAGCCCAAATGTAGCCGAAGTAGCCGAAATGTAGCCCGAAGTAGCCAAAATGTAGTCGAAGTAGCCGAAAAAAGGCCCGAAGTAGCCGAAAATGGCCCGAAGTAGCCGAAAATTGGCCAGAAGTAGCCGAAAAATGACCCGAAGTAGCGGAAAGTGCCCGAAGTAGCCGGAAAATGCCCCGAAGTAGCCTGAAAGTATCCCGAAGTAGCCAAAAAGTAGCCTGAAGTAGCCGAAAAGTGGCCCGAAGTAGCCGAAAAGTGCCCGAAGTAGCCGAAAAATGGCCCGAAGTAGCCGAAAAGTGACCCGAAGTAGCCGAAAGTGCCCGAAGTAGCCGGACAATGGCCCGAAGTAGCTGAAAAGTAGCCCGAAGTAGCCGAAAAATGGCCCGAAGTAGCCGAAAAATGGCCCGAAGTAGCCGAAAAATGGCCCGAAGTAGCCGAAAAATGGCCCGAAGTAGCCGAAAAATGGCCCGAAGTAGCGTTGGTGCAGTAGCGCCCTTAGCGTT
>CAXKVW010000518.1:62500-65000 GCA_964058825.1 Carex arenaria
TGACAGCGCCAAGCGTTAGTGTGACAGCCCCCAACGTCGGGGCTGACAGCGCCCAGCGTTAGGTTGACAGCCCCCAGCGTTAGTGCTGACAGCCCCCAGCGTCGGTGCAGCGATAGTCCGACCCGGGTTTGCCACGAAAAAAAAAATTGAGCTTTGAAAAAAATTTGAAATTTGAAAAAAATTGAAATTTCAAAAAAATTTGAAGTGAACAAAAAAAAAACGGGGAAAAAATCTGGGAAGCCCCAGCGTCGGTGCTGATAGCCCCAGCGTCGGTGCTGACAGCGCCCAGCGTTAGTGCTGACAGCCCCAGCGTCGGGGCTGACAGCACCCAGCGTTAGTGTGACAGCCCCCAGCGTTAGTGCGGACAGCCCCAGCGTCGGTGCTGACAGCCCCCAGCGTCGGTGCAGCGGGAGTCCGAGCCGGGGTTGCCACGAAAAAATTAAAAATTTTGAAATTCGAGAAAAATTTTGAAATTTGAAAATTTTGAAATTTGAAAAATTTTGAAATTAGAAAAAAATTGAAATTTGAAAAAAATTGATTTCCGAAAAAATTTGAAATTCGAAAAAATTTGAAATTTTCAAAAAATTTGAAATTTAAAAAAAAAATTGGATAAGAAGTGAAACCGGTCGAAAAATCGGGTAAAAAAATAGTTCAACACCCTTATTTTTAACATGGGGGATTTGGAGGGGGTGGTAACCCAAGGGGTGGCTAGAGCCTAAAAATGCATATTCCCTATTAGGGGGGCAAGATTTTCAAGAAGGGTGCCCCCTCATGTGCACAAATGGGAGTGTACATGGCCCAAAGTAGCCGAAATGTAGCCCGAAGTAGCCGAAATGTAGCCCGAAGTAGCCGAAATGTAGCCGAACTAGCCGAAAATTGGCCCGAAGTAGCCGAAAAATGGCCCGAAGTAGCCGAAAGTTCCCGACGTAGCAAAAAAATGGCCAGAAGTAGCCAAAAGTCCCCGAAGTAGCCGAAATGTAGCCCGAAGTAGCCGAAATGTAGCCCGAAGTAGCCGAAATGTAGCCGAAGTAGCCGAAAAATGACCCGAAGTAGCCGAAAGTGCCCGAAGTAGCCGAAAGTGCCCAAAGTAGCCGGAAAATGGATCGAAGTAGCCAAAAAGTAGCCCGAAGTAGCCGAGAAATGGCCCGAAGTAGCCGAAAAGTGCCCGAAGTAGCCGAGAAGTAGCCCGAAGTAGCCGAAAAATGGCCCGAAGTAGCCGAAAATTGCCCGAAGTAGCCGAAAAATGTCCCCAAGTAGCCGAAAGTGCCCGAAGTAGCCGAAAAATGACCTGACGTAGCTGAAAGTGCCCCAAGTAGCCGAAATGTAGCCCGAAGTAGCTGAAATGTAGCCGAAGTAGCCGAAAATTGGCCCGAAGTAGCCGAAAATTGCTCCGAAGTAGCCGAAAATTGCCCCGAAGTAGCCGAAAAATGGCCCGAAGTAGCCGAAATATAGCCCGAAGTAGCCGAAAGTCCCCGACGTAGCAAAAAAATGGCCCGAAGTAGCCGAAATGTAGCCCGAAGTAGCCGAAATGTAGCCCGAAGTAGCCAAAATGTAGCCGAAGTAGCCGAAAAATGGCCCGAAGTAGCTGAAAGTGCCCGAAGTAGCCGAAAGTGCCCGAAGTAGCCGGAAAATGGCCCGAAGTAGCCGAAAGGTGGCCTGAAGTAGCCGAAAAATGGCCCGAAATAGCCGAAAAGTGCCCGAAGTAGCCGAAAAATGACCCGAAGTAGCCGAAAAATGACCCGAAGTAGCCGAAAAATGACCCGAAGTAGCCGAAAGTGCCCGTAGTAGACGGAAAATGGCCCGAAGTAGCCAAAAAATGGACCGAAGTAGCCGAAAATTGCCCGAAGTAGCCGAAAATTGCCCGAAGTAGCCGAAAAATGGCCCGAAGTAGCCGAAAGTGCCCGAAGTAGCCGAAAAATGACTTGACGTAGCTGAAAGTGCCCGAAGTAGCCGAAATGTAGCCCGAAGTAGCCGAAATGTAGCCGTAGTAGCCGAAAATTGGCCCGAAGTAGCCGAAAATTGCCCGAAGTAGCCGAAAAATGGCCCCGAATTAGCTGAAATGTACCCCGAAGTAGCTAAAATGTAGCCGAAGTAGCCCAAATGTAGCCGAAGTAGCCGAAATGTAGCCCGAAGTAGCCAAAATGTAGTCGAAGTAGCCGAAAAAAGGCCCGAAGTAGCCGAAAATGGCCCGAAGTAGCCGAAAATTGGCCAGAAGTAGCCGAAAAATGACCCGAAGTAGCGGAAAGTGCCCGAAGTAGCCGGAAAATGCCCCGAAGTAGCCTGAAAGTATCCCGAAGTAGCCAAAAAGTAGCCTGAAGTAGCCGAAAAGTGGCCCGAAGTAGCCGAAAAGTGCCCGAAGTAGCCGAAAAATGGCCCGAAGTAGCCGAAAAGTGACCCGAAGTAGCCGAAAGTGCCCGAAGTAGCCGGACAATGGCCCGAAGTAGCTGAAAAGTAGCCCGAAGTAGCCGAAAAATGGCCCGAAGTAGCCGAAAAATGGCCC
>CAXKVW010000518.1:77500-80000 GCA_964058825.1 Carex arenaria
AAAATGGCCCCGAATTAGCTGAAATGTACCCCGAAGTAGCTAAAATGTAGCCGAAGTAGCCCAAATGTAGCCGAAGTAGCCGAAATGTAGCCCGAAGTAGCCAAAATGTAGTCGAAGTAGCCGAAAAAAGGCCCGAAGTAGCCGAAAATGGCCCGAAGTAGCCGAAAATTGGCCAGAAGTAGCCGAAAAATGACCCGAAGTAGCGGAAAGTGCCCGAAGTAGCCGGAAAATGCCCCGAAGTAGCCTGAAAGTATCCCGAAGTAGCCAAAAAGTAGCCTGAAGTAGCCGAAAAGTGGCCCGAAGTAGCCGAAAAGTGCCCGAAGTAGCCGAAAAATGGCCCGAAGTAGCCGAAAAGTGACCCGAAGTAGCCGAAAGTGCCCGAAGTAGCCGGACAATGGCCCGAAGTAGCTGAAAAGTAGCCCGAAGTAGCCGAAAAATGGCCCGAAGTAGCCGAAAAATGGCCCGAAGTAGCCGAAAAATGGCCCGAAGTAGCCGAAAAATGGCCCGAAGTAGCGTTGGTGCAGTAGCGCCCTTAGCGTTAGCACTTCTAAGTAAAATGGGGGGGAAACCTGGGGGATTTCCAGGGGGTGGTAACCCTGGGCGTGGCTGGAGACCCAAAATGCATATTCCCTATTAGGGGGCAAGGATTTTCGGAAAGGGTGCCCCTCCATGTGCAGGCCGGGTGGTGTACATGGCCCCTGAGGTACACGCACGGGAGTGTACATGGCCCGAAGTAGACGAAAAATGACCCGAAGTAGCCGAAAAATGACCCGAAGTAGCCGAAAGTAGCCGAAAAGTGCCCGAAGTAGCCGATAGGTGCCCGAAGTAGCCGAAAAATTGCCTGAGATAGCTGAAAAATGGCCCGAAGTAGCCGAAAGTGCCCGAAGTAGCCGAAAAAGGACCCGAAGTAGCCGAAAAGTGGCCGAAGTAGCTGAAAAATTGCCCGAGGTAGCCGAAAAATGGCCCGAAGTAGCTGAAAGTACCCGAAGTAGCTGAAATGTAGCCCGAAGTAGCCGAAATGTAGCCGAAGTAGCCGAAAAATGGCCCGAAGTAGCCGAAAGTCCCTGACGTAGCCAAAAAATGGCCCAAAGTAGCCGAAAGTCCCCGAAGTAGCCGAAATGTGGCCTGAAGTAGCCAAAATGTAGCCGAAGTAGCCGAAAAATAGCCCGAAGCAGCCGAAAAATGTCCCGAAGCAGCCGAAAAATGGCCCGAAGCAGCCGAAAAATGGCCCGAAGTAACCGAAAGTCCCGACTGGTTGGGGGCAGGGCGTCTTTGCGTGGCGCGCCCTGCTCGGAAGCATATGCATATGCAGCCACGCGTACACACAACGCAGTGTACGAAGTCCCGACAGGTTGGGGGCAGGGCGTCTTTGCGTGGCGAGCCCTGCCCGGAAGCATATGCATATGCAGCCACGCGTACACACAACGCAGTGTACGAAGTCCCGACGGGTTGGGGGCAGGGCGTCTTTGCGTGGCGCGCCCTGCCCCGAAGCATATGCATATGCAGCCACGCGTACACACAACGCAGTGTACGAAGTCCCGACGGGTTGGGGGCAGGGCGTCTTTGCGTGGCGCGCCCTGCCCCGAAGCAAATGCATATGCAGCCACGCGTACACACAACGCAGTGTACGAAGTCCCGACGGGTTGGGGGCAGGGCGTCTTTGCGTGGCGCGCCCTGCCCCGAAGCATATGCATATGCAGCCACGCGTACACACAACGCAGTGTACGAAGTCCCGACGGGTTGGGGGCAGGGCGTCTTTGCGTGGCGCGCCCTGCCCCGAAGCATATGCATATGCAGCCACGCGTACACACAACGCAGTGTACGAAGTCCCGACGGGTTGGGGGCAGGGCGTCTTTGCGTGGCGCGCCCTGCCCCGAAGCATATGCATATGCAGCCACGCGTACACACAACGCAGTGTACGAAGTCCCGACGGGTTGGGGGCAGGGCGTCTTTGCGTGGCGCGCCCTGCCCCGAAGCATATGCATATGCAGCCACGCGTACACACAACGCAGTGTACGAAGTCCCGACGGGTTGGGGGCAGGGCGTCTTTGCGTGGCGCGCCCTGCCCCGAAGCATATGCATATGCAGCCACGCGTACACACAACGCAGTGTACGAAGTCCCGACGGGTTGGGGGCAGGGCGTCTTTGCGTGGCGCGCCCTGCCCCGAAGCATATGCATATGCAGCCACGCGTACACACAACGCAGTGTACGAAGTCCCGACGGGTTGGGGGCAGGGCGTCTTTGCGTGGCGCGCCCTGCCCCGAAGCATATGCATATGCAGCCACGCGTACACACAACGCAGTGTACGAAGTCCCGACGGGTTGGGGGCAGGGCGTCTTTGCGTGGCGCGCCCTGCCCCGAAGCATATGCATATGCAGCCACGCGTACACACAACGCAGTGTACGATGTCCCGACGGGTTGGGGGCAGGGCGTCTTTGCGTGGCGCCCCCTGCCCCGAAGCATATGCATATGCAGCCACGCGTACACACAACGCAGTGT
>CAXKVW010000518.1:90000-92500 GCA_964058825.1 Carex arenaria
GCCGTAGTAGCCGAAAATTGGCCCGAAGTAGCCGAAAATTGCCCGAAGTAGCCGAAAAATGGCCCCGAATTAGCTGAAATGTACCCCGAAGTAGCTAAAATGTAGCCGAAGTAGCCCAAATGTAGCCGAAGTAGCCGAAATGTAGCCCGAAGTAGCCAAAATGTAGTCGAAGTAGCCGAAAAAAGGCCCGAAGTAGCCGAAAATGGCCCGAAGTAGCCGAAAATTGGCCAGAAGTAGCCGAAAAATGACCCGAAGTAGCGGAAAGTGCCCGAAGTAGCCGGAAAATGCCCCGAAGTAGCCTGAAAGTATCCCGAAGTAGCCAAAAAGTAGCCTGAAGTAGCCGAAAAGTGGCCCGAAGTAGCCGAAAAGTGCCCGAAGTAGCCGAAAAATGGCCCGAAGTAGCCGAAAAGTGACCCGAAGTAGCCGAAAGTGCCCGAAGTAGCCGGACAATGGCCCGAAGTAGCTGAAAAGTAGCCCGAAGTAGCCGAAAAATGGCCCGAAGTAGCCGAAAAATGGCCCGAAGTAGCCGAAAAATGGCCCGAAGTAGCCGAAAAATGGCCCGAAGTAGCGTTGGTGCAGTAGCGCCCTTAGCGTTAGCACTTCTAAGTAAAATGGGGGGGAAACCTGGGGGATTTCCAGGGGGTGGTAACCCTGGGCGTGGCTGGAGACCCAAAATGCATATTCCCTATTAGGGGGCAAGGATTTTCGGAAAGGGTGCCCCTCCATGTGCAGGCCGGGTGGTGTACATGGCCCCTGAGGTACACGCACGGGAGTGTACATGGCCCGAAGTAGACGAAAAATGACCCGAAGTAGCCGAAAAATGACCCGAAGTAGCCGAAAGTAGCCGAAAAGTGCCCGAAGTAGCCGATAGGTGCCCGAAGTAGCCGAAAAATTGCCTGAGATAGCTGAAAAATGGCCCGAAGTAGCCGAAAGTGCCCGAAGTAGCCGAAAAAGGACCCGAAGTAGCCGAAAAGTGGCCGAAGTAGCTGAAAAATTGCCCGAGGTAGCCGAAAAATGGCCCGAAGTAGCTGAAAGTACCCGAAGTAGCTGAAATGTAGCCCGAAGTAGCCGAAATGTAGCCGAAGTAGCCGAAAAATGGCCCGAAGTAGCCGAAAGTCCCTGACGTAGCCAAAAAATGGCCCGAAGTAGCCGAAAGTCCCCGAAGTAGCCGAAATGTGGCCTGAAGTAGCCAAAATGTAGCCGAAGTAGCCGAAAAATGGCCCGAAGCAGCCGAAAAATGTCCCGAAGCAGCCGAAAAATGGCCCGAAGCAGCCGAAAAATGGCCCGAAGTAACCGAAAGTCCCGACTGGTTGGGGGCAGGGCGTCTTTGCGTGGCGCGCCCTGCTCGGAAGCATATGCATATGCAGCCACGCGTACACACAACGCAGTGTACGAAGTCCCGACAGGTTGGGGGCAGGGCGTCTTTGCGTGGCGAGCCCTGCCCGGAAGCATATGCATATGCAGCCACGCGTACACACAACGCAGTGTACGAAGTCCCGACGGGTTGGGGGCAGGGCGTCTTTGCGTGGCGCGCCCTGCCCCGAAGCATATGCATATGCAGCCACGCGTACACACAACGCAGTGTACGAAGTCCCGACGGGTTGGGGGCAGGGCGTCTTTCCGTGGCGCGCCCTGCCCCGAAGCAAATGCATATGCAGCCACGCGTACACACAACGCAGTGTACGAAGTCCCGACGGGTTGGGGGCAGGGCGTCTTTGCGTGGCGCGCCCTGCCCCGAAGCATATGCATATGCAGCCACGCGTACACACAACGCAGTGTACGAAGTCCCGACGGGTTGGGGGCAGGGCGTCTTTGCGTGGCGCGCCCTGCCCCGAAGCATATGCATATGCAGCCACGCGTACACACAACGCAGTGTACGAAGTCCCGATGGGTTGGGGGCAGGGCGTCTTTGCGTGGCGCGCCCTGCCCCGAAGCATATGCATATGCAGCCACGCGTACACACAACGCAGTGTACGAAGTCACGACGGGTTGGGGGCAGGGCGTCTTTGCGTGGCGCGCCCTGCCCCGAAGCATATGCATATGCAGCCACGCGTACACACAACGCAGTGTACGAAGTCCCGACGGGTTGGGGGCAGGGCGTCTTTGCGTGGCGCGCCCTGCCCCGAAGCATATGCATATGCAGCCACGCGTACACACAACGCAGTGTACGAAGTCCCGACGGGTTGGGGGCAGGGCGTCTTTGCGTGGCGCGCCCTGCCCCGAAGCATATGCATATGCAGCCACGCGTACACCCAACGCAGTGTACGAAGTCCCGACGGGTTGGGGGCCGGGCGTCTTTGCGTGGCGCGCCCTGCCCCGAAGCATATGCATATGTAGCCACAACGCAGTGTACGAAGTCCCGACGGGTTGGGGGCAGGGCGTCTTTGCGTGGCGCGCCCTGCCCCGAAGCATATGCATATGCAGCCACGCGTACACACAACGCAGTGTACGAAGTCCCGACGGGTTGGGGGCAGGGCGTCTTTGCGTGGCGCGCCCTGCC
>CAXKVW010000518.1:102500-105000 GCA_964058825.1 Carex arenaria
AAGTAGCCGAAAAATGACCCGAAGTAGCCGAAAAATGACCCGAAGTAGCCGAAAGTGCCCGTAGTAGACGGAAAATGGCCCGAAGTAGCCAAAAAATGGACCGAAGTAGCCGAAAATTGCCCGAAGTAGCCGAAAATTGCCCGAAGTAGCCGAAAAATGGCCCGAAGTAGCCGAAAGTGCCCGAAGTAGCCGAAAAATGACTTGACGTAGCTGAAAGTGCCCGAAGTAGCCGAAATGTAGCCCGAAGTAGCCGAAATGTAGCCGTAGTAGCCGAAAATTGGCCCGAAGTAGCCGAAAATTGCCCGAAGTAGCCGAAAAATGGCCCCGAATTAGCTGAAATGTACCCCGAAGTAGCTAAAATGTAGCCGAAGTAGCCCAAATGTAGCCGAAGTAGCCGAAATGTAGCCCGAAGTAGCCAAAATGTAGTCGAAGTAGCCGAAAAAAGGCCCGAAGTAGCCGAAAATGGCCCGAAGTAGCCGAAAATTGGCCAGAAGTAGCCGAAAAATGACCCGAAGTAGCGGAAAGTGCCCGAAGTAGCCGGAAAATGCCCCGAAGTAGCCTGAAAGTATCCCGAAGTAGCCAAAAAGTAGCCTGAAGTAGCCGAAAAGTGGCCCGAAGTAGCCGAAAAGTGCCCGAAGTAGCCGAAAAATGGCCCGAAGTAGCCGAAAAGTGACCCGAAGTAGCCGAAAGTGCCCGAAGTAGCCGGACAATGGCCCGAAGTAGCTGAAAAGTAGCCCGAAGTAGCCGAAAAATGGCCCGAAGTAGCCGAAAAATGGCCCGAAGTAGCCGAAAAATGGCCCGAAGTAGCCGAAAAATGGCCCGAAGTAGCGTTGGTGCAGTAGCGCCCTTAGCGTTAGCACTTCTAAGTAAAATGGGGGGGAAACCTGGGGGATTTCCAGGGGGTGGTAACCCTGGGCGTGGCTGGAGACCCAAAATGCATATTCCCTATTAGGGGGCAAGGATTTTCGGAAAGGGTGCCCCTCCATGTGCAGGCCGGGTGGTGTACATGGCCCCTGAGGTACACGCACGGGAGTGTACATGGCCCGAAGTAGACGAAAAATGACCCGAAGTAGCCGAAAAATGACCCGAAGTAGCCGAAAGTAGCCGAAAAGTGCCCGAAGTAGCCGATAGGTGCCCGAAGTAGCCGAAAAATTGCCTGAGATAGCTGAAAAATGGCCCGAAGTAGCCGAAAGTGCCCGAAGTAGCCGAAAAAGGACCCGAAGTAGCCGAAAAGTGGCCGAAGTAGCTGAAAAATTGCCCGAGGTAGCCGAAAAATGGCCCGAAGTAGCTGAAAGTACCCGAAGTAGCTGAAATGTAGCCCGAAGTAGCCGAAATGTAGCCGAAGTAGCCGAAAAATGGCCCGAAGTAGCCGAAAGTCCCTGACGTAGCCAAAAAATGGCCCAAAGTAGCCGAAAGTCCCCGAAGTAGCCGAAATGTGGCCTGAAGTAGCCAAAATGTAGCCGAAGTAGCCGAAAAATGGCCCGAAGCAGCCGAAAAATGTCCCGAAGCAGCCGAAAAATGGCCCGAAGCAGCCGAAAAATGGCCCGAAGTAACCGAAAGTCCCGACTGGTTGGGGGCAGGGCGTCTTTGCGTGGCGCGCCCTGCTCGGAAGCATATGCATATGCAGCCACGCGTACACACAACGCAGTGTACGAAGTCCCGACAGGTTGGGGGCAGGGCGTCTTTGCGTGGCGAGCCCTGCCCGGAAGCATATGCATATGCAGCCACGCGTACACACAACGCAGTGTACGAAGTCCCGACGGGTTGGGGGCAGGGCGTCTTTGCGTGGCGCGCCCTGCCCCGAAGCATATGCATATGCAGCCACGCGTACACACAACGCAGTGTACGAAGTCCCGACGGGTTGGGGGCAGGGCGTCTTTGCGTGGCGCGCCCTGCCCCGAAGCAAATGCATATGCAGCCACGCGTACACACAACGCAGTGTACGAAGTCCCGACGGGTTGGGGGCAGGGCGTCTTTGCGTGGCGCGCCCTGCCCCGAAGCATATGCATATGCAGCCACGCGTACACACAACGCAGTGTACGAAGTCCCGACGGGTTGGGGGCAGGGCGTCTTTGCGTGGCGCGCCCTGCCCCGAAGCATATGCATATGCAGCCACGCGTACACACAACGCAGTGTACGAAGTCCCGACGGGTTGGGGGCAGGGCGTCTTTGCGTGGCGCGCCCTGCCCCGAAGCATATGCATATGCAGCCACGCGTACACACAACGCAGTGTACGAAGTCCCGACGGGTTGGGGGCAGGGCGTCTTTGCGTGGCGCGCCCTGCCCCGAAGCATATGCATATGCAGCCACGCGTACACACAACGCAGTGTACGAAGTCCCGACGGGTTGGGGGCAGGGCGTCTTTGCGTGGCGCGCCCTGCCCCGAAGCATATGCATATGCAGCCACGCGTACACACAACGCAGTGTACGAAGTCCCGACGGGTTGGGGGCAGGGCGTCTTTGCGTGGCGCGCCCTGCCCCGAAGCATATGCATATGCAG
>CAXKVW010000518.1:115000-117500 GCA_964058825.1 Carex arenaria
AATGTAGCCGAAGTAGCCGAAAAATGGCCCGAAGTAGCTGAAAGTGCCCGAAGTAGCCGAAAGTGCCCGAAGTAGCCGGAAAATGGCCCGAAGTAGCCGAAAGGTGGCCTGAAGTAGCCGAAAAATGGCCCGAAATAGCCGAAAAGTGCCCGAAGTAGCCGAAAAATGACCCGAAGTAGCCGAAAAATGACCCGAAGTAGCCGAAAAATGACCCGAAGTAGCCGAAAGTGCCCGTAGTAGACGGAAAATGGCCCGAAGTAGCCAAAAAATGGACCGAAGTAGCCGAAAATTGCCCGAAGTAGCCGAAAATTGCCCGAAGTAGCCGAAAAATGGCCCGAAGTAGCCGAAAGTGCCCGAAGTAGCCGAAAAATGACTTGACGTAGCTGAAAGTGCCCGAAGTAGCCGAAATGTAGCCCGAAGTAGCCGAAATGTAGCCGTAGTAGCCGAAAATTGGCCCGAAGTAGCCGAAAATTGCCCGAAGTAGCCGAAAAATGGCCCCGAATTAGCTGAAATGTACCCCGAAGTAGCTAAAATGTAGCCGAAGTAGCCCAAATGTAGCCGAAGTAGCCGAAATGTAGCCCGAAGTAGCCAAAATGTAGTCGAAGTAGCCGAAAAAAGGCCCGAAGTAGCCGAAAATGGCCCGAAGTAGCCGAAAATTGGCCAGAAGTAGCCGAAAAATGACCCGAAGTAGCGGAAAGTGCCCGAAGTAGCCGGAAAATGCCCCGAAGTAGCCTGAAAGTATCCCGAAGTAGCCAAAAAGTAGCCTGAAGTAGCCGAAAAGTGGCCCGAAGTAGCCGAAAAGTGCCCGAAGTAGCCGAAAAATGGCCCGAAGTAGCCGAAAAGTGACCCGAAGTAGCCGAAAGTGCCCGAAGTAGCCGGACAATGGCCCGAAGTAGCTGAAAAGTAGCCCGAAGTAGCCGAAAAATGGCCCGAAGTAGCCGAAAAATGGCCCGAAGTAGCCGAAAAATGGCCCGAAGTAGCCGAAAAATGGCCCGAAGTAGCGTTGGTGCAGTAGCGCCCTTAGCGTTAGCACTTCTAAGTAAAATGGGGGGGAAACCTGGGGGATTTCCAGGGGGTGGTAACCCTGGGCGTGGCTGGAGACCCAAAATGCATATTCCCTATTAGGGGGCAAGGATTTTCGGAAAGGGTGCCCCTCCATGTGCAGGCCGGGTGGTGTACATGGCCCCTGAGGTACACGCACGGGAGTGTACATGGCCCGAAGTAGACGAAAAATGACCCGAAGTAGCCGAAAAATGACCCGAAGTAGCCGAAAGTAGCCGAAAAGTGCCCGAAGTAGCCGATAGGTGCCCGAAGTAGCCGAAAAATTGCCTGAGATAGCTGAAAAATGGCCCGAAGTAGCCGAAAGTGCCCGAAGTAGCCGAAAAAGGACCCGAAGTAGCCGAAAAGTGGCCGAAGTAGCTGAAAAATTGCCCGAGGTAGCCGAAAAATGGCCCGAAGTAGCTGAAAGTACCCGAAGTAGCTGAAATGTAGCCCGAAGTAGCCGAAATGTAGCCGAAGTAGCCGAAAAATGGCCCGAAGTAGCCGAAAGTCCCTGACGTAGCCAAAAAATGGCCCAAAGTAGCCGAAAGTCCCCGAAGTAGCCGAAATGTGGCCTGAAGTAGCCAAAATGTAGCCGAAGTAGCCGAAAAATAGCCCGAAGCAGCCGAAAAATGTCCCGAAGCAGCCGAAAAATGGCCCGAAGCAGCCGAAAAATGGCCCGAAGTAACCGAAAGTCCCGACTGGTTGGGGGCAGGGCGTCTTTGCGTGGCGCGCCCTGCTCGGAAGCATATGCATATGCAGCCACGCGTACACACAACGCAGTGTACGAAGTCCCGACAGGTTGGGGGCAGGGCGTCTTTGCGTGGCGAGCCCTGCCCGGAAGCATATGCATATGCAGCCACGCGTACACACAACGCAGTGTACGAAGTCCCGACGGGTTGGGGGCAGGGCGTCTTTGCGTGGCGCGCCCTGCCCCGAAGCATATGCATATGCAGCCACGCGTACACACAACGCAGTGTACGAAGTCCCGACGGGTTGGGGGCAGGGCGTCTTTGCGTGGCGCGCCCTGCCCCGAAGCAAATGCATATGCAGCCACGCGTACACACAACGCAGTGTACGAAGTCCCGACGGGTTGGGGGCAGGGCGTCTTTGCGTGGCGCGCCCTGCCCCGAAGCATATGCATATGCAGCCACGCGTACACACAACGCAGTGTACGAAGTCCCGACGGGTTGGGGGCAGGGCGTCTTTGCGTGGCGCGCCCTGCCCCGAAGCATATGCATATGCAGCCACGCGTACACACAACGCAGTGTACGAAGTCCCGACGGGTTGGGGGCAGGGCGTCTTTGCGTGGCGCGCCCTGCCCCGAAGCATATGCATATGCAGCCACGCGTACACACAACGCAGTGTACGAAGTCCCGACGGGTTGGGGGCAGGGCGTCTTTGCGTGGCGCGCCCTGCCCCGAAGCATATGCATATGCAGCCACGCGTACACACAACGCAG
>CAXKVW010000518.1:127500-130000 GCA_964058825.1 Carex arenaria
CCGACGTAGCAAAAAAATGGCCCGAAGTAGCCGAAATGTAGCCCGAAGTAGCCGAAATGTAGCCCGAAGTAGCCAAAATGTAGCCGAAGTAGCCGAAAAATGGCCCGAAGTAGCTGAAAGTGCCCGAAGTAGCCGAAAGTGCCCGAAGTAGCCGGAAAATGGCCCGAAGTAGCCGAAAGGTGGCCTGAAGTAGCCGAAAAATGGCCCGAAATAGCCGAAAAGTGCCCGAAGTAGCCGAAAAATGACCCGAAGTAGCCGAAAAATGACCCGAAGTAGCCGAAAAATGACCCGAAGTAGCCGAAAGTGCCCGTAGTAGACGGAAAATGGCCCGAAGTAGCCAAAAAATGGACCGAAGTAGCCGAAAATTGCCCGAAGTAGCCGAAAATTGCCCGAAGTAGCCGAAAAATGGCCCGAAGTAGCCGAAAGTGCCCGAAGTAGCCGAAAAATGACTTGACGTAGCTGAAAGTGCCCGAAGTAGCCGAAATGTAGCCCGAAGTAGCCGAAATGTAGCCGTAGTAGCCGAAAATTGGCCCGAAGTAGCCGAAAATTGCCCGAAGTAGCCGAAAAATGGCCCCGAATTAGCTGAAATGTACCCCGAAGTAGCTAAAATGTAGCCGAAGTAGCCCAAATGTAGCCGAAGTAGCCGAAATGTAGCCCGAAGTAGCCAAAATGTAGTCGAAGTAGCCGAAAAAAGGCCCGAAGTAGCCGAAAATGGCCCGAAGTAGCCGAAAATTGGCCAGAAGTAGCCGAAAAATGACCCGAAGTAGCGGAAAGTGCCCGAAGTAGCCGGAAAATGCCCCGAAGTAGCCTGAAAGTATCCCGAAGTAGCCAAAAAGTAGCCTGAAGTAGCCGAAAAGTGGCCCGAAGTAGCCGAAAAGTGCCCGAAGTAGCCGAAAAATGGCCCGAAGTAGCCGAAAAGTGACCCGAAGTAGCCGAAAGTGCCCGAAGTAGCCGGACAATGGCCCGAAGTAGCTGAAAAGTAGCCCGAAGTAGCCGAAAAATGGCCCGAAGTAGCCGAAAAATGGCCCGAAGTAGCCGAAAAATGGCCCGAAGTAGCCGAAAAATGGCCCGAAGTAGCGTTGGTGCAGTAGCGCCCTTAGCGTTAGCACTTCTAAGTAAAATGGGGGGGAAACCTGGGGGATTTCCAGGGGGTGGTAACCCTGGGCGTGGCTGGAGACCCAAAATGCATATTCCCTATTAGGGGGCAAGGATTTTCGGAAAGGGTGCCCCTCCATGTGCAGGCCGGGTGGTGTACATGGCCCCTGAGGTACACGCACGGGAGTGTACATGGCCCGAAGTAGACGAAAAATGACCCGAAGTAGCCGAAAAATGACCCGAAGTAGCCGAAAGTAGCCGAAAAGTGCCCGAAGTAGCCGATAGGTGCCCGAAGTAGCCGAAAAATTGCCTGAGATAGCTGAAAAATGGCCCGAAGTAGGCGAAAGTGCCCGAAGTAGCCGAAAAAGGACCCGAAGTAGCCGAAAAGTGGCCGAAGTAGCTGAAAAATTGCCCGAGGTAGCCGAAAAATGGCCCGAAGTAGCTGAAAGTACCCGAAGTAGCTGAAATGTAGCCCGAAGTAGCCGAAATGTAGCCGAAGTAGCCGAAAAATGGCCCGAAGTAGCCGAAAGTCCCTGACGTAGCCAAAAAATGGCCCAAAGTAGCCGAAAGTCCCCGAAGTAGCCGAAATGTGGCCTGAAGTAGCCAAAATGTAGCCGAAGTAGCCGAAAAATAGCCCGAAGCAGCCGAAAAATGTCCCGAAGCAGCCGAAAAATGGCCCGAAGCAGCCGAAAAATGGCCCGAAGTAACCGAAAGTCCCGACTGGTTGGGGGCAGGGCGTCTTTGCGTGGCGCGCCCTGCTCGGAAGCATATGCATATGCAGCCACGCGTACACACAACGCAGTGTACGAAGTCCCGACAGGTTGGGGGCAGGGCGTCTTTGCGTGGCGAGCCCTGCCCGGAAGCATATGCATATGCAGCCACGCGTACACACAACGCAGTGTACGAAGTCCCGACGGGTTGGGGGCAGGGCGTCTTTGCGTGGCGCGCCCTGCCCCGAAGCATATGCATATGCAGCCACGCGTACACACAACGCAGTGTACGAAGTCCCGACGGGTTGGGGGCAGGGCGTCTTTGCGTGGCGCGCCCTGCCCCGAAGCAAATGCATATGCAGCCACGCGTACACACAACGCAGTGTACGAAGTCCCGACGGGTTGGGGGCAGGGCGTCTTTGCGTGGCGCGCCCTGCCCCGAAGCATATGCATATGCAGCCACGCGTACACACAACGCAGTGTACGAAGTCCCGACGGGTTGGGGGCAGGGCGTCTTTGCGTGGCGCGCCCTGCCCCGAAGCATATGCATATGCAGCCACGCGTACACACAACGCAGTGTACGAAGTCCCGACGGGTTGGGGGCAGGGCGTCTTTGCGTGGCGCGCCCTGCCCCGAAGCATATGCATATGCAGCCACGCGTACACACAACGCAGTGTACGAAGTCCCGACGGGTT
>CAXKVW010000518.1:140000-142500 GCA_964058825.1 Carex arenaria
TAGCCGAAAATTGCCCCGAAGTAGCCGAAAAATGGCCCGAAGTAGCCGAAATATAGCCCGAAGTAGCCGAAAGTCCCCGACGTAGCAAAAAAATGGCCCGAAGTAGCCGAAATGTAGCCCGAAGTAGCCGAAATGTAGCCCGAAGTAGCCAAAATGTAGCCGAAGTAGCCGAAAAATGGCCCGAAGTAGCTGAAAGTGCCCGAAGTAGCCGAAAGTGCCCGAAGTAGCCGGAAAATGGCCCGAAGTAGCCGAAAGGTGGCCTGAAGTAGCCGAAAAATGGCCCGAAATAGCCGAAAAGTGCCCGAAGTAGCCGAAAAATGACCCGAAGTAGCCGAAAAATGACCCGAAGTAGCCGAAAAATGACCCGAAGTAGCCGAAAGTGCCCGTAGTAGACGGAAAATGGCCCGAAGTAGCCAAAAAATGGACCGAAGTAGCCGAAAATTGCCCGAAGTAGCCGAAAATTGCCCGAAGTAGCCGAAAAATGGCCCGAAGTAGCCGAAAGTGCCCGAAGTAGCCGAAAAATGACTTGACGTAGCTGAAAGTGCCCGAAGTAGCCGAAATGTAGCCCGAAGTAGCCGAAATGTAGCCGTAGTAGCCGAAAATTGGCCCGAAGTAGCCGAAAATTGCCCGAAGTAGCCGAAAAATGGCCCCGAATTAGCTGAAATGTACCCCGAAGTAGCTAAAATGTAGCCGAAGTAGCCCAAATGTAGCCGAAGTAGCCGAAATGTAGCCCGAAGTAGCCAAAATGTAGTCGAAGTAGCCGAAAAAAGGCCCGAAGTAGCCGAAAATGGCCCGAAGTAGCCGAAAATTGGCCAGAAGTAGCCGAAAAATGACCCGAAGTAGCGGAAAGTGCCCGAAGTAGCCGGAAAATGCCCCGAAGTAGCCTGAAAGTATCCCGAAGTAGCCAAAAAGTAGCCTGAAGTAGCCGAAAAGTGGCCCGAAGTAGCCGAAAAGTGCCCGAAGTAGCCGAAAAATGGCCCGAAGTAGCCGAAAAGTGACCCGAAGTAGCCGAAAGTGCCCGAAGTAGCCGGACAATGGCCCGAAGTAGCTGAAAAGTAGCCCGAAGTAGCCGAAAAATGGCCCGAAGTAGCCGAAAAATGGCCCGAAGTAGCCGAAAAATGGCCCGAAGTAGCCGAAAAATGGCCCGAAGTAGCGTTGGTGCAGTAGCGCCCTTAGCGTTAGCACTTCTAAGTAAAATGGGGGGGAAACCTGGGGGATTTCCAGGGGGTGGTAACCCTGGGCGTGGCTGGAGACCCAAAATGCATATTCCCTATTAGGGGGCAAGGATTTTCGGAAAGGGTGCCCCTCCATGTGCAGGCCGGGTGGTGTACATGGCCCCTGAGGTACACGCACGGGAGTGTACATGGCCCGAAGTAGACGAAAAATGACCCGAAGTAGCCGAAAAATGACCCGAAGTAGCCGAAAGTAGCCGAAAAGTGCCCGAAGTAGCCGATAGGTGCCCGAAGTAGCCGAAAAATTGCCTGAGATAGCTGAAAAATGGCCCGAAGTAGCCGAAAGTGCCCGAAGTAGCCGAAAAAGGACCCGAAGTAGCCGAAAAGTGGCCGAAGTAGCTGAAAAATTGCCCGAGGTAGCCGAAAAATGGCCCGAAGTAGCTGAAAGTACCCGAAGTAGCTGAAATGTAGCCCGAAGTAGCCGAAATGTAGCCGAAGTAGCCGAAAAATGGCCCGAAGTAGCCGAAAGTCCCTGACGTAGCCAAAAAATGGCCCGAAGTAGCCGAAAGTCCCCGAAGTAGACGAAATGTGGCCTGAAGTAGCCAAAATGTAGCCGAAGTAGCCGAAAAATGGCCCGAAGCAGCCGAAAAATGTCCCGAAGCAGCCGAAAAATGGCCCGAAGCAGCCGAAAAATGGCCCGAAGTAACCGAAAGTCCCGACTGGTTGGGGGCAGGGCGTCTTTGCGTGGCGCGCCCTGCTCGGAAGCATATGCATATGCAGCCACGCGTACACACAACGCAGTGTACGAAGTCCCGACAGGTTGGGGGCAGGGCGTCTTTGCGTGGCGAGCCCTGCCCGGAAGCATATGCATATGCAGCCACGCGTACACACAACGCAGTGTACGAAGTCCCGACGGGTTGGGGGCAGGGCGTCTTTGCGTGGCGCGCCCTGCCCCGAAGCATATGCATATGCAGCCACGCGTACACACAACGCAGTGTACGAAGTCCCGACGGGTTGGGGGCAGGGCGTCTTTCCGTGGCGCGCCCTGCCCCGAAGCAAATGCATATGCAGCCACGCGTACACACAACGCAGTGTACGAAGTCCCGACGGGTTGGGGGCAGGGCGTCTTTGCGTGGCGCGCCCTGCCCCGAAGCATATGCATATGCAGCCACGCGTACACACAACGCAGTGTACGAAGTCCCGACGGGTTGGGGGCAGGGCGTCTTTGCGTGGCGCGCCCTGCCCCGAAGCATATGCATATGCAGCCACGCGTACACACAACGCAGTGTACGAAGTCCCGATGGGTTGGGGGCAGGGCGTCTTTGCGT
>CAXKVW010000518.1:152500-155000 GCA_964058825.1 Carex arenaria
TGTCCCCAAGTAGCCGAAAGTGCCCGAAGTAGCCGAAAAATGACCTGACGTAGCTGAAAGTGCCCCAAGTAGCCGAAATGTAGCCCGAAGTAGCTGAAATGTAGCCGAAGTAGCCGAAAATTGGCCCGAAGTAGCCGAAAATTGCTCCGAAGTAGCCGAAAATTGCCCCGAAGTAGCCGAAAAATGGCCCGAAGTAGCCGAAATATAGCCCGAAGTAGCCGAAAGTCCCCGACGTAGCAAAAAAATGGCCCGAAGTAGCCGAAATGTAGCCCGAAGTAGCCGAAATGTAGCCCGAAGTAGCCAAAATGTAGCCGAAGTAGCCAAAATGTAGCCGAAGTAGCCGAAAAATGGCCCGAAGTAGCGGAAAGTGCCCGAAGTAGCCGGAAAATGGCCCGAAGTAGCCGAAAGGTGGCCTGAAGTAGCCGAAAAATGGCCCGAAATAGCCGAAAAGTGCCCGAAGTAGCCGAAAAATGACCCGAAGTAGCCGAAAAATGACCCGAAGTAGCCGAAAGTGCCCGTAGTAGACGGAAAATGGCCCGAAGTAGCCAAAAAATGGACCGAAGTAGCCGAAAATTGCCCGAAGTAGCCGAAAATTGCCCGAAGTAGCCGAAAAATGGCCCGAACTAGCCGAAAGTGCCCGAAGTAGCCGAAAAATGACTTGACGTAGCTGAAAGTGCCCGAAGTAGCCGAAATGTAGCCCGAAGTAGCCGAAATGTAGCCGTAGTAGCCGAAAATTGGCCCGAAGTAGCCTAAAATTGCCCGAAGTAGCCGAAAAATGGCCCCGAATTAGCTGAAATGTACCCCGAAGTAGCTAAAATGTAGCCGAAGTAGCCCAAATGTAGCCGAAGTAGCCGAAATGTAGCCCGAAGTAGCCAAAATGTAGTCGAAGTAGCCGAAAAAAGGCCCGAAGTAGCCGAAAATGGCCCGAAGTAGCCGAAAATTGGCCAGAAGTAGCCGAAAAATGACCCGAAGTAGCGGAAAGTGCCCGAAGTAGCCGGAAAATGCCCCGAAGTAGCCTGAAAGTATCCCGAAGTAGCCAAAAAGTAGCCTGAAGTAGCCGAAAAGTGGCCCGAAGTAGCCGAAAAGTGCCCGAAGTAGCCGAAAAATGGCCCGAAGTAGCCGAAAAATGACCCGAAGTAGCCGAAAGTGCCCGAAGTAGCCGGACAATGGCCCGAAGTAGCCGAAAAGTAGCCCGAAGTAGCCGAAAAATGGCCCGAAGTAGCCGAAAAATGGCCCGAAGTAGCCGAAAAATGGCCCGAAGTAGCGTTGGTGCAGTAGCGCCCTTAGCGTTAGCACTTCTAAGTAAAATGGGGGGGAAACCTGGGGGATTTCCAGGGGGTGGTAACCCTGGGCGTGGCTGGAGACCCAAAATGCATATTCCCTATTAGGGGGCAAGGATTTTCGGAAAGGGTGCCCCTCCATGTGCAGGCCGGGTGGTGTACATGGCCCCTGAGGTACACGCACGGGAGTGTACATGGCCCGAAGTAGACGAAAAATGACCCGAAGTAGCCGAAAAATGACCCGAAGTAGCCGAAAGTAGCCGAAAAGTGCCCGAAGTAGCCGATAGGTGCCCGAAGTAGCCGAAAAATTGCCTGAGATAGCTGAAAAATGGCCCGAAGTAGCCGAAAGTGCCCGAAGTAGCCGAAAAAGGACCCGAAGTAGCCGAAAAGTGGCCGAAGTAGCTGAAAAATTGCCCGAGGTAGCCGAAAAATGGCCCGAAGTAGCTGAAAGTACCCGAAGTAGCCGAAATGTAGCCCGAAGTAGCCGAAATGTAGCCGAAGTAGCCGAAAAATGGCCCGAAGTAGCCGAAAGTCCCTGACGTAGCCAAAAAATGGCCCGAAGTAGCCGAAAGTCCCCGAAGTAGCCGAAATGTAGCCTGAAGTAGCCAAAATGTAGCCGAAGTAGCCGAAAAATGGCCCGAAGCAGCCGAAAAATGTCCCGAAGCAGCCGAAAAATGGCCCGAAGCAGCCAAAAAATGGCCCGAAGTAACCGAAAGTCCCGACTGGTTGGGGGCAGGGCGTCTTTGCGTGGCGCGCCCTGCTCGGAAGCATATGCATATGCAGCCACGCGTACACACAACGCAGTGTACGAAGTCCCGACAGGTTGGGGGCAGGGCGTCTTTGCGTGGCGAGCCCTACCCGGAAGCATATGCATATGCAGCCACGCGTACACACAACGCAGTGTACGAAGTCCCGACGGGTTGGGGGCAGGGCGTCTTTGCGTGGCGCGCCCTGCCCCGAAGCATATGCATATGCAGCCACGCGTACACACAACGCAGTGTACGAAGTCCCGACGGGTTGGGGGCAGGGCGTCTTTGCGTGGCGCGCCCTGCCCCGAAGCAAATGCATATGCAGCCACGCGTACACACAACGCAGTGTACGAAGTCCCGACGGGTTGGGGGCAGGGCGTCTTTGCGTGGCGCGCCCTGCCCCGAAGCATATGCATATGCAGCCACGCGTACACACAACGCAGTGTACGAAGTCCCGACGGGTTGGGGGCA
>CAXKVW010000518.1:165000-167500 GCA_964058825.1 Carex arenaria
AAAATTGATTTCCGAAAAAATTTGAAATTCGAAAAAATTTGAAATTTTCAAAAAATTTGAAATTTAAAAAAAAAATTGGATAAGAAGTGAAACCGGTCGAAAAATCGGGTAAAAAAATAGTTCAACACCCTTATTTTTAACATGGGGGATTTGGAGGGGGTGGTAACCCAAGGGGTGGCTAGAGCCTAAAAATGCATATTCCCTATTAGGGGGGCAAGATTTTCAAGAAGGGTGCCCCCTCATGTGCACAAATGGGAGTGTACATGGCCCAAAGTAGCCGAAATGTAGCCCGAAGTAGCCGAAATGTAGCCCGAAGTAGCCGAAATGTAGCCGAACTAGCCGAAAATTGGCCCGAAGTAGCCGAAAAATGGCCCGAAGTAGCCGAAAGTTCCCGACGTAGCAAAAAAATGGCCAGAAGTAGCCAAAAGTCCCCGAAGTAGCCGAAATGTAGCCCGAAGTAGCCGAAATGTAGCCGAAGTAGCCGAAAAATGACCCGAAGTAGCCGAAAGTGCCCGAAGTAGCCGAAAGTGCCCAAAGTAGCCGGAAAATGGATCGAAGTAGCCAAAAAGTAGCCCGAAGTAGCCGAGAAATGGCCCGAAGTAGCCGAAAAGTGCCCGAAGTAGCCGAGAAGTAGCCCGAAGTAGCCGAAAAATGGCCCGAAGTAGCCGAAAATTGCCCGAAGTAGCCGAAAAATGTCCCCAAGTAGCCGAAAGTGCCCGAAGTAGCCGAAAAATGACCTGACGTAGCTGAAAGTGCCCCAAGTAGCCGAAATGTAGCCCGAAGTAGCTGAAATGTAGCCGAAGTAGCCGAAAATTGGCCCGAAGTAGCCGAAAATTGCTCCGAAGTAGCCGAAAATTGCCCCGAAGTAGCCGAAAAATGGCCCGAAGTAGCCGAAATATAGCCCGAAGTAGCCGAAAGTCCCCGACGTAGCAAAAAAATGGCCCGAAGTAGCCGAAATGTAGCCCGAAGTAGCCGAAATGTAGCCCGAAGTAGCCAAAATGTAGCCGAAGTAGCCGAAAAATGGCCCGAAGTAGCTGAAAGTGCCCGAAGTAGCCGAAAGTGCCCGAAGTAGCCGGAAAATGGCCCGAAGTAGCCGAAAGGTGGCCTGAAGTAGCCGAAAAATGGCCCGAAATAGCCGAAAAGTGCCCGAAGTAGCCGAAAAATGACCCGAAGTAGCCGAAAAATGACCCGAAGTAGCCGAAAAATGACCCGAAGTAGCCGAAAGTGCCCGTAGTAGACGGAAAATGGCCCGAAGTAGCCAAAAAATGGACCGAAGTAGCCGAAAATTGCCCGAAGTAGCCGAAAATTGCCCGAAGTAGCCGAAAAATGGCCCGAAGTAGCCGAAAGTGCCCGAAGTAGCCGAAAAATGACTTGACGTAGCTGAAAGTGCCCGAAGTAGCCGAAATGTAGCCCGAAGTAGCCGAAATGTAGCCGTAGTAGCCGAAAATTGGCCCGAAGTAGCCGAAAATTGCCCGAAGTAGCCGAAAAATGGCCCCGAATTAGCTGAAATGTACCCCGAAGTAGCTAAAATGTAGCCGAAGTAGCCCAAATGTAGCCGAAGTAGCCGAAATGTAGCCCGAAGTAGCCAAAATGTAGTCGAAGTAGCCGAAAAAAGGCCCGAAGTAGCCGAAAATGGCCCGAAGTAGCCGAAAATTGGCCAGAAGTAGCCGAAAAATGACCCGAAGTAGCGGAAAGTGCCCGAAGTAGCCGGAAAATGCCCCGAAGTAGCCTGAAAGTATCCCGAAGTAGCCAAAAAGTAGCCTGAAGTAGCCGAAAAGTGGCCCGAAGTAGCCGAAAAGTGCCCGAAGTAGCCGAAAAATGGCCCGAAGTAGCCGAAAAGTGACCCGAAGTAGCCGAAAGTGCCCGAAGTAGCCGGACAATGGCCCGAAGTAGCTGAAAAGTAGCCCGAAGTAGCCGAAAAATGGCCCGAAGTAGCCGAAAAATGGCCCGAAGTAGCCGAAAAATGGCCCGAAGTAGCCGAAAAATGGCCCGAAGTAGCGTTGGTGCAGTAGCGCCCTTAGCGTTAGCACTTCTAAGTAAAATGGGGGGGAAACCTGGGGGATTTCCAGGGGGTGGTAACCCTGGGCGTGGCTGGAGACCCAAAATGCATATTCCCTATTAGGGGGCAAGGATTTTCGGAAAGGGTGCCCCTCCATGTGCAGGCCGGGTGGTGTACATGGCCCCTGAGGTACACGCACGGGAGTGTACATGGCCCGAAGTAGACGAAAAATGACCCGAAGTAGCCGAAAAATGACCCGAAGTAGCCGAAAGTAGCCGAAAAGTGCCCGAAGTAGCCGATAGGTGCCCGAAGTAGCCGAAAAATTGCCTGAGATAGCTGAAAAATGGCCCGAAGTAGCCGAAAGTGCCCGAAGTAGCCGAAAAAGGACCCGAAGTAGCCGAAAAGTGGCCGAAGTAGCTGAAAAATTGCCCGAGGTAGCCGAAAAATGGCCCGAAGTAGCTGAAAGTACCCGAAGTAGCTGAAATGTAGCCCGAAGTAGCC
>CAXKVW010000518.1:177500-180000 GCA_964058825.1 Carex arenaria
AAAATTTGAAGTGAACAAAAAAAAAACGGGGAAAAAATCTGGGAAGCCCCAGCGTCGGTGCTGATAGCCCCAGCGTCGGTGCTGACAGCGCCCAGCGTTAGTGCTGACAGCCCCAGCGTCGGGGCTGACAGCACCCAGCGTTAGTGTGACAGCCCCCAGCGTTAGTGCGGACAGCCCCAGCGTCGGTGCTGACAGCCCCCAGCGTCGGTGCAGCGGGAGTCCGAGCCGGGGTTGCCACGAAAAAATTAAAAATTTTGAAATTCGAGAAAAATTTTGAAATTTGAAAATTTTGAAATTTGAAAAATTTTGAAATTAGAAAAAAATTGAAATTTGAAAAAAATTGATTTCCGAAAAAATTTGAAATTCGAAAAAATTTGAAATTTTCAAAAAATTTGAAATTTAAAAAAAAAATTGGATAAGAAGTGAAACCGGTCGAAAAATCGGGTAAAAAAATAGTTCAACACCCTTATTTTTAACATGGGGGATTTGGAGGGGGTGGTAACCCAAGGGGTGGCTAGAGCCTAAAAATGCATATTCCCTATTAGGGGGGCAAGATTTTCAAGAAGGGTGCCCCCTCATGTGCACAAATGGGAGTGTACATGGCCCAAAGTAGCCGAAATGTAGCCCGAAGTAGCCGAAATGTAGCCCGAAGTAGCCGAAATGTAGCCGAACTAGCCGAAAATTGGCCCGAAGTAGCCGAAAAATGGCCCGAAGTAGCCGAAAGTTCCCGACGTAGCAAAAAAATGGCCAGAAGTAGCCAAAAGTCCCCGAAGTAGCCGAAATGTAGCCCGAAGTAGCCGAAATGTAGCCCGAAGTAGCCGAAATGTAGCCGAAGTAGCCGAAAAATGACCCGAAGTAGCCGAAAGTGCCCGAAGTAGCCGAAAGTGCCCAAAGTAGCCGGAAAATGGATCGAAGTAGCCAAAAAGTAGCCCGAAGTAGCCGAGAAATGGCCCGAAGTAGCCGAAAAGTGCCCGAAGTAGCCGAGAAGTAGCCCGAAGTAGCCGAAAAATGGCCCGAAGTAGCCGAAAATTGCCCGAAGTAGCCGAAAAATGTCCCCAAGTAGCCGAAAGTGCCCGAAGTAGCCGAAAAATGACCTGACGTAGCTGAAAGTGCCCCAAGTAGCCGAAATGTAGCCCGAAGTAGCTGAAATGTAGCCGAAGTAGCCGAAAATTGGCCCGAAGTAGCCGAAAATTGCTCCGAAGTAGCCGAAAATTGCCCCGAAGTAGCCGAAAAATGGCCCGAAGTAGCCGAAATATAGCCCGAAGTAGCCGAAAGTCCCCGACGTAGCAAAAAAATGGCCCGAAGTAGCCGAAATGTAGCCCGAAGTAGCCGAAATGTAGCCCGAAGTAGCCAAAATGTAGCCGAAGTAGCCGAAAAATGGCCCGAAGTAGCTGAAAGTGCCCGAAGTAGCCGAAAGTGCCCGAAGTAGCCGGAAAATGGCCCGAAGTAGCCGAAAGGTGGCCTGAAGTAGCCGAAAAATGGCCCGAAATAGCCGAAAAGTGCCCGAAGTAGCCGAAAAATGACCCGAAGTAGCCGAAAAATGACCCGAAGTAGCCGAAAAATGACCCGAAGTAGCCGAAAGTGCCCGTAGTAGACGGAAAATGGCCCGAAGTAGCCAAAAAATGGACCGAAGTAGCCGAAAATTGCCCGAAGTAGCCGAAAATTGCCCGAAGTAGCCGAAAAATGGCCCGAAGTAGCCGAAAGTGCCCGAAGTAGCCGAAAAATGACTTGACGTAGCTGAAAGTGCCCGAAGTAGCCGAAATGTAGCCCGAAGTAGCCGAAATGTAGCCGTAGTAGCCGAAAATTGGCCCGAAGTAGCCGAAAATTGCCCGAAGTAGCCGAAAAATGGCCCCGAATTAGCTGAAATGTACCCCGAAGTAGCTAAAATGTAGCCGAAGTAGCCCAAATGTAGCCGAAGTAGCCGAAATGTAGCCCGAAGTAGCCAAAATGTAGTCGAAGTAGCCGAAAAAAGGCCCGAAGTAGCCGAAAATGGCCCGAAGTAGCCGAAAATTGGCCAGAAGTAGCCGAAAAATGACCCGAAGTAGCGGAAAGTGCCCGAAGTAGCCGGAAAATGCCCCGAAGTAGCCTGAAAGTATCCCGAAGTAGCCAAAAAGTAGCCTGAAGTAGCCGAAAAGTGGCCCGAAGTAGCCGAAAAGTGCCCGAAGTAGCCGAAAAATGGCCCGAAGTAGCCGAAAAGTGACCCGAAGTAGCCGAAAGTGCCCGAAGTAGCCGGACAATGGCCCGAAGTAGCTGAAAAGTAGCCCGAAGTAGCCGAAAAATGGCCCGAAGTAGCCGAAAAATGGCCCGAAGTAGCCGAAAAATGGCCCGAAGTAGCGTTGGTGCAGTAGCGCCCTTAGCGTTAGCACTTCTAAGTAAAATGGGGGGGAAACCTGGGGGATTTCCAGGGGGTGGTAACCCTGGGCGTGGCTGGAGACCCAAAATGCATATTCCCTATTAGGGGGCAAGGATTTTCGGAAAGGGTGCCCCTCCATGTGCAGGC
>CAXKVW010000518.1:190000-192500 GCA_964058825.1 Carex arenaria
CTGACAGCGCCCAGCGTTAGGTTGACAGCCCCCAGCGTTAGTGCTGACAGCCCCCAGCGTCGGTGCAGCGATAGTCCGACCCGGGTTTGCCACGAAAAAAAAAATTGAGCTTTGAAAAAAATTTGAAATTTGAAAAAAATTGAAATTTCAAAAAAATTTGAAGTGAACAAAAAAAAAACGGGGAAAAAATCTGGGAAGCCCCAGCGTCGGTGCTGATAGCCCCAGCGTCGGTGCTGACAGCGCCCAGCGTTAGTGCTGACAGCCCCAGCGTCGGGGCTGACAGCACCCAGCGTTAGTGTGACAGCCCCCAGCGTTAGTGCGGACAGCCCCAGCGTCGGTGCTGACAGCCCCCAGCGTCGGTGCAGCGGGAGTCCGAGCCGGGGTTGCCACGAAAAAATTAAAAATTTTGAAATTCGAGAAAAATTTTGAAATTTGAAAATTTTGAAATTTGAAAAATTTTGAAATTAGAAAAAAATTGAAATTTGAAAAAAATTGATTTCCGAAAAAATTTGAAATTCGAAAAAATTTGAAATTTTCAAAAAATTTGAAATTTAAAAAAAAAATTGGATAAGAAGTGAAACCGGTCGAAAAATCGGGTAAAAAAATAGTTCAACACCCTTATTTTTAACATGGGGGATTTGGAGGGGGTGGTAACCCAAGGGGTGGCTAGAGCCTAAAAATGCATATTCCCTATTAGGGGGGCAAGATTTTCAAGAAGGGTGCCCCCTCATGTGCACAAATGGGAGTGTACATGGCCCAAAGTAGCCGAAATGTAGCCCGAAGTAGCCGAAATGTAGCCCGAAGTAGCCGAAATGTAGCCGAACTAGCCGAAAATTGGCCCGAAGTAGCCGAAAAATGGCCCGAAGTAGCCGAAAGTTCCCGACGTAGCAAAAAAATGGCCAGAAGTAGCCAAAAGTCCCCGAAGTAGCCGAAATGTAGCCCGAAGTAGCCGAAATGTAGCCCGAAGTAGCCGAAATGTAGCCGAAGTAGCCGAAAAATGACCCGAAGTAGCCGAAAGTGCCCGAAGTAGCCGAAAGTGCCCAAAGTAGCCGGAAAATGGATCGAAGTAGCCAAAAAGTAGCCCGAAGTAGCCGAGAAATGGCCCGAAGTAGCCGAAAAGTGCCCGAAGTAGCCGAGAAGTAGCCCGAAGTAGCCGAAAAATGGCCCGAAGTAGCCGAAAATTGCCCGAAGTAGCCGAAAAATGTCCCCAAGTAGCCGAAAGTGCCCGAAGTAGCCGAAAAATGACCTGACGTAGCTGAAAGTGCCCCAAGTAGCCGAAATGTAGCCCGAAGTAGCTGAAATGTAGCCGAAGTAGCCGAAAATTGGCCCGAAGTAGCCGAAAATTGCTCCGAAGTAGCCGAAAATTGCCCCGAAGTAGCCGAAAAATGGCCCGAAGTAGCCGAAATATAGCCCGAAGTAGCCGAAAGTCCCCGACGTAGCAAAAAAATGGCCCGAAGTAGCCGAAATGTAGCCCGAAGTAGCCGAAATGTAGCCCGAAGTAGCCAAAATGTAGCCGAAGTAGCCGAAAAATGGCCCGAAGTAGCTGAAAGTGCCCGAAGTAGCCGAAAGTGCCCGAAGTAGCCGGAAAATGGCCCGAAGTAGCCGAAAGGTGGCCTGAAGTAGCCGAAAAATGGCCCGAAATAGCCGAAAAGTGCCCGAAGTAGCCGAAAAATGACCCGAAGTAGCCGAAAAATGACCCGAAGTAGCCGAAAAATGACCCGAAGTAGCCGAAAGTGCCCGTAGTAGACGGAAAATGGCCCGAAGTAGCCAAAAAATGGACCGAAGTAGCCGAAAATTGCCCGAAGTAGCCGAAAATTGCCCGAAGTAGCCGAAAAATGGCCCGAAGTAGCCGAAAGTGCCCGAAGTAGCCGAAAAATGACTTGACGTAGCTGAAAGTGCCCGAAGTAGCCGAAATGTAGCCCGAAGTAGCCGAAATGTAGCCGTAGTAGCCGAAAATTGGCCCGAAGTAGCCGAAAATTGCCCGAAGTAGCCGAAAAATGGCCCCGAATTAGCTGAAATGTACCCCGAAGTAGCTAAAATGTAGCTGAAGTAGCCCAAATGTAGCCGAAGTAGCCGAAATGTAGCCCGAAGTAGCCAAAATGTAGTCGAAGTAGCCGAAAAAAGGCCCGAAGTAGCCGAAAATGGCCCGAAGTAGCCGAAAATTGGCCAGAAGTAGCCGAAAAATGACCCGAAGTAGCGGAAAGTGCCCGAAGTAGCCGGAAAATGCCCCGAAGTAGCCTGAAAGTATCCCGAAGTAGCCAAAAAGTAGCCTGAAGTAGCCGAAAAGTGGCCCGAAGTAGCCGAAAAGTGCCCGAAGTAGCCGAAAAATGGCCCGAAGTAGCCGAAAAGTGACCCGAAGTAGCCGAAAGTGCCCGAAGTAGCCGGACAATGGCCCGAAGTAGCTGAAAAGTAGCCCGAAGTAGCCGAAAAATGGCCCGAAGTAGCCGAAAAATGGCCCGAAGTAGCCGAAAAATGGCCCGAAGTAGCCGAAAAATGGCCC
>CAXKVW010000518.1:202500-205000 GCA_964058825.1 Carex arenaria
CCAGCGTTAGCGCTGACAGCCCCCGCGTCGGGGCTGACAGCGCCAAGCGTTAGTGTGACAGCCCCCAACGTCGGGGCTGACAGCGCCCAGCGTTAGGTTGACAGCCCCCAGCGTTAGTGCTGACAGCCCCCAGCGTCGGTGCAGCGATAGTCCGACCCGGGTTTGCCACGAAAAAAAAAATTGAGCTTTGAAAAAAATTTGAAATTTGAAAAAAATTGAAATTTCAAAAAAATTTGAAGTGAACAAAAAAAAAACGGGGAAAAAATCTGGGAAGCCCCAGCGTCGGTGCTGATAGCCCCAGCGTCGGTGCTGACAGCGCCCAGCGTTAGTGCTGACAGCCCCAGCGTCGGGGCTGACAGCACCCAGCGTTAGTGTGACAGCCCCCAGCGTTAGTGCGGACAGCCCCAGCGTCGGTGCTGACAGCCCCCAGCGTCGGTGCAGCGGGAGTCCGAGCCGGGGTTGCCACGAAAAAATTAAAAATTTTGAAATTCGAGAAAAATTTTGAAATTTGAAAATTTTGAAATTTGAAAAATTTTGAAATTAGAAAAAAATTGAAATTTGAAAAAAATTGATTTCCGAAAAAATTTGAAATTCGAAAAAATTTGAAATTTTCAAAAAATTTGAAATTTAAAAAAAAAATTGGATAAGAAGTGAAACCGGTCGAAAAATCGGGTAAAAAAATAGTTCAACACCCTTATTTTTAACATGGGGGATTTGGAGGGGGTGGTAACCCAAGGGGTGGCTAGAGCCTAAAAATGCATATTCCCTATTAGGGGGGCAAGATTTTCAAGAAGGGTGCCCCCTCATGTGCACAAATGGGAGTGTACATGGCCCAAAGTAGCCGAAATGTAGCCCGAAGTAGCCGAAATGTAGCCCGAAGTAGCCGAAATGTAGCCGAACTAGCCGAAAATTGGCCCGAAGTAGCCGAAAAATGGCCCGAAGTAGCCGAAAGTTCCCGACGTAGCAAAAAAATGGCCAGAAGTAGCCAAAAGTCCCCGAAGTAGCCGAAATGTAGCCCGAAGTAGCCGAAATGTAGCCCGAAGTAGCCGAAATGTAGCCGAAGTAGCCGAAAAATGACCCGAAGTAGCCGAAAGTGCCCGAAGTAGCCGAAAGTGCCCAAAGTAGCCGGAAAATGGATCGAAGTAGCCAAAAAGTAGCCCGAAGTAGCCGAGAAATGGCCCGAAGTAGCCGAAAAGTGCCCGAAGTAGCCGAGAAGTAGCCCGAAGTAGCCGAAAAATGGCCCGAAGTAGCCGAAAATTGCCCGAAGTAGCCGAAAAATGTCCCCAAGTAGCCGAAAGTGCCCGAAGTAGCCGAAAAATGACCTGACGTAGCTGAAAGTGCCCCAAGTAGCCGAAATGTAGCCCGAAGTAGCTGAAATGTAGCCGAAGTAGCCGAAAATTGGCCCGAAGTAGCCGAAAATTGCTCCGAAGTAGCCGAAAATTGCCCCGAAGTAGCCGAAAAATGGCCCGAAGTAGCCGAAATATAGCCCGAAGTAGCCGAAAGTCCCCGACGTAGCAAAAAAATGGCCCGAAGTAGCCGAAATGTAGCCCGAAGTAGCCGAAATGTAGCCCGAAGTAGCCAAAATGTAGCCGAAGTAGCCGAAAAATGGCCCGAAGTAGCTGAAAGTGCCCGAAGTAGCCGAAAGTGCCCGAAGTAGCCGGAAAATGGCCCGAAGTAGCCGAAAGGTGGCCTGAAGTAGCCGAAAAATGGCCCGAAATAGCCGAAAAGTGCCCGAAGTAGCCGAAAAATGACCCGAAGTAGCCGAAAAATGACCCGAAGTAGCCGAAAAATGACCCGAAGTAGCCGAAAGTGCCCGTAGTAGACGGAAAATGGCCCGAAGTAGCCAAAAAATGGACCGAAGTAGCCGAAAATTGCCCGAAGTAGCCGAAAATTGCCCGAAGTAGCCGAAAAATGGCCCGAAGTAGCCGAAAGTGCCCGAAGTAGCCGAAAAATGACTTGACGTAGCTGAAAGTGCCCGAAGTAGCCGAAATGTAGCCCGAAGTAGCCGAAATGTAGCCGTAGTAGCCGAAAATTGGCCCGAAGTAGCCGAAAATTGCCCGAAGTAGCCGAAAAATGGCCCCGAATTAGCTGAAATGTACCCCGAAGTAGCTAAAATGTAGCCGAAGTAGCCCAAATGTAGCCGAAGTAGCCGAAATGTAGCCCGAAGTAGCCAAAATGTAGTCGAAGTAGCCGAAAAAAGGCCCGAAGTAGCCGAAAATGGCCCGAAGTAGCCGAAAATTGGCCAGAAGTAGCCGAAAAATGACCCGAAGTAGCGGAAAGTGCCCGAAGTAGCCGGAAAATGCCCCGAAGTAGCCTGAAAGTATCCCGAAGTAGCCAAAAAGTAGCCTGAAGTAGCCGAAAAGTGGCCCGAAGTAGCCGAAAAGTGCCCGAAGTAGCCGAAAAATGGCCCGAAGTAGCCGAAAAGTGACCCGAAGTAGCCGAAAGTGCCCGAAGTAGCCGGACAATGGCCCGAAGTAGCTGAAAAGTAGCCCGAAGTAGC
>CAXKVW010000518.1:215000-217500 GCA_964058825.1 Carex arenaria
GCTGACAGCCCCCAGCGTCGGTGCAGCGATAGTCCGACCCGGGTTTGCCACGAAAAAAAAAATTGAGCTTTGAAAAAAATTTGAAATTTGAAAAAAATTGAAATTTCAAAAAAATTTGAAGTGAACAAAAAAAAAACGGGGAAAAAATCTGGGAAGCCCCAGCGTCGGTGCTGATAGCCCCAGCGTCGGTGCTGACAGCGCCCAGCGTTAGTGCTGACAGCCCCAGCGTCGGGGCTGACAGCACCCAGCGTTAGTGTGACAGCCCCCAGCGTTAGTGCGGACAGCCCCAGCGTCGGTGCTGACAGCCCCCAGCGTCGGTGCAGCGGGAGTCCGAGCCGGGGTTGCCACGAAAAAATTAAAAATTTTGAAATTCGAGAAAAATTTTGAAATTTGAAAATTTTGAAATTTGAAAAATTTTGAAATTAGAAAAAAATTGAAATTTGAAAAAAATTGATTTCCGAAAAAATTTGAAATTCGAAAAAATTTGAAATTTTCAAAAAATTTGAAATTTAAAAAAAAAATTGGATAAGAAGTGAAACCGGTCGAAAAATCGGGTAAAAAAATAGTTCAACACCCTTATTTTTAACATGGGGGATTTGGAGGGGGTGGTAACCCAAGGGGTGGCTAGAGCCTAAAAATGCATATTCCCTATTAGGGGGGCAAGATTTTCAAGAAGGGTGCCCCCTCATGTGCACAAATGGGAGTGTACATGGCCCAAAGTAGCCGAAATGTAGCCCGAAGTAGCCGAAATGTAGCCCGAAGTAGCCGAAAATTGGCCCGAAGTAGCCGAAAAATGGGCCCGAAGTAGCCGAAAGTTCCGACGTAGCAAGCGAAAAGTTCCGAAGTAGCAAAATGTCCCGAAGTAGCCGAAATGTAGCCCGAAGTAGCCGAAATGTAGCCCGAAGTAGCCGAAATGTAGCCGAAGTAGCCGAAAGTAGCCGAAGTAGCCGAAAGTGACCCGAAGTAGCCGAAAGTGCCCGAAAGTAGCCGAAAGTGCCCAAAGTAGCCGGAAAATGGATCGAAGTAGCCAAAAAGTAGCCCGAAGTAGCCGAGAAATGGCCCGAAGTAGCCGAAAAGTGCCCGAAGTAGCCGAGAAGTAGCCCGAAGTAGCCGAAAAATGGCCCGAAGTAGCCGAAAATTGCCCGAAGTAGCCGAAAAATGTCCCCAAGTAGCCGAAAGTGCCCGAAGTAGCCGAAAAATGACCTGACGTAGCTGAAAGTGCCCCAAGTAGCCGAAATGTAGCCCGAAGTAGCTGAAATGTAGCCGAAGTAGCCGAAAATTGGCCCGAAGTAGCCGAAAATTGCTCCGAAGTAGCCGAAAATTGCCCCGAAGTAGCCGAAAAATGGCCCGAAGTAGCCGAAATATAGCCCGAAGTAGCCGAAAGTCCCCGACGTAGCAAAAAAATGGCCCGAAGTAGCCGAAATGTAGCCCGAAGTAGCCGAAATGTAGCCCGAAGTAGCCAAAATGTAGCCGAAGTAGCCGAAAAATGGCCCGAAGTAGCTGAAAGTGCCCGAAGTAGCCGAAAGTGCCCGAAGTAGCCGGAAAATGGCCCGAAGTAGCCGAAAGGTGGCCTGAAGTAGCCGAAAAATGGCCCGAAATAGCCGAAAAGTGCCCGAAGTAGCCGAAAAATGACCCGAAGTAGCCGAAAAATGACCCGAAGTAGCCGAAAAATGACCCGAAGTAGCCGAAAGTGCCCGTAGTAGACGGAAAATGGCCCGAAGTAGCCAAAAAATGGACCGAAGTAGCCGAAAATTGCCCGAAGTAGCCGAAAATTGCCCGAAGTAGCCGAAAAATGGCCCGAAGTAGCCGAAAGTGCCCGAAGTAGCCGAAAAATGACTTGACGTAGCTGAAAGTGCCCGAAGTAGCCGAAATGTAGCCCGAAGTAGCCGAAATGTAGCCGTAGTAGCCGAAAATTGGCCCGAAGTAGCCGAAAATTGCCCGAAGTAGCCGAAAAATGGCCCCGAATTAGCTGAAATGTACCCCGAAGTAGCTAAAATGTAGCCGAAGTAGCCCAAATGTAGCCGAAGTAGCCGAAATGTAGCCCGAAGTAGCCAAAATGTAGTCGAAGTAGCCGAAAAAAGGCCCGAAGTAGCCGAAAATGGCCCGAAGTAGCCGAAAATTGGCCAGAAGTAGCCGAAAAATGACCCGAAGTAGCGGAAAGTGCCCGAAGTAGCCGGAAAATGCCCCGAAGTAGCCTGAAAGTATCCCGAAGTAGCCAAAAAGTAGCCTGAAGTAGCCGAAAAGTGGCCCGAAGTAGCCGAAAAGTGCCCGAAGTAGCCGAAAAATGGCCCGAAGTAGCCGAAAAGTGACCCGAAGTAGCCGAAAGTGCCCGAAGTAGCCGGACAATGGCCCGAAGTAGCTGAAAAGTAGCCCGAAGTAGCCGAAAAATGGCCCGAAGTAGCCGAAAAATGGCCCGAAGTAGCCGAAAAATGGCCCGAAGTAGCCGAAAAATGGCCCGAAGTAGCGTTGGTGCAGTAGCGCCCTTAGCGTTAGCACTTCT
>CAXKVW010000519.1:0-234157 GCA_964058825.1 Carex arenaria
TGATTTAATTTGGTAATTGGGCACAGAATTTTGACAGTAGCTGATACAATTCAGAAGACTTTTGACAGATCATGGAAGAGCTGCAAAGGAAGTCTCCGAAAGCAAACCTGGAGTACTTTCGTCATAGCGGCATGCTGGTTCTTATGGAAGGAACGTAACAACAGCATCTTCCAAAGGAAGCTCAGAGATCCTAGATGGGTTGCTGACCGAGCAATGGAGGAGGGAAGATTATGGATGGCGCATTGCTGATTTGCTGTTATGTGGTGTAATTCTTGTTGTTTGATGTAATTCTTGCTTTTTACGGGGATGTAATTGCAATTGTGGTGCAAAAACAATGACCTGATAGCCTCTATCAGGGTTTCAAAAAAAAAAAGTTGATCCATTATTTTGATAATGCACCACTTCGTATACACGCTGTAAATACATTGACATCTCTCCGGTTTATATCTTCATGTGTCAAATTAATCCCTCTCTCTCAAACTTCCACGCACACAGAAAGAAACGAACCTTACTACTCATTTCCATTCACAAAGTAATTTACTAATCTCCATTCATAATATATTAGCCTATATTCCAAAAATCTTAAATCTCAATTTGAATTCCGACTACGACGTCACAGTGATTCGAAGTTGTCGTCACAATCCGATTTGAAAATTACAAAACCAAATTATTGTAAGATGTTGTAATTTACAAATGTTGTAAGTGAATCTTTCATAATAATAATAATAATAATAATAATAAGAAGAAGAAGACAAAAAAATAAGAGGAAAATTAGATAGAGACATTGCCATATATAAACGAGGTCCAATGAAGTATACCGAAATTTTTATTAATATACAAAAGAAATAATAAATTTAACAATCTATACAATGTTATGATGAAATTCAAAATCTACCGAAACCGATAACATTGTCATCGGTTTCAGAAGCTAGAACTAATGACAATGTCATCGGTTTCAGTTTCAAAATTTAATTCCCAGGAGATAACTTTCAGTAATATATATAAGCACAGTTTTTGATGCATGATGCACACTTTTTGATGCGATAATTATATCAGATTAAAACAACGAACGACTCAGATTAAAACACTTTTTGAGTAATGATTACAAAGTTTTCTTAAATTTTTATTTTTTCAAAAATAGAAAGACTATAATATTTTCTGTATTTACGTAGAAGTGACTTTTGAATAGGGATCAATAATTCAGATTCAAAGTATTTTTATTTTTTTCAATATCACAAAAAGAAATATTTTAATTTTTCTTACAGCTGCGAAAAATCCGATCTGAAAAATATTAATCCGGGTTATTTGTTTAAGTCTTTCTAATAAATCAAATTATATGGTATTCTATCTAATTTAAAAAAAATATAAAAATATCTCTAATATTTTAATACAAAAATAAATAAATTATAATATTTTCTAATTAAATAAAATAATTAAATGAAAAATTGTTTTAAATTCAAATTGGATGAATTGAAAGACTAAAACCGATGACATTGTCATCGGTTCTAGCTTTCTGAAACCGATGACAATGTCATCGGTTTCGGTAGATTTCAAATTTCATCAGAACATTGTATAGATTATTAAATTTATTATTTCTTTTGTATATTAATTAAAATTTCGGCTTCAATTATAGAGGAATCTCGAAAAGGATAATTTTATCTGTTTATCTGAAAGAGTAAGGTATGAATAAGGATAATTTATAATGAGTATAGATAAGAAAATTCTTCCACTCAATTCTTATCGCATCCATTGACACCTACACTAGCTAGCTTGATAAAAGAGTGCGGTTTGGACTCATTCTTATCAAAAACAAATATCTACTTTTTTTTTCGAACCCTATATGTATATGTTTTATAGACTTACTATTAATTATTCTAACTATAGCAATTTAGATTAGTAATTATTAGAGAAAAGCTAGCTGTGTATTACCTGTAATATTGTGACATGGTGTGTTATCCCCTAAAAAACTTTTTGAATATATAGACTTCAATCGACATTTTAAATCGTTGAAACCACTGTGACAACATTGGTACAAGTTTCATTACCGCGCCTTAATTACAATCGATCTACTTCACAAGTGATGCATTTACATATAAAATTTATAAATTTTTGTATTCATTTAGTATAAAATCAAGCGGTCAAAAAATAATAATAAAATTAATGTATTAAAATTAACTTATAAATCTTTATTTTTTTAACTGTTTTGATTGTATGTAAATGTATCGTTTGTGAAGTAAACTAGTTTTAACAATTTGGATTTATCATTAAAACATATTCAATAAACTTTTGAGATAGTAGCGCATTATGTCATTATGCTACAGATATCACACTAGCATTATTCTAATTATTTTTACTATAACAACTTAGACTTGCTGTGAATACTGTTATTTGTTGTTGTTTTTATTGTTACTGTTACCACTATTATCTATCTCATTAAAAACATACTTTAAGAAAAGAAAATATGCACTTGCCTTTCATATATCATATGTGCAAGGGTTGTCTTTCCCAGACCACCAGTACCCACGATGGTTATGACAGCTCGCCTAAGTGTTTTTTCAGGATGTAGCAGCTTCAGAATGTTGTTTTTGTCCGTCTCCAGACCTATGACTTCAGTTTCATTGAATTCTTGATAAGTAGCTCTCCGAAAAGGTAGTACGATCGCTTCTCCCTTGCCCTTGTCTTGTAGTGGTTCGATTCCATAGTCGACTCTACTCTTAGAAATCTCTTCAAGCTCTTTTTGGATCTTCTCCAGCTCAGTACCAAGCTTGTGGAGGACCGGCACCCTCATCGGCTTGTGGCGCCACCGTTTGAACTTCTCCAAAAAGTTTAGATCTTTATGGCGGTTATCTTCGAATTCTAGAAAGAATGTGTCTGTTGCATCCTCGATGCGGTATGCCACGTCACGAAGCTCATTCAGCCAGTTTTGTACCCTCACGTCTCCTTTTCGTTTCGAGTTTGCATCTATCAAGCAGCACCGGATTCGGCTTAGCTCACGCTGCACCGATTCGACATTCTTCCCAACCCCACCCAAGAGATCTATTTCTTTGTCGATGATATTGGCAAGCTTGCCCACCACAAAATTTAAAACCGCCTCAGTCATTTCGCTCTCTCAATCTCTCTTTTGAGGGCGAAGATGATTATGGGTGCCAAGCAAAATAATAGTTCACGGATAAGATCTGGTGTTGACTCAGAGGGAGAGGAGATAAGGTGAGATGGGAACTGAGGAGTGCGAGACTAGCGGTGTTGTCATGTGTGCATGTTGATCTTCCTATTATCTAATAACGCTAGTTGGATTGTTTAGATTATTTATTTATTTGATTTTCTGTTGGATTTGTTTTGATGTAGGGCGTGTGCCAATTTGTAGTTGAAGTTCCAAGCCGTGGCTGAGAAGCAGAGGCGGATCTAGAATTTTTATGAGGGAACAGAAAAATATCGAATCATGTTTAAATAGAGATTTAAATCTATTAACTAATTGGATATTCGATAAAGAACAATACTTTAATTTATATTTTCTAATGCTCTAATATATAATTTATGATGTTCTGACTTATAATTCTAATTATCAATCATAATTCAAGAAATTTATTTTAATTTTAACCCAAAATTTAATCCAAATTACCAACTAAACATCCAGAGGGGGCAAAAAAAATTTTAGAGGAGGGAAAAGCCGATCGAAACCGATAGATCTCCACTAAAACTCAAAATTCAGGGAGTTGCCTCCCCTGGTATACACTAGGTCCGCCCCTGTCGAAAAGGGTGAATTTCAACTGCAAATACATATTTCTACTATTCTACACTGTAAATCTGACCACACTATACCTATATATATTAATCAGTTGATCGACACACATACGTATCAGCTCAAGAAATATTTATGGAGTGACAAAATTATTCATAACAACTCACTATAAGTGCTTGTAATTGTGTTAATACAATAAATAATAATAGTGTTAATATCACCTCTTATGCAATTACATCTTGTTAGTGAAGAAAATTAATTAGTTACTCACATGGTTATCAGTTTTGTTAAAAAACATATCACGTTATGTTTGTCAGTTACATGACGTGACTCATTCATGTGACACGTCCATTCACGTAATATGTTTCTCTTTAACTAAAAATAACATGTTAGTATGTTACTACATAATTAAACTGACCAATCTCTTTACATGATATGTTAGATGACTATTTTTTTATTATAATTTATTTTGTAGTATTTTTTTTACTTTTAGTGTTATTAGAAATAATTAAACATAATTAATTATATTACGTGAAAAAAATTAATCACATAATGTGATTAAATTAAATCATAACGTGTTAATTATGTCACGTCACATTTTACTTCTTGAGCTCACTCATTATATACTTACTATTAGATTTGAGAAGGATTTGGGACAGCATCACAACAGAAAATGACCCACCGCACTAATTGTGGCAACAATATCAGACCCAATAAATCTTGGGTGTGGCCACGCTGGAAACCCGTTGGTTTGTCTAACTGACTCGTGGCATCTTTGACTAGTTCACAATAATAAATCATTAGTTTTTAATTTTTCTCGAGTAAATACAAGAATTAAATATATTTCTTAATTTGATTAATTAAGAAATATAATTAATTCGTGTATACATTCGAAAAAAAGTTAAAAACTAATGATTAATTCGTGTATACAACAATTCATCACTGTAAACCAATTCATCACTGTATAATATAATTAATTCGTGTATATAACAATTCATCACTGTAAACCGGTCAAACGATGCCACAGCCCACACGTCAACTAGACAAACCTTGCTCAGATACCAAATATCAAAGCTTGGTTGTCGGTTGTTGGAGATTGTACTTTATATTGTTTATATTTTAATTTATTCAAGTTGTCGGTTGTTGGAGATTGTACTTTTGTCAATAACACTTTATCCTTTCAATTTAATAGACAACATAATAGTATTACAATTTTAAAATGACATAATTTGCAGTCAAATATTGAATTTATCCCTTTTACATTACTTACCAACTAACCAGACCTTGTTATCTGGAGATAGATTCATGAAATTCCTCTAAACCGCTTTACTGCTCATTTTCTATATTTATAGTTAGGTTTCGGAAGTGTGCATAATAGATTATATGATTCAATTTGGAAGGCTAACATACTCTTAAAATTAAAATCTTATTTTGGTTATAGACAAGACTGGATACTAGTCAAATGCAATTTACTTAAGAAGGGTATATTTCTTGCCATTTCTGTGGTCTACCTAACACCACTTCTTTTTTGAAGAAAAATAAGAATCTAGCTCTTATTTGCTTTATTGATTATAAAAAGATTTCAACTTGAAACCAATTACAAGAGCTAGAGTTGAAACCAATTCAACCTAGTTGAATTTGAATTAAACAGCCAGAAAATAGAAGAAAACAGTCAAAAAATAAAAAACTGAAATTTGCCAAAAGCTAGAGTTGAAAATGTAAAAATTGCAAAACACGTCATGTCAGTGGGTAAAGATCCATTTTTATTTGGATTTTCGTCTCTTTTCCTTGCATCCCTTTGTGTTTCTGTCTGAGAATCTGATTAGAGTAAAGCTCCATTGTTCCTTTCCCAATTTGCTCTTCTTTGAGAATCCAGCAATTGAACCTCCTCCTTCGCTAGCAGCAGTAGCCTTTCCCAATTTGATCCCTCCTTCCTCTTCTAATTAGTGAGTATAGCTCCATTGTTCCTGAATTTGTACCACTAAATTCGTCATGCTTTTCGTGTCTTCCCTGAAGATCCTTGCACACCTCTCCCTCCAGATAATGAACATGGTAATTAATAAAATCTCTCTGGATTTTGCATCATTTTTCTTGTCCGTTATCCATTTATGCGCCCCCTCTGTACCTAATGCTCTTGACCAGTCTCCAACTGGTAAATCATATACTATACTCATGATTTCGTACATGTTTAATGCGAATGAACAATCTGTGAACAGGTGTTTCACTATCTCGCATTGGCTTCTACACATGACACACATACTTGGTAAGCACCATCCTCTTTTCTCTGAATTCTCCGCTGTTAATATTTTTGCATAATGTACTAGCCAACCAAAGACCTTTAACCTGGGTTGTACTTTAAGTTTCCAAACTCTAACACCACTTCTTTGAATTCACATTCTCTGCGGAGTTGTGCGGTGCTTTTAATCTGGTCTGTTCGTTTTGATCGGACGGACCAAATAAGATTTTAGCACGAATCTCAGAGCAAAATTAATACTGTCCCTCCATCATCCCGAGCACTCACCGGCTGAGAATAAATCTGAACTGTTCGATCAGCTCCGCACAGCTCTATAGGTAAAAACTCCACAGAGAATACCGATCCCACTTCTTTGTGACATGTACTTTTATCTCCTCAAAAGAAAAGAATCATGCATTCGGAGCACTGTTATCTTCAGCATACTTTTGGGGAAAGGAGATGGCTAATTATTTGCTTCCTTCATTACAGGTGTACATACCAAAATAATATTTTAGAAGTAGAACTAGGGTGTTCTTAAGGTCACTAAGTCTCTTTGTGAGCTTAATTCAAAAATCTATTGAATTGGCTTCAAACAATACATCCAAACTGTTAAAACCGATCTACTTCACGAGTGATGCGTTTACATGTCAAATTTATAAATTTTCGATATCATTTTTTGACCACTTGACCTTATATTAAGTTAGTTCGAAAATTTATAAATTTGACATGTAAACGCACCACTCGTGAAGTAGATCGGTTTCAACGGTTTGGATGTATTGCTTGAAACTAATATGATGAGTTTTTGAGTTAAGCTCACAAAAAAACTTGGTGAGCTTAAGAACACTCTAGTTCTACTCATATTTTGGCCCGTGAATACGACTAATTTTATGTGCTTAAGCATTCTCAAATTGAATTATTGCTTTTCTGCATGACAATATTATGTGAGGGATCTAATACTAATGTTTTTTGTGTTCATCGAAAAATGATAATTTTTTATGTCTATACAAAGAAAATAACAAATAGTACATATAATGGTTTTCTATTAACATTTAAGTTTTAAATTTTAAATTTTAAATTATTAAAATTAAAAAAATGAAAATATGATGGAGGCACAAAAAAATGAAGGTATTTGAACTATCAACATTGAACAAACACTTGACATTTTGGAATCATTAAAAGGAACTCTTTATGATAAATACAAATCCTTAGTTCATGTTATGATTCATTGAGGCAGTGAGAAAGCCAGAGAATTAAGGCTACTGGAGTTGGAATAGCGGAACAGCGAGTCGTGCGAATAATAAAAAATCCCGGGGTATAAAACCAGTGGAGACGAGAGGCATTCGGCCTTATTTTTTTTATCAGATTCACAAGATATTTAAATTGTATTCCAACAAAAAACATATAATATCTGAATTTTGTTATTATATTTTTCGATAGGTACAAAATTGTTATTTTTAGATCATCCAAAAAGAAGTATACAATGCGGTGATATTTTTGCTGTCACTTTTAGTTCTTCAACAAAGAGAAAAATAAAGTGCAAGCCAAGTAGTAAATAACATATTTTTATTTTTAAATCTGCAGCTAATACTTTTTTTCTACTTTAAAACCCAATAATTGTTGAAATCGAAGTTTCCGGCAGCATGTCTTTTTGGTCTGGAATCTCTTATGCCGATTTAAAAAAATATAAAAATATTGATAATGGGAAAATATTTTATGAAATTTTAAAATATAGAAAGAATGTTATGATTTATAACACACAAAGTACATTATAAACTATAACGTCTAGTTAATATGATCGTCAATGATCATTAAAAAAAATATAGCTAGACGTTATGGTTTATAATGTCCAGCTACAATGTTGTTTTTTTTACGATAATTAGCAATCAGATTAACTAAATATTATGGTGTATAACGTCCAACTACAATATCCTGAATATTATAAACCATAATGTTCTTCCTATATTTCAAAATTTCATAAAACCTTTCTCCACCATCAATATCTTTTTTATATTTTTTAATAATTAATAAAAAAATCGGTTTTTAATGAGTGAAGTTATGATAATATATATATTAAGAATTGATCCGTGATAATAAAAAAATTAGTAAATTTTTTTTAAAAAATATACAATGTAATCTTCAGATATATTATTATATAAAATCAAGTTTAATAGTTGATAACTTGATATTGACTGTTTAAACTTAAAAATAAATATATAAATTCATGACCTGGACACAGGGTCGATCCACATATTACCATAGATTCACTCATCTTTTATAATTATTATTATTACAATATTACAATATTACAATATATCATCGACTTCACAGTTAATATCATAAAATCTAACAAACAACCTTTTTTTTCTTTTTTCGAATCACAAATTAGAGGAAGTTCTATGGAAAACACTTTTGTTGAGTCAAGTATGAATTTTATATAATTTTGACAGTGTAATTCACACTAGTAGAAAACGACGACGTAGCTCAATAAAATATTTTTCTGGACCTATCGAAACGATTTTTTTATACAGCAAATTAGCAAAAACATTTTAAACGTCAAGGAAAAATGACCTTTCCAGTTTTTCTCCTTTTAAACGGGCCGCTGGCTACTGGGCCGGGATCCACTACTCTCAGGTACCGTAGAAAATCCAGCTCACTTTGCGGTTTGAGATTTAATCTCAGCCTGTATGAGATTCGGGCTAGCACATCGGGCAGTATTATTGGGCTTTGAGATTGGTGATAAGTTAAAAATAATGGTCTGGATTCAGGAATTGTAAAAGATTCCTTTTTCAGGTAATGGAGAGGATGTGATTCGGCTGGGCCGGCGGCTGCTAATATATAGAAGCCCTGTTCAGGATCGGGCCCAGATCAATCTTGAAATTTATAAAGCCTGTTCATGATCGGCCCGAAATCAAATTGTCCATGCTCAAGATCGGCCCGTTCAATATTGTTCAAAACTTAGTTCTGTTCGAAATTGAGTTCGGTTCGAATCAGGCCCGCTTCAATGAATCGGGCCGAACAATGAACAACCAAGCGATTCTAGTTATGAACAACCAACTGGGCCTAGTTATAAATAAACAAAAAAGTCAAACTTCATTCTTGGTCATACAAACAGCAGCCTAAGAACGTGGACAAAATCAGAACTTGAAGTCTTGAATTACAATTATAAAAATCAGAACAGTAGACCTACGGAGGAATTATTCAACTAAACAATATAAATATTTTTATTAGGTAGGTGCAATTTGCAAATCAAAATTTCAATTAAACAGTGAACAATATCAAAATAATAAAAATCACAACTTCAATTAAACTACTTAATACAATTCATTAAAAAAAAGTTTACTATCTATTAAAATCCAATTTCAAACATTAGACAAAAAATAATCCTAAAAGAATTTCATCTCTTTCAACAGTTCTCTTCCTCTTTGTATCAGGACCTGTGCCAAGTAAACATACACCATTTTTAGCCACACTTAGCACTCTAACTAACTATGCCTAAGTACTGAGGTAAGGAAATTAAGTTTACCTACTCTCATTCCAAAAGCATTTAGCGGCATCTCTATATAGATCATATAAAAATTGAAACTCAGAACATTTGGATTTTGCACCTGTTTTGGTTAGGCAACTTCTTTTTTCAGAAATTAAATTCACCGAACAACCTTTCCTTTTCAGAAATTAAAAAAAATTTGTTTTGTACTGACAGGTTCAGAACCATTTTGAACCAGACAATTTCAAGGTTCAGAACCTCAAATTTGAAATGTTTTCTCAAATAAGGTTGAACCGTACTGGTACCAGTATCTTCTTATTAAAAAATTCAATTTCTGCTGAAATTTTAGGCACCGTACTGATACCAGTATCTACTTGACTATTAAAAGAAGAGAACTTACTGCTCTAGCACTCTCCTTAACTATGAGCTTCCCCTTGTATTTATCAATTTCTTCTAAGCAAGCTTTGATCGTTTCTGTCAGAACCCATGGGCACTGCATAGTGTTTATAGAAAAAAAAGGAAGTCAGTACAGGTCCATGTGCACTGCATAGTGTTTATAAAAATAAGATCTAATAAAAGAAGTTGTTCAATAGAAGTAAGATTATTTTATAATTGCCTAAAAAGAATCAAATGAATGATTCTTTATAATTGTCTAATTACAGTATGCAGATGCAACTTACATAATAGAGGTATCATGCATGGAGGGAGATAAACTGTTTGCATCTGAGCTACAGCAGGGGCAGTAGAAATTAATAAAAGAAAATTTTTCTAGTATATACCAGTAGAAAATTTTCTGAGCTACAGCAGGAGTTCAACTGCTATATACCAGTAGAACAGTAGAAATTTTCTGGTATAAACTGTTTCCTCTTCTTCTTCTCCAATCTCTGCAGAAAGCAAAGAACAGTGCACACATTTAAAGATTAAATTTACTTTCACATCCAAAAGACTGATAAATTGCATAATAGAACGATTTCAATAGAAAAACAAAAACAAAGAAAACACATAACATAACATATTTGCGATTAAAAATAGAAATATTATGCAAAATATAGAGTGCTTACCAGAATTTGGGTCAGGATTTAATTCAGCACAATGACAGAATACCGCAAAGAGTGAATCCACTGAAAAGAGGAGTTGCAGTTAATGAACAGTACAGAAGGTTAAAAATTGAACGAACCACTTCATAACAAGTTCATACAAACTCCAAAATCAAAACATCTCTGTTTGGTTTCAGCTTAGTTCAAGAAGGAACTCAGGCAAGAAATAAACTCAGACCCACAACCTGTTAACCCATCAAAGAGAACGCGGGAGAGGAAGGAAGGAAGGGAGCACTTACCAAGAATGGAAAGAGGAGAGGTCGGGAAGAGGGGTCGTCGACTCGTCGCCAAAGTTGTCTGGGAGAGAGTAGAGAGGCGACGCCAAAGAGGAGAGATGGATAGGGGTGGCGCGACGGAGAGAAGACCAGAGGCGCGACAGAGAGTCGGAGAGGGGAGGCGCTCAGCGGCTCAGGCGCCGCGTGAGAGTGAGAGAAAGTGGCTCAGGCCATCAGGCGTCGCGTGAGAACTGAGAGAGTGAGAGTGAGAGAAAGGGATTTCGTCGGTTCGATTATTTACGTTCGAATCGGTTCGATCGGGTTATGTTCGGACGATTGTTCGATAGGGTTAAATTGAACAGTAATTGATCGGACACAGATCCGAACTAATCAACAGGTTGTTCAAAGTCCGTTCAAACTCGGTCCAGTTGGTTTGATATTAACTGAATCTAACTGAACTTCGGACCTGATTCATATAAAAATCTGTTCAATTTTTGTTCAATTATTGTTCGGCCCGCTTTGTTCATGAACAACCCTGTTCAATTAGCTTCTCTATGGGCCGCTGGTCACTCAAAAAAATAAATAAAAAATGAACAAAGAAAAATACTCTTCCCTTCCCGCTACCCCCGTAGGCCGATACTCATTTCTCTTTCGATCATCAATCACATCCAACTTTGGAAAACCGATTAAAAAAGATCAAATCCGAAGAGCCTCAAACAACTAGAAGGAACGAAGAATCATCGTAACTCGACGGTGACGGTGAGTCTCTTTCGATTCAAGCGTTCTTTCGCCCGAAACCGCCCCCGTTAGCCACTCCTCGCTCCGACTCATCCTTTTTCTGAGATTTCAAAGCTGAATTATTGTTCCATAAGGCTTCTATCACTGGTCATTGTCTATTCTCTTCTTATATATAGCTTCAAATTTGTAATTCTTAGTTTCCTGTTCATTTCGTTTTTGAGCTCTCACTGAGATTTTTTGTTACCTGATCGTTCACTGCACGTATTCTCCATAATTGATTTTCACTGTGGATTCTACTCATTTAGGTGATTTGGTGTCTCTAAAGACTTTTTCATTCTGAAATGAGAAAAAAAAAACTATTCCTGATTTCAAAATTATTTAGCATATTTCCTTAGTTTCATTCAGAGTTGTAACAAAATATTTCCTGAAGAAGAAGTGTAAAACGGTTGTTATCCATAATTAATTGAAATTAGCCTATCCTTGTATTTTAGGAAAAATGTAGAAGAATTGGGTAAGGGATTTATCAAGTTTATGGCTCAGTTGATAATTCCTCATTGCCATTGTTGCAAGAGTGTTAGCAAACAAAATTGAAAATATAGATATTACAACCTACTTTACAATCATTTAACTCATTGTTATAAGGAGAATAGCTATCTTAGTTCCATCTTCTGTCTCGGTGAAGTGTTAAGCTAAACTGTCACTATGCTAGGAATTTCAAACTATTTCCATTTACAGATCAAAACCAGCTAAAAGGTCTGATTGTTGTTCTTTCTTCTAGGGTTTTTCTTTTCTTTCAGATTCAAAATGTTAAAATGGACTGGTGGCTCAAGGAGGAAGGTTTCTACTGTAAGTCCATCCCCTCTTTTGCATCCATGATCAAAGGTTACTGTAGGAAGCTGATACCAGCATTGGATCTTACCAGCATGGTCCCAATGCCAAAATCTACAGTATAGGGTTTAACTCAGCTTTAGCTAAGCAACTAAATAGCAAAAAAAAGAAAATGGCATTGAAAAAATATATATAAAGAAAGAAAGAAAAGAAGTTGAGGTCCAGTCAGGACCCATTTGCACTGTACCCCCTGTAGACATGACTTCATCTTTAATAGTCACCCCAACAAGCAGCCCATATCTTGGTATTTATTTCTATTTTGTATGTTATCTCTCAAATTTCATTTTTTTGCTTTGATAATTCTACTGTGTATTTACTAATATCTTAAATTTGTCTCATTGTTGTACGGGAATCCTCAGTCAAGAAAATCAACACAAAGCAAGTAGGTTCTTTTCCTTCTTTATTGATTTTATGTTTTTAGTATTATATTATTTTTATTTATTTTGTTTGCTTGCTCTTGGAGACTGTTTTCATACAAAAAATTGAAATCATAAAAAGCAAAGCAATACCACCTCTATATTTTTCAGACAAAAGCAATACTTTGAGCAGAAGAGAAGACTGCAACAGACACCTAGCAGAGAAAACCAATCAGAGCCCAACAAGTGGGGTGCCCCGTTAGATGCTAGATCACTTGACATATTGAGCTTTGTGAATCTGGCCACAGTACATCAGAATAAAGAATCAGTTCATACAGAAAGTAAACCTTTGTATTTTAACTGCTGGTTGGAAACTGTATATAACTTGGGACAGTCCTCTCTATTTTGCTACATTAACAGTTGGCTGGAAACTATTTATAACTTAGGATGGTCCTCTCTATTTTGCTACATTAACAATTGGTTCCACTACTGCTTTATTGTGTGCCCCCTTAGTTTTATCCAAATTTGTCCTTTATCTTTTAATCAGTTCTCTTGGATTATCTCAAGTGATGTACTGGTCTTGTCTTGTGCTGCTACATGCTCAAAGGAATTGCAATCCTCGCTAATAAGAAGGTTACCTGTTGGTGGTGTGATATAGAGGGCTGATTCTTACTACTAATGACTGACTATTTGGGATAGGTCCTTTACAATTCCAGCCAACTGAAGCCTCTGTTCAGTTTTTCAATAGTTAATAGCACATTGCCTGCCTGATCTTTCTTGTGTTGTACATATCAGATAATAGTTCTACGCAAGCATTCTACAATCCTTCTAAACAGTTTTCTCCAGCTGCTTTTAAGAAGTTCAGGCCTGTGCATCCAACCAAGGTGAATGAAGCATGTAAAGGTTAGAATTTCAGTACTGATATCAATCTACCATGTAAGTCCTGACTCTTACAAGTATGTCTGGATGTGGTTCAGTGACAATATTGTCAATGATTTATTTATGTTTTGGCTGTTTGTCCACTTACATTGATAGAAAGAACCTCCTTGGACTGGTACTGGTAAGAAGCAGTTGTACAGTAGTACCTCAGCGCTTGATTTTAATTGCAGGTAAGATCATTAAATGAGTAACTCAGTGAGAATAAGTTATCAGGTAGAGAGTTTCAGTTAGAATATTTACACCAGCAATTCAAGCCCAAAGATGCTCAGTTTTGAGTTTTGTTTTGGTAGCATTCGTTAACACTCACAACTTTCTATATTCTGTGATTGTTTAGATGATCATAATAGTACCTGTGGTTCTCAAGAAGGCAATGGTCATCCCTCAAAGTTGTCCCCTGCAATGGCAGTGAAGAAGATCATTTCTGGATTCTCTAACAACCCAAATGAATCAGGTATTGACTTCATAAAGTTAGGTTGCTATAACCAACAAATGAATAAATAAACAAACAGTATTGAACTTGACAAAAAAGATGATCAATACTTAGATATATCACATTTGCACATGATATTATTTTTAATTGGCGTTTTCCTAGTTTTTTATGTGCACCCTTTGTATATGGGACCATAATTGAATATGGTATAGTGCAAAATTTTATATGGTTCTTTCCAAATTACATATAGTTTTGTTGATGTTCTGTGGGCTACCAGTATCTGGATTTGTTTTTTTTTTATTAAAGTTCTTTTTCAAGTAATATTTGTCTGATGAGTGGATTCCGATTTGGCAGGTTCTGTAACACAGATTTCCTCCTTTCATGAGTAAGTCTATTCAGAGCTCTCTCTTTTTATTTCTTTTTGGATATGCAAATGTACTTGTGTTTGCATGCATGAAATTACATATTTATATGAAAAAAAATATTTTAATTAATTAGTTTAGATAATGCTGTACACTTCATTTTGGACATTCTGCTGCCTTAACTTCTCTATAGATTATAGAAGTACCTCTAGGTTATTTTTCTGTTATTACCATTAAACGTGCCAAATTGACAGCATGTAAAAAGGCAAGGGCATAAATGCCAAATATGGTTGGTTAATTATTTTTAACAGGAAATAACAACATCAGTATACTAATTGATTAATTTTTGTAGTACCAAATGAGGCATATATCTCTTGACAGGCCAATTGCAGGGAAGGCACTTAATTTTACGGAAAAAGCGGGTGATTTTGGGAAATTCCCCCCCTCAAGTCCAATGAAATCTAAGAGTTCTGATATGAAACAGAAGGGGAAGAGTAATATGCAAAGTGGTACGTCTTACTACAATAATGTGATCGCTCTCTAGTTTCAGTGCTCTGGTACTTGGGGCTGGTACTGGTCCATATACTATGCAAATTCTTAAAATAAGAAATTATTTTTTTCTCCTTGCATTTCTCATATGGCTACTTGGGGTTTGTTTTAGTTGTATCAGCTACTTGTTTTGCCACTATTGCCTGGTCAATTTTGGTCAATTATTAATGTCATTGTTGATTTTGAAATCAAATCCAAATTGCAGAGGTCTCACTTCTTGACCTTCTAGATGATGAAGATTCAGAAAGAAACTCTATGCAGAAATTATGTCACGAAGCGTATGCAGCATTTTCTATTAAAGGTAATGAACCAAAACTTTGTTACAAACTTGCATTCAGTGTGTTTTCTGAGCGGTTGTCTGTATCAGCAGATCTTTGCCCCTGCATTTTGAATTTCTTGAAGCAAATTTCTGCTTACAATAGAATTGCACAATCTTTTAGGTCTCGGCAAAGTTGAGATAGAGACACCTCCGCAATCTCCGGTGCCATATAAAAGGTTTAATACTATGTCTTTCACTTTTGCATTATCTATTTTTCTAAAGTATCATTCTCTTCTATATCTAGAACAAAATTTTATATTTTTCACTTCATTATTTTTGTGTGGTGATGTGGTGCGTGGGGGGGGGGTTGACTAGCAGGATGGGCTTGTGCTAATTGATGCTTGCCCAAACTAATTAGTCCTGCTCAGCACCAAATCCAACTTAAATTATACAAATTTAACTCTGCAGTGTTCACCAATTCTGCAATCCATAATGATGGGTTTTCTCAGTGGCTTTATGTCAAACTTGCAGTGAGCACTTTTAACAGTACTGGGCTCGCAAGTTATAATCCTTTGTTACTGTTTAATGCTTAAAGCACTATTTTCTATTTATTTTAATGCAGGGGTTGTCCTGAGCCTCCTCAAAGAGCTGCAAGGTGTACGCTGAACAAAGAATTTCAGTCAATTCCTTTCGGGATTGAAATGGAGCTGGTTAGCAAACTCTATTAATTATCCACCTAAAAAACTAAAGGATGCGAGTACCTAATGTGATGCTAATTTAATTACATTATATGTTGTACATACTGTTTTTAGTGTTTAGTTATGACATCTTGTAGAAAATGTCCATTGTATGCAATATGCACTGATGATGTTACCAGTCAGTATTACCAGCTGGTACTTCAAGTTGCAACTCTCTTTGTAATTGATATTTTTTGTTGATTTTTTTATATATGGTTGTTTGAATTTTTCTGGGGGCAATCCACATGATTTAGGGCATAATTACCTGATCAATGACATACCACAGTGGGGTAAAGTGATATTGGCCTCACTTGATTCACAAGGACTCTTATATATATATATATGAGATGCATTTTGAAATTTGACAATGAAAATGTCTCAAGAGCTTTCTGAATTGACTCCCAGTGCCCTAATAAATTGGTTCTGGCACTGTAACACAAAGCACTAAGTGTTACCTTTCTAATGCCACTTGCTCATTTTTCTTATTCAAGTACCACACAGTATGGAAAATTAACATTTTTGTCTTTTCAAAAACTTTTAGGATTCCTTACTGCATGATACAAATTTGATAAATGATGTCAGACAATCAGAAAGGATGGGAGATTATGGACCAGTTATAGACAAGACAGTATTTGGCAAAGAGATCCAGTTTGAAGACATTTATTCTCTCAATTCATATGATAATTTTGGCGACAGTCCTGATTGTGGACAGGATGGTGCATTTGATGAGCACATCTGTGACCAAATCTGGGAAGGTATGCACCAAATCTGTTTGTGCCCAACACTGGTAGATGTTAGGCAGACTATACATTAGGCAGGCCTTTTTTGAATCAGTGTGGCATTTTTGGCCATCTCTTATATAATATTTAGCTTGGAAGTTTTTTTTATTTGTTTCAATGAGATAACTCTATGCCCTGTGTGCGGTGCGGTTCTGTTTAATCTTTTTTGCAATTTAACTTTTATTTTCTTATTTTCCATTGTTTTATTTACCTATAATGACTTTACCAGCTAGTTATGAGGAGACAGCTAATGTTGATTTGTCTGGAAAGAGAAAAGATAGATTGTGGGACACTAATTTGTTCAATTCGGAGGATTTCAACAGAACTTCTCCAAATGAAAATGTATTTGATCCAACCCTCACTGGATTTGAACAAAATGATGATTTTCCTACACTGAGGTTTGTTTCCCTTGGAAAAATATACACATATTGTACAATATATACATTTGCAAGTAACAACTGTAAATTAAAGCGCTTTATGTGCTGCCAAGCTTCTTTTGATTGCATCAGTCTAGTTCAGTGGTCAAATGGTCCCTACAATCTAATCTTTTGATAATTATTTCTTTTCCTTTTCTTTGCCTCAACTTTGAACTAAGGTATTCTATCTGTTGATATTATCAGATAGAGTGAAGCATTGATATAAAGTTAACATCTTTAACCCTTTTCTAGGACTGGAACAAACATGAAGAGAAGGTTGGACTTGTACTCAGGTAATTTTTTTGCTTTTTTTTTTCTCCTCCTCTTTCCTTTACTAAAAAAAATGAATGAAAAATCTTCGAATTTCACTTTGAAACTTGGAAAACTTAGTTATTATATGTTTTCCTTTTTTCTTCTTTTAATCTTTTAGCAAGAGTTGGCCCTAGCTGCAGCCCCTTAACAATGGAGGGCAAGTACTTGCCTATAAATTCTCATTGGAAAAGGTAGACACCAAACTTTTCTTAATTCTGTACAAAAAGTCTTAAATATGCTCTTTTATTTTTACAAGTTTGTGATATAGTAACTGTCATAAGCAGGGATACACCTGAATTCAAAAGGAAATCAGACTTTGATGGCCTTTTCTCTCAACCAGTTTGGCCTTTAAAGGATGAAGTTACAGATTTGCTAGATACCACCAGCTTAAGAAGGTAATGTACTAACTTGTAGATACTTTTTCTTGCCATTTGCTAGTTACCATTATCTTGTTTCATCTGTTTCCATCTGCGCCTTCTTAAATTTTTTCTAATCTTGTTTCAGCGAACAGTCATGCTCCTCAGCCAGAGGTAACTTCGAATTACCTTTCAACTTGCATACATAGAGATATCAAGCAGAACTGAAACACTATCTCAGGCATTTGCAAATTATCCCTGTATAATATATAGAAAGCCTCCAACTCCCGCCTCTGTCTTCAGCTATATCATTTTTCACATTTTATACAAGGGCTAAAATAAAAGCCCTCACACCTGCAATGCTTGTTAGAGAAGAACAAGGAAGAATTTTGATCAAACTAACAAAATATCCACTTGTCAAATATTATGTTACATAATACCTTTTCTTTTTCTTTTGCTCTATTTCAACGACAGTCAAAGAAGTGAAAAACTACAGCTTTCAATCATGTCCGCAAAAGCGCAAGATAAACCACATGGATGACTTCCAAATGAATTCTAATTTGAATCTCAACTCGCCCAAGTTCAACAACATACCTTCTCAGGCCCATGGCAAAAGCACACGTAGAACAAAATCAAGTGCCACAGGGTCTAAACTGCAAAGAACCAATCACTCAATGGAGGACATGTTCCTAGATTCTGACCTATTTTCTGACTGCATGAAGTATACAAAGTCAAAAGAACCCTCCAAAAGTGTTACAGTTGAACAAAGATCAAGCACGAACTTAGATTTTCATGCAAATGAAGAAGAGAAGCTTGATATTTTCAACAATCCAGAGAGTGAACACCCAAAGGAAATGAAATCCAGCTGTGTAGGAGAGGTTGGGTTGGGTATGAAGGAGATGTGCAGTGAAAAGGAGGGACCGAAGTGCGAATCTGAAATTTTTTCAGATGAAGCTGAGAATGGAGGACATACTGAGGCAGACAAGTGTACTTTCGAGGAGTCCCCTTTAGTTTTTGAGGCATGTGCCAGTGGTACACCGTAAGTATTCTAAATTTGGATTTTACTTGCCTGACTCGTATAGGGTGTTACTATCTACTAAAAGAACTCTTAAGTCTCAACTGAAGTTTTGTAGCCATATAAAATCTCTAATTCAGACCAGCAGCAGCTGAGAAATCATAAAAGAGGGAACAAAAAAAATCTCAAATGAGTAGCAAATCAATTTTGATATATCGGTATGTATTTTTTTGTTACCAAAAATTAGAGATGGTTTTGATTGCTTTATATGGAAATCAGGATTTTTAGAATATAGAATCAAAAATAGAAATTTAAATGGGAAACAGAATTTGCTTGCTGAAATTATACCTTTTTTATTTCTCTCTTAGAAACACTCCAGCCCAATCTCAACAATCCGAGAGGTGCAATCTAACAGAAGATAATAGTGAAAAGATCTCGCCATTTCCACCTCAAGCTAAAAACCAAGGTCCAATACTTTACATTATATGTTTAGAAGGAAACAATTTCCAATTTAATTTAATGAAATGAAGAAATATATCTATAATTTTATATATATTTTCAATCCCTAATATTTTTCTATTTGGGCCTTTTAACAAATGTGTCTGATATGTAATTGACCTATAGTTAATATTTTCATTATTTTAGGAAATGAGAAGGGAAAATGTGACGCACAATACCAAGTGATGCTTCAGAGCTATGTTTTTCAACTCCTTTGTGTTCAGAAAGTTCTTCTAGAAGCTTCAGGAAAGGACACAAAGAAGGTACAATAAGAAAAACTTTCCTACTTTAGGACCTATTCATAAATTCATATCATATAATGATTTTGGTCATCATATAATATATATATATTTTTTGCATAGAACTATGTAATTCCATCTTTTTATTTGACCTTTCCTCAGTTAAGTACAAATTAAGTAAATGAGAAAATAACAATTAATCTTCTTTATTTCTTTATTATGTAGTGACTTTGCACGAAGCAGATGAGACATGAAATTTTTCTTCAATATACATACTTCATACTCCATATTACAGAGAAAAAACCAAAAGAACAACAAAAAGAAAAATAAGTCGAAAGAAGACATTTACCCTTTGTTTTAGCAATATTTGAACTGCTGAGGTTGTTAAGTTCTCGTATTACTTTTTGCTAAAAGGCTCTCCTGTAAATATTCATAAAGTTCATAATAGATACTCTTATAATTTTTTATTTTCATCACGGTTAGAACCTTCCTCTTTTAGACTTGCCTACAACTTTGCCTTGCGTGACTCTGTGAAAAGCTCTTGGAATTACACTATATTTTGGATTTGTTGGTGCACATTAACATTAGCAGTGGGAAATATATTTTCAGCTTTTACAAGGGAATTCCTTGCTATAATTGTCAAATCATTCCAATTGTGACATGTTGCCTGGTTATAACTGATAGAAGTCCTTCAAAGGATGACTTATGCTGCAACAGTTGCATTTGCATGGTTAACCAGAAATCCCTGTCATTACTGGAGATGGCGTCCGTACTATAGTGTACCTATTCAGAGAAGTCCAATTTCAGTACTAGGTAATCACGAGTCTGCATCCTCTGCTTTATTGCTTTTAGCTCTGGACTGTCTGATCAGAATCCAGGTCAATTTGGCCCACACCTGTAATGCACAGGGCCCTTTAAGATTTGTGCTAGTATGTAATGGGATCTAAACTCAAAGGGTGCGTTAATGCAGAGAATATGATTCAGTAATCTCGGACTAGTATAGCATACCTAGTACCTAATCAGTGTGATATAATGGCCATGAACGATGGTATCGAATTTAAATGTCCTTCTACAACATCAGTTGTTAACACAATCTTCCATAAAGTAAGTTAAATATTGTTAACATTACAAAGGAGTTTTCATAGAGTTGATCTGCAAGATGGAAACGAAACTCCAAGACACTAACATGATGCTTATTGCAAAGAAACATAAAAAAAGTATATTCTCAACATAAAGGAATTAAATAAACTTGATATTTCGGCTTAGTTAGAGTTGATCCTTTGTCATGACGATAAAATACAAGGATGAATTGATTGAATTCCATTCCCGCAAATAAGACACCAAAACAAAGATAATCTAAACACACAAATATCAGATAAAAGCATAAACTATTAGAACAAAGAAAACCGATTATAATCAACACCAGAGAGACTCTGAATTAGCATGCTCACTACAATCAAGAAAAAAAAGGTCATATACTTATATACAAATGTACAAGCATAGGAGCAAATGCATCCTCTTTATACAAACAGCTTACGAAAAAACAGATAATAATGTGATACATACATTTTCTTTTTCCAAATATTAAATCCTGATATTCTTTGTCAGTACTTCAAGAAAACAGAAATAAAAGAAATAAAAAATGATGTTACTCTTTGTCGGGCTTAAGATACCAAACTAACTCTTCCTTAGACATCTCCCCACCATTTTCAGGATCAAAGCTGCATTTGCGGAAACTGAAAGGAGAAGGAAAACAGTTTTTTTTACCATGAAAATGATGCAATATAAACTTGGCTCCCAATGTATGACAAAAAAATAATATCAACAGTGCGTATGGCGATCAATTACTTGCATGCTGGCTATGTGACAGGAGTTAGATACACAATAATGAGTAACAAAAAAAAATTCCAATTTTGGTTTCTTATTTTACCTTATTCAGTTTCTTCCTTTGTCTTAGCATTTAATTTCTGAAAGACTAAAAAATAACCTTACCTCCCATCCATGCCAATTATCATGACAGTATTATGAGATCCAAATGCAGTGATGTATCGCGTCACTTCTGGTAAATGTAATTGCGCAAACGACCATTCTGAACTGAAGTACTTTGGCAAAACACCTGAAAAAAAAAAAAAAACATTTTTGAACATACTTTATCTTTACCTTTACATGTGATAGGTTATACAATTACGCAGCAGAGAATTATATTGTCTAAAGCATGCCCCAAACTAGAACCTTCACCTGATTGGTTCAGAATACTGATTCATACCTGTCCTGGAGAAATATCTTCAACACTTCATATAGGGTTAAAAAAAAAGAAAAAAGAAAAAGAAAAAGAAAAACATAATTCAATCACAAACCCTAAAAAAACCAAAAACCAAACCAAAAGGGAAAGAGTAACTCATACTGGCACAAGGTCAGAAGAAATTACTATTTTATTAAAAGAACAAGAAAAAGACCTTGTTGTGAAAATAAAAGAAGGCAATGAAATGCTTACCCCTCATAAAAGAAAGAGAAGAGTTTGAATTATCCCCATCGGTGCTTGGAGACAAAAGATCATCGACAGAGGAGGTGGAATTCCAACGACCCATTGTCCCCGGACTTGGTGCACCAGATGGTGAGTGCTGATTATCCAAGTCCTCCTTTGATGCCACTCTTACTTTGAGCCGAAACACATGCACAGTGCCCTTGTCACTTGAACAAGCCAGCCATTGTACATTTGGAGATAATGCAATGCTTTGTATTTCTGCTCGGTCTAGTCCTCTCCTTACCTATAACATTTCAATAACTTCTGTGAATTCAAATTATCTTTTATAAAAGGGATTTTGTTTCACTTCTCCTGCTACTGTTGATCCCACAAGAATATTGTATAGAGTGGCAAAAATTATCCTGGTTGTCACTTAAGAGAATATTATAATAACATATGATGACACCATCACAGTAGTATTTCAGGAATCCCACACCAGTACCGATGCTAACAAGTAGATTTACTGCATTAGATATATATACTTGCTTAATTTATCTTCTGACAAGTGTCTGTTCTTATTTATACAATAAACAACACATAAAACCAGCTTGCAGTACAAATGGTAATATAAAACAGAACTATACCTCCTGTAGGCGGGTTCCGTCCAGGGTATTGAAAACTCTAATCAGTGTACCCTTCATACTAGCTGTAGCCAGTAACAAGCCATCCATAGTCAAAGCCATACATGCAACATTTGAATCATGCACAGCAATAAATTTGGTCACCTTAAGGCCAAAATGCTCGACCCGTACGTGACCCATGTGCAAACCAGGACAAGCAAGAACTGAAGTATTGACATTCTGAGACAAGCAACAGAGACCCCGAGGATTTGACAGAGTTTCTATTTGGTGTAACAATTTCAGATCAGAAAAATTGTGCACATAGACCTTATGTTCTAGCACAATTACAATTGTATCCTTGCGTAGCCTGACAGCTCTAACAAGGGATCTAAATGAGAATTCACCGATGCACCGGCTTTGGTGGTCGTCCCATATCAGTACCTTATTGGGAGGGTATTGTGGGTCAGACCCACCACCCACCAAGGCCAAGATGTTGGTCCGGAATAGCATCTCAACGATCCCAAAACCTCCTGATTTTAGATCCCTTCTAAAAGTTTCTTTAAATGGGTCGGAGTTGTAGATACGGAACCCATTACTAGTGCCAGCTGAAAAACAGCCAAAATCTTGGTTCCAAGAAATGGAGAGGAGGTCGGGTTGACATTCCGGGTCAGTATGGTCATTATCAGGTTGAATACCGGGTTGAGCTGATGGTGGCAGATCCCATGCAATGCGTAACGGATTGCCTCGAACATTTTGTATGCCTTGTGGTGGAGAGACCTCAGAGCTCATTTGGCTTAGGGTTTAGGAGCAATGTTAGGTATTATAATTCCTTCCCTTTCCTAGAAAATGAAGCAGTTAATTGCCTTCTTATTGGGAGTAGCACTGGTAACAAAACATTTGAAAAGAAAACGTAAGAGAAGAACACAATTGAAGGTTCTCTGATTCAAATCAACATATGGTGAAGATTTGTGAACATTTCATTGATATTGGAGTTGTCTAGGCTACTGGAAAGATAGAGACATTAATAAATGAGCCCATGGAAAGTAAACTACAATCTTCTCTCTCTTTTTGAAGGAAAAGAAACCATAATATTCATCCCGAAAAATAAGATCATATAAGAAAATTCAAAATTCAAGAACAAATGAAACCTCCATACTAACGAAACTAAAAATGAATACTAAAGTTCAAAGAATATCCCGAATTCTCTCTCTACAAGCAACTAAATCAAGAAAAAAGTGTTGGATTCGTACAAATTTCTGCTTTGGGGCATCAGAACCTTGCACTAAATCGGTGATAAAGAACATAGCGCTGAACTAAGAAAAGTTAATTAGACATCACGAAAATACCTTGAATTCCCCTTTTCTCGCTCGACTCGATCCAATCGGATCCTATAAATTGTCCGCCAAATATAAGAGAAGAAAAAGGAAAATATTATTTACAGAAATAGATGAGAAATTCTGTTCCGAAAAAGGCAAATTGTACGCCAAGTTTGGATTAATTATTATTTTTTTTTGCATTAAGCGGGGATAAGGATTAAGGAGAAGATCAGAAGAGTAATGAATTATTAAAAGCGCGCGACAACTACCAGGTCCCCGGATCGAGTCCGCGCGTGGTTAAAAATACTTAATTGTTATATTTCTCCTGTTTTTTAACAACTTAGATTAAAGGTCCCCCCTAGCTGTCTTCCTCTAACAGTCCTCCAGTCAATAACTACCTAAGTAACCACTAACTAACTGGGGAACCACTTAATATTTGAGGACCGCCTAATATTTGAAAGATTTTACAGCTGTCACGCAAGTATTCATTTATAATACATCAAGTATTCATCTGTAATGCATCAAGTATTCATCCTAAGATATCAAGTATTTAAAAAAAAAAAAACTTGACACATTACTCACCCATCTTTTACACGTTTTTAGAGGTGGTTTATTTTTTCTCCGTTCAATATAACCAATATTTCTGACGATCTATAAGGAATTTTGCAAATCTAAGACCACGAACGTCTTCTACATAATTTTATCTTTCAAATGAGATCTATGATGACATACTTTCGAGTTATCGATTGCATAAGTATTCATCCTCGTCATGCAAGTATTCATCATCGTTGTGTAAGTATTCATTCTTATGATTCACCTAGCGGTTTTGCTAACCAATCTCTCATTTTGTCCCCCAGTCAATAACTACCTGAGTAACTAACTACTAACTAACTGTGGGACCACTTAATATTTAGGGACTGCCTAATATTTGAAAGATTTTATAGCTGTCGTACGCGAGTATTCATCTATAATACATCAAGTATTCATCTGTAATGCATTAAATATTTATTCTAAGATATCAGGTATTTAAAAAAAACTGAACACATCATTCACCCATAAAGTATTCAACCCTATGAAACAAATTATTCAACTTCATTTAATAAGTATTCAACAACCATATCATCAAAGTAAGGGCAACAGTAATAATAGTTTTTCATATCTAATGTAATCCAAGCAATTTAACAAATGATTACTAATACAAATATTCATACCAAACATATAAAATATTCATCCATAATTTCATTAAGACTAAATATACATGTCATACTAACTAATTATTCATTCACACTATGAATAAAACAAACTCAACAGTTGATAACACTCTTATTCATACACCACAAAAAAGTATTAACAATTTAAAGTATTCATCGGTAATCCTAAAGTATTCATCGTTCATTCATAAAGTATTCACCTTATATGAGCATAAACTTCTTACTCAACCAGACTTCTAAAACAATGATATGTCAAAAAACACTTCAATTAAAATAGTAAATTACTTGTCAATAAAGTATTCATCTTTAACTGTGAAAATATTTATTCTTAAACACAAAAATATTCACTTAATAAGTATTTACCAGAAAGTAGTCATTCAGCAAAAATTTCACCAGTCATCAATAAAAGTGTGGATGACTTAACTCTAAAGTATTCAACTCTTTGAAACAAATCATTCAATCTTATTTAAGAAGTATTCAACAGTCATATCATCAAAGTAACTGCAACAGTAATAATAGCTCTTCATATCTAATGTAATCCAAGCAATTTAACAATTGATTACCAATACAAGTATTCATACCAAACAGATAAAGTATTCATCAACGATTTCATTAAAACTAATTCACATGTCATACTAACTAATTATTCATTCACACTCTGAATGAAATAAATTCAACAGTTAATAACCCCCTTAAGTATTCATACATCACAAAAACAGTATTAAAAAATTAAAATCAACATATTCACATATATAAAAGAAATTATTACCTGACAGAAGTATGTATCTGTAAAAAAAAATTACTTATCCATAAAGTATTCATTAGTAATCCTAAAGTATTCATTCTTAAACACAAAATATTCACTTAATAAGTATTTACTAGAAAGTAGTAATTCAGCAAAAATTTCAACAGTCATCAATAAAAGTGTGAATTACTTGTTAGTAAAGTATTCATCTGTAACTACAAAATTATTCATTCTTAAACACAAAATATTCACTTGATAGGTATTTACTAGAAAGTAGTAATTCAGCCAAAATTTCAATAATTATCAATAAAAGTGTGAATTACTTGTCAGTAAAGTATTCATCTGTAACTGCGAAAGTATTCATTCTTAATCACAAAGTATTTACTTGATTAGTATTTACCTGAAAGTAGTAATTCAGCAAAAAATAATAAGACAATACCACATCAATGTTACAGGTATTCATCCAAAAATGATAAGACAGTACCACATTAGGTATTCATCGATCCCAAAATACAAGCCAATATACCAGTACTGAATTGGTACCAAGCAATGAAAAGAAATCATCTCATAAGATTTGAGATGGTGTATAAAACATAATTTAACTCATATATCTTGAAAAATTAGAGGCAATATAGTACAACTTACGGCCTTGCTACCGGCCACAGCTTTCGACTTGAGTTCTTAATAACAAGATCACAATTGAACTTACTTTCAGAACCCGATCCTCTTTAGAAGGCTAAGTCAAGGAGGGTCTGGAGACAAGGCTAATTGATCAGCGCTAGAGCCCTTACAAATAGCGAAGTAGACAAAGGGGCCACAAATTCATTAAGCATTTTTAATTACTAATTGCTAGTACAAGTTGTTAAATTATGCAGTAATTATGCAAATTCATCAAAATTACAAGGAGCTTCTAGAAAATTCCAAAATAAGAGCGACAGGGTCAACAACTCACTAATTCTCTAGAGATGATGATGCATAGCTCGCCACAATTTCTCGCATTTGAGCTGTTCCACAATCCAATTCCACGATTAGAAAGAGAAAATCAGAGTGAGTAGGAAAAGGAACGAGAAAATTGAATCGATCAAAAGATATTGCATCATCAGATACTAGTAAGTAAAACTTTGATCGTTGCAGCTACCGGAGAGAAGGTCGTCGGGGGATACCGTCGTAGAGGAGGTTAGATCGTTCTCATTTTCTGACATTTTGAGAGCAGGAGCTAGGGTTTTAGTGATAGGAGCGTGAGAGATGGAGGATGTCGCAGCCGCCGCCACCATTGATGCCTTCAGATCAGTTGCTTTCTTCCCTCTCTCTTTTTTATTCTGTTCAGAGAAGTAGATAGCTTGGAGGAGAGAGAGATTAGTAGACCATTAATTAGATCGATGAATTAGATCGTTAGAGAAAGAAGGTTAGACCGTTAAATGATGGATTGTTCAATTGGGGGACAGATCGGGGGACTGGAGGTCGGGGTAAATTATAATTACCCTAGATTAAATTCAGGCGCGGACCCAGGATTTTGCCAAGAAAGACAAAATAAATAACGAAATAACTAATCGGATTTAAACCTATTAACTAATTTGGTACTCGATAAAAAATAATACTTTAATTTATACTTTTCAATACTCTAATTTGCAATTTCTGATATTTTAGCCTATAATTCTAATTACCAATCAAAATTCATGAAATTTATTTTAATTTTAACCCGAATTACAAATCAAACATTCAAAGGGGGACAAATTTTTTTCCAGAGAGGGGCAGAATCGATCGAAATGTTCCAAACTTCACTAAAACTCAAAATCCAGGAGAAAAGGGGGGGGGGGGGGGGGGCGGCAGCTTGGTTATGATCAATGTTTTTATATGTGACTTTTATGTGGTATGCAGAAGGCAATTGTATATGTAGATTTTTATATCGAATTTTTATGTCGAATTCATCTTAGTAGATTTAACTAGATACTACGAGAAAAATATCAATAATGGTGGTTTCGTTTTTAGTATTTTTTGTTGAGTATATAGTGCTTGCATATCTATCAGTAGATATCAGTGGGTTTATTTTTAGTATGTGTTTGAGTCTTTTTTTTTTCATGGAAATGATTTTGCTTGTTCGAAAGATATCATTTAAGTTTCGCACGGACAAATTTGTATACGAATTTTGATGTATAAAAAAGAATGAATGAATCTGGTTCAAATGTTTTTATTTTTTATGACTCAATTATGTCTTTATTTTTTTAATATTCTAATTACAAAAAATTTAAAACTTATATGTGTCAAAATAAAACCGTTAAATATAATCGATAATGTTTTATCGACATGCACATAAAAAATTATTATTTTTTGCTTTTATTTTTATATGAATCAATAAGTTGAAATTCAACGCGCATAATTTATCCATGTTTATGTATTTTTTTGCTACCTTTTAATACCAATCAACTTAAAGTCGAAATGTCGTATTTCTTTTTATATGTGCATGGAGAAAATGATATAGGTCAAATCTAACGATTTTAATTTAATAATTGTGTTTTAAAATTTAAGTTGTGGACGTTTAAAAATAGAGACACAATGGAGACACAAAAATGGAGACATTTGAACCCTCCTCATGAATATTCATATAATATTAATTAAAATTTATGTAATATTAAATGTTTTCGGTGCATCAAAATTTATGGGTGTGGTGTTTAAAATACGTTGTAAAGAGGAATTGTGTACAGATTAAATTTTTTAAATTTGTATATGATACATTCCAGTGTATTCAAATTTGTGTCTGCAAATTTTTAATTTTCGTAATAACGTGCAGACAAAAGTCATGCAATCACTCTCCAACTAATAACTAAACACTCCTCTTTTTATTATTTGGTGATATATAATCGCTATTTTTTTTTTAGTAAAGTTAGAGGTCAAGCCACCTAACTATTTAATACTTTTGTTATTATAACAAATAATTTTTCCATCTGGATTTCGAACTCATAACCTCTCACATAGATGTCATGTACCTTAGCCACTAGATCAAAAACTAGTTCTCATAATCGCTATTTTTGTGTTCGTATTCAATGTACATATATTCCAAATTTACATCTATATACGTTGCTAGGAAAACAGCGACATGCAACCATATAAGCATCATTTTCTGGAGTGTTCCTTTTATCTCTGTCCCAGGCTATTGACATGCTAGCTGGCGTTCCTATCTGATCCGAGTGCTGACAATAGTGGAAAAATGATACAGCGGAGTTACCAGTTTCGTCACGGAACGGTACGGTCACGACACGGAACAGTACAAACAATACAGTCACGGCACGGAAAATGGTACGGTCACGATACGAAACAGCACGTGTGACTGTTACGTGCCGTGACTTGTGTGTCGCTTACCATGACCATTCGCGTGCCGTGGCCATCTCTTGAAAATTTGGCATGGCACGACACATCACACGAAAGATCTGGTCACAACACAGCACGTGGTCACCAAAGTCACGTGTAATTCGGATTGTTAGATCTTGATAAAAATGGTGAATCTTAAAAAAACTAATCTAAATTATAAAAAAAATAGTAAAACGATCCACGTTTGGACACTGCACGTTTTGGCACGGCGTGAATCGCGTGCTGTGATCACCTTTGACTTTGATCACGGCACGACGTGTGACTGTTCACTTGGTCGCGACACAACACAGCACGAGACCAAAATCATAGCGTGTTAGTCACAGCACAGCACAGCAGGACACAACACGTTTTTACCACTCTACCTGATATGTTATATTTTATTTACAAGCACAATAATTGTAATAGGCGTCATTTAATTTTTTTTAAAAATTGTCGTTTTCAAATTTATCAAAGATTATGTGTTTTTGAACAAAAATATTAAATTAATTAATATGAATGTGTTTCGTTGAGGGTCAAATTTTAATTATCCCCATCCTCATCTCCATCTCCACATATTTAAATTTTCTATACCTCTTTCTGAAACCATAATATGCTAACCAAAAATCATAATTCGCATAATTGCTGGTCTTTTATTTTTTTTTCCCTCGAGCTATTTATTTTTTATGGGATAAAATAAATATATAAAAGAAGAGGAGGGTTCAACTGCACCAATATTTCCTGCTCCAAATTCATTCCAAATCTTGAACGGTACATTTCATTTTAGATGAACGGTTCAGATATTTCTCCATCTCCCGACTCTTTGTTTCCAAAAAATAAGATCTCAAATATTCCTTTCCTCTCCAGTGAACAAAATAGGTAAGAAATCGGACCTATCCTCTCCAGTGCTAGAAGATCGTTTCTAATTCCCTTCCGTGAATGAATTCGCCATGGCTCTTTCTCCTTCCTCTCTTTCTCTAGTGAATAAAATTGCCACTGTTGTTACCCCCTCCGCACTTGCTCCCTCCACCATGCCCACCACCGAACCAACCATGCTTCCAATCTCTGTCGAACCCTCATCGCCACTATCTTCATTCTCTGATGTAATCTACTTTCTTTTTAAGTTCTTATTAAATTTCTTTCAATATGCAAGAGTTACGAAATTCAAATATTAATCAAGATGCTTAATCTTATCAACAAATTGAATTTCCTCTAAGAGAACTTGAATTATTTTATTCAATCCATATACTTTCTGTGTGTGTCGTGCACTTGAAAATTTTGAAATAGGATTCCCTAGAGAGCCTATGCATCCCCAACAAATAGAATTTCAAGTTCTTTTTTTGCTAACTGAGAAATAATAAAATAAATTGGGGGTTCAAACGAAAACCAAATTGTATATTTCTTAAGGATGCAGACTGAAGTCTGGAAGTCCTCGATAATATTGGAGGTATTGTATTTTATATAAAAAAGTAATATAACTTTGCAAAATAATGTTAAAAAAATTGTATACATATCATAATAAGATTTGAATTCAGAAATGTATAAAGCTTTATAGTTTATAAGGTTTTTCGCGTTACGAGATTATGTGATACAAATTCTCATTGAACATTGTTTTATATTAGGACGATGCTTCTATGGGTGATGAGATGGAAATGGAGACAGATTTTACTCGTGAAGATGATACAAATAAGAAGAGTGGTAACGATATTGTCCCATGAAAAGGCATGACGTTTGGGTCTCTTGAGGAGTTTGAAAGGTTTTATTACAATTTTGCTATTTCGGAGGGATATACAGTACGAGTAAGGAGGACCATTAAAATTGCACATATGGATAAAATTCGTTACCGCCAATATGTGTGCTCTTGTGCTGGAATTGTGAAGAGAAAAAATCAAATGATGATGTTGTTTTGGATAAAGAAAAAAAGAGTAGAAAAATCTTAACCCGTAGAAGTGGTTGCCCGGTAAATATAAGTGTGTCAAATAAGAATGGAATATGGAGGGTAGGAAAGATTAAAAAGGAACACAACCATCTTTTGGTTAGTCCCAATAGTCGGATCTACTTAAAACAACCGGGAGGGATGCCGTCTGTGGCAAAAAGTCTAGTGAGAAGTTTAGCGAAGCAGATCTTTCGATCGGTAGAGTGTCGGATATTGTTAATTGTGATGCAACCATAAATGTTTCACAAAGAGAGTGTTGGAATCATAGAAGAGACCTTAGAAGGAAGAATTTGGACAGCAGAGATGCACTTGCCGTTGTGCAATATTGTATTGAGAAGAAATCACAAGATCCAAATTTCTTCTATGAAATCCAAACCGATGAAGAGGATAGGATGATAAATTTCTTTTGGATAGATTCGACCGCTCGTCAATACTATGAACGGTTTGGCGATGTGTTGGTCTTTGATACAACTTATAAAACTAATAAGTATAGTTTACCTTTGAGAAACTTTGTTGGTGTCAATAATCATACCCAATCCATAATGTTTGGTTTCGCCTTGTTGCAAAATGAGCAAGAAGAAACATTTGTGTGGTTATTTGAGACTTGGCTACATGCGGTGGGTGGTAAGTTACCGGTATCAATCCTCACGGATCAAGATCGTGCAATTGAAAATGCAATAAAAAAAGGTTTTTCCGACCGTTTCCCACAGATTTTGCCTTTGGCACATCATGAATAAATTTCCAGAAAAATATTGTTCCCTTTACAAGGATAACTCACCATTTTCTCGAGATATGAAGAATTGTTTGTATTATTCGATCACTACTGAGCATTTTGATAATGAATGGAAGAGGATTATGAAAGACTATAAGCTTATGGAGGATGAGTGGTTAAATAATTTATTTGATATTCGGCAATCCTGGATTCCCGTTTACAACCGTACCATATTTTATGCCTGTATGAATACCACCCAAAGATGTGAAGCATACACTCCTTTTTTTATTCAATCATCATGCTTACAAAAGATAATTATTTGAATCACAGCAGGAGCTCCATCTGCCATGACGGAATTGAAACCCTGCAAAAGGTTACAGCAATTAATTAGGTCTATAATGTGAACTGGTAAATAATGGTCATTATGCACTGTAATTGACACATGACATGGCAAAAATGACAATAACATATAATTACAAGCAAGCAACAGTATTATGTCAATGACATCACCATATTATGTCACTGATTTAATAATAGTCAAATTTGTCTCCAATAAAACATGCAACAAAACTTGATTTAACCCCAATTTGCCTAAACATCAGGGTAACCTGGATTTTGGGTCAACTTGCATCCATTAGGGACCAAATTTGCCTGAACAGTGTGTAATTACATATCAATTCAAACCTCAATTTAACAAAATTATCACAACCCACCTTGAATATAATAATTGCATAATTACATTTTTTTTTATCTCATATTTCAGATTTTTAATTACCTTAGCAATGATATAATGAGGCTGGGTATCAATTCTTCTGATTATATCTACCAGTAAAAAGCTGACTTTGTAATTTATCTTTAAACTTTCTTCAGGAGCTAAAAGGTGCAGTGCAGATTGTGAAAGAAACTTACCTCTATTATTTTTAGATTGACACTGTATTGTGACAGGAGCTCTTCAACCTAACAAGAAGTTTAAATAAATAAAATTTAATCTACAATTTGAAACTTGCTTTATTGTTGAAGAAAACATTTTTAACTTTTATTTCTCAGAACAGTGTGCTCCTCGCTATTAGTTGCCTGACAATTCAATATTTTTAAAGATTTAATAAAAAATTAAGGAGGCTTCAAAATGAGTAATCCTTATCTTACTTCAAATTCGACGGTGTTACCAGGTCGCCGGAGAGATGGAGAGAAGGGAAGGGGACGGAGGCCAAGGCGAAGGTCCATCAAGATTCAAGAAGGCCAAGCGAGGGGCACGAAATTAGAGATTTGTAGATAACAAAGAGGAAGCAGAAGGGAGGTTGAAGCGCTGGATCGGCGGAAGGTAGGTAGGCTGAAGCGCTAGATCGAGAGGGGAGAGAAGGAGCTTGAGGAGAACCAGGGGAAAGTTTGGTGTCGTAGTTGAGAGGGGTGAGGAGAAAGAACGAAATGGAGAGAGGGAGGGGGTCAACAATGTTTTCATTTACTGGAGAAGATTCAGCTTATTTTTTGGAAACAAAGAGTCGGGAGATGGAGAAATATCTGAACCGTTCATCTAAAATGAAATGTACCATTCAAGATTTGGAACAAATTTGAAGCAGGAAATATTGGTGCAGTTGAACCCTTCTCATAAAAGAAATAAGTAAATTAAATTCGAGATAGGATGCTTAATTTATGAAGTAAGAGCTCTTTCTTACTTCACATTCATATTTCTTATTTCAAAATTCAAACAACTGATTTAATCTATTGTGAAATAATTCAAACGACTGATTTAATCTATTGTACTCGATTTTCATATGAAAATATTTTTCAATACCATATTTTTGTATTTTTAGAAATTTTAACTTATTTTCAGATAGATTAAAAATTATTATTTTTAGGAGATTTTGAACCATCTAAGAACAGCGATTTTCTATCTATAAAAATAATATAAATATTAAAAAAAAACTAGGCAACTTCTGGGCTCAAAATAAAAACGTTGGCAATACGAGTGTCCAATTTTTGTTAAAACATGTTAGCTGGACGCTGGCAGTGTTATATCATGAATTCAATTTTTGTTTTTTATTCCATGTCATAAAAATGGGCAAATAGCGCCGAGATTTTTATAAATATTAAAAAAAAATCAAATTCTGCACTTTGTTTAACAAGGTTTTCGCAACGGCTCAGATTTATTTCATGATTTTAAGCTGAATTATCGCAAAATCATTCCACAGTTTTAGGCAACCGCAAAATAATTTTGCGGTTTTAGATTTTGGAATTCCAAAGCTGCAAAATTATTTTGCGGTTTTAGATTTTTCTTTTTTCTATTAAAATAAAAAATATTATGATTTATTTATTTTTTGTAATTAAATATTAGAAAGTTTTTATATATTTCTTTGAAAATAGATGTAATACTATATAATTGATTTAGTAGAAAAACTGTGACAAATAACCCGGATCAATATTTTTCAGGTCAGATTTTTTGCGACTGTAAGAAAAATCAAAATATTTCTGTGTGTTATTGAAAAAAATAAAAATGATTTGCATCTTAGTTATTGATCCCGGTTCAACTTCTAAGAAAATACAGAACGACCTTTGATTTTGTACTTATCAATCTCATTTGTATTTGTTTTTGTACTTAGGAACCTCATTTGACATTGTTCTTGTGCCTAAAAATATAATTTGTCATTGTTATTGTGATTATCAACATTATTTGCTTAACAACCACATTTGCCATTGTTCTTGTACTTAGCAACCTAATTTGCACTTGTTCTTGTGATAACAAATATCATTTGCATTAGTTATTATACTTAACAATCATTTGTCAATGTTATGATGCTTAACAACCTCATTTGTTGTTGTTCTTGTGCTTATCAATCTCGTTTGCTCTTGTTCTTGTACTTAGCAAGTGCATTTGCTAATGTTCTAGTGCAAAGAAATATCATTTGTCCTTGTTGTTGTGCTTAATAACCTCATTTGAAGTTGTTCTTGTACTTTAACAATATCATTTAGCTTCGTTCCTGTGCTTAACAATTTCATTTATAGTTGTTTTTATGCTTAGCAATAGTATTTGCATTTGTTCTTGGGCTCAACAACCTCATTTGCCCTTGTTCTTGTGCTTAAGAATATCATTTGGCCTTATTCTTGTGCTTAGCGACTTCATTTGTCATTGTTTTTGTGATTAGCAACATCATTTGCATTAGTTCATGTGCTTAGCAACCTCATTTGCCCTTGTTCTTGTGCTTACCAACCTCATTTGCACTTGTTCTTGTGCTTAGGAACCTAATTTGTTTTTTTTCTTGTGATTAGCAATATCATTTACATTAGTTGTTGCGCTTAATAACGTCATTTGTCATTGTTATTATGCTCAGCAAGCTCATTTGTTATTGTTCTTGTGCTTCTCAAGCACTTTTGCTATTGTTCTTGTGCTTAGCAAGCATATTTGCCAATGTTCTTACGCAAAGAAAGCTCATTTGCCCCTGTTCATATGCTTAGCAACTTCATTTGCAGTTGTTCTTGTGATTAGTAACATCATTTGCCCTTGATCTTGTGCTTATGAAACTCATTTGCATTTGTTTTTGTGCTTAAGAACGTCATTTGACATTGTTCTTTTGCTTAGAAACCTCATTTGTCATTGTTTCTTGTGATTATTAACATTATTGGCATTAGTTCATGTGCTTAACAACCTTGTTTCCCTTATTCTTGTGACTAGCAACATCTTTTGCATTAGTTCCTGTGCTCAACAACCTCATTTGTCATTGTTTTTATACTTAACAAGATCATTTGTTGTCGTTCTTATGCTTATCAATAACTTTTTCTTTTGTTATTGTGCTTAGCAAGCACATTTCCAAATGTTCTTGTGCAAAAAAAACTCATTTGTCTTTGTTCTTTTGCTTAGCAACCTCATTTGTGGTTGTTTTTATGCTTAACAACATCATTAGCCCTTGATCTTCTACTTATTAATCTCATTTGCATTTGTTTTTGTGCTTAAGAACCTCATTTGACATTGTTTTTGTGCCTAAAAACCTCATTTGTCATTGTTATTGTGGTTATCAACATCATTTGCGTTAGTTTATGAGCTTAACAACTTCAATTGGCGTTGTTCGTCTGCTTAACAACCTCTTTTGCCCTTGATCTATTGCTTATTTGCATTTGTTCTCGTGCTTAGGAACCTCGTTTGCCCTTGGTTGTGTGCTTCACAACCTCAATTGGCGTTGTTCGTGTACTTAACAACATCTTCTGCCCTTGATCTTATGCTTATGAACCTCATTTGCATTTGTTTTTGTGCTTAGGAACCTCGTTTGCCCTTGTTTGTGTGCTTAACAACCTCAATTGGCATTGTTCGTGTGCTTAACAACCTCTTTTGCCCTTGATCTTGTGCTTATGAACCTCATTTGCATATTTTATTGTGCTTAGGAACCTTGTTTGTCATTGTTTGTGTGCTTAACAACCTCAATTGGAGTTGTTCGTGTGCTTAACAACCTCTTTTGCACTTGATCTAGTGCTTATGAACCTCATTTGCATTTGTTCTTCTGTTTAGGAACCTCGTTTGCCCTTGTTTGTGTGCTTTACAACCTCAATTGGCGTTGTTCATGGACTTAAGAACCTCTTTTGCCCTTGATATTGTGATTATGAACCTTATTTGTATTTGTTCTTGTGCTTAGGAACCTCGTTTGCCCTTGTTTGTGTGCCTAACAACCTCAATTTGCGTTGTTCATGTGCTTAACAAACCTCGTTTGCCCTTGTTTGTGTGCTTAACAACCTCAATTTGCGTTGTTCGTGTGCTTAACAACTTCTTTTGCCTTTGATCTTGTGGTTATGAACCTCATTTGCATATTTTATTGTGCTTTGGAACCTTGTTTGCCCTTGTTTGTGTACTTAACAACCTCAATTGGTGTTGTTCGTGTGCATAACAACCTCTTTTGCCCGTGATCTAGTGCTTATGAACCTCATTTGCATTTGTTCTTCTGTTTAGGAACCTCGTTTGCCCTTGTTTGTGTGCTTTACAACCTCAATTGGCGTTGTTCGTGAGCTTAAGAACCTCTTCTACCCTTGATCTTGTGCTTAGGAACCTCGTTTGCCCTTGTTTGTGTGCTTAACAGCCTCAATTTGCGTTGTTCGTGTGGTTAACAACTTCTTTTTCCCTTGATCTTGTGCTTTTGAACCTCATTTGTATATGTTCTTGTGTATAGGAACCTCGTTTGCCCCTGTTTGTGTGCTTAACAACCTCAATTTACGTTGCTCGGGTACTTAACAACCTCTTTTGCCCTTGATCTTGTGCTTATGAACCTCATTTGTATTTGTTCTTGTGCTTAGGAACCTCATTTGCCCTTTGTTTGTGTGCTTAACAATCTCAATTTGCATTGTTCATGTGCTTAACAACCTCTTTTGCCCTTGATCTTTGTGCTTATGAACCTCGTTGGCATTTGTTCTTGTGCTTAGGAACCTCGTTTGCCCTTGTTTGTGTGCTTAACAACCTCAATTGGCGTTGTTCGTGTGCTTAACAACCTCTTTAGCCCTTGATCTTGTGCTTATGAACCTCATTTGCCTATTTCATTGGGCTTAATTTTTGCCATTGTTTGTGTGCTTAACAACCTCAATTGGCGTTGTTCGTGTGCTTAACAACCACTTTTGCCCTTGATCTAGTGCTTATCAACCTCATTTACAATTGTTCTCGTGCTTAGGAACTTCGTTTGCCCTTATTTGTGTGCTTAACAACATCAATTGGCGTTGTTCATGTGCTTAAGAACCTCTTTTGTCCTTGATCTTGTGTTTATAAACCTTATTTGCATTTGTCCTTGTGCTTAGGAACCTCGTTTGCCCTTGTTTATGTGCTTAACAACCTCAACTTGCGTTGTTCGTGTGCTTAACAAACATCGTTTGCCCTTGTTTGTGTGCTTAAAAACCTCAATTTGTGTTGTTCCTGTGCGTAACAACCTCTTTTGCCCTTAATCTTGTCCTTATGAACCTCATTTGCAATTATTCTTGTGCTTAGGAACCTCGTTTGCCCTTGTTTGTGTGCTTAACAACATCAATTGGCATTGTTCGTGTGCTTAGGAACCTCGTTTGCCCTTGTTTGTGTGCTTAACAACCTCAATTTGCGTTGTTTGTGTCGTTAACAACCTCTTTTGCCCTTGATCTTGTACTTATGAACCTCGGTTATATATGTTCTTGTCCATAGGAACCTCGTTTGCCCCTGTTTGTGTGCTTAACAACCTCAATTTACGTTGTTCGGGTACGTAACAACCTCTTTTGCCCTTTATCTTGTGGTTATGAACCTCATTTGCAATTGTTATTGTGCTTAGGAACCTCGTTTGCCCTTGTTTGTGTGCTTAACAACCTCAATTGGCGTTGTTCGTGTCCTTAACAATATCTTTTGACCTTGATCTTGTCCTTATGAACCTCATTTGCATATTTTACTGTGCTTAGGAACCTTGTTTGCCCTTGTTTGTGTACTTAACAACCTCAATTGGCATTGTTCGTGTGCTTAAGATCCTATTTTGCCCTTGATCTTGTGCTTAGGAACCTCGTATGCCCTTGTTTGTGTGCTTAACAACCTCAATTAGCGTTGTTCGTGTGCTTAACAACCTCTTTTTCCCAGGATCTTGTGCTTATGAACCTCATTCGCATTTGTTATAGTGTTTAGGAACCTCGTTTGCCCTTGTTTGTGTGCTTGACAACCTCAATTGGCGTTGTTCGTGTGCTTAACAACCTCTTTTGCCCATGATCTTGTGCTTATAATCCTCATTTGCATATGTTCTTGTGCTTGGGAACCTCGTTTGTCCTTGTTTATGTGCTTGACAACCTCAATTGGCGTTGTTTGTGTGCTTCACAATCTCTTTTGCCCTTGATCTTGTGCTTATGAACCTCATTTTCATTTGTTCTCGTGCTTAGGAACTTCATTTGCCCTTATTTGTGTGCTTAACAACCACAACTGGCATTGTTCGTGTCCTTAACAACCTCATTTGCCCTGGATCTATTCCTTATGAACCTCGTTTGCATTTGTTTTTGTGGTTACGAACCTCATTTGCCCTTGTTTGTGTGCTTAACAACCTCAATTGGCATTGTTCGTGTGCTTAACAACCTCTTTTACCCTTGATCTTGTGCTTATGAACCTCATTTGCATTTGTTCTTGTGCTTAGAAACCTCATTTGCCCTTGTTTGTGTGCTTAACAACCTCAATTGGCGTTGTTCGTGTGCTTAACATACTCTTTTGCCCTTGATCTTGTAATTATGAACCTCATTTGCACATTTTATTGTGCTTAGGAACCTTGTTTGCCATTGTTTGTGTGCTTAACAAACTCAATTGGCATTGTTCATGTGCTTAACAACATCTTTTGCCCTTGATCTAATGCTTATGAACCTCATTTGCATTTGTTCTCGTGCTTAGGAACTTCGTTTGCCATTATTTGTGTGTTTAACCCTCAATTGGCGTTATTCATGTGCTTAAGAACCTCTTTTGCCCTTGATCTTGAGCATACGAACCTTATTTGCATTTGTTCTTGTGCTTAGGAACCTCGTTTGCCCTTGTTTGTGTGCTTAACAACCTCAATTTGCGTTGTTCGTGTGCTTAACAACCACTTTTGCCCTCGATCTTCTGCTTATGAACCTCATTTGCATTTGTTCTTGTGCTTAGGAACCTCATTTGCCCTTGTTTGTGTGCTTAACAACCTCAATTGGCGTTGTTCGTGTGCTTAACAACCTCTTTTGCCTTGATCTTGTGCTCATGAACCTCATTTGCATTTGTTCTTGTGCTTCGGAACCTCATTTGCTCTTTTTTTTGCGTGCTTAACAACCTCAATTGGCGTTGTTCGTGTGCTGAACACTCTTTTTTGCCCTTGATCTTGTGCTTAGGAACCTTATTTGCATATGTTCTTGTGCATAGGAGCCTTGTTTGCCCCTGTTTGTGTGCTGAGCAACCTCAATTTGCATTGTTCGGGTACTTTACAACCTCTTTTGCCTTGATCTTGTACTTATGAACCTCATTTGCAGTTTTTATTGTGCTTAGGAACCTCATTTGCCCTTGTTTGTGTGCTTAACAACCTCAATTGGCGTTGTTCGTGTGCTTAACAACCTCTTTTGCCCTTGATCTTGTGCTTATGAACCTCATTTGCATTTGTTCTTGTGCTTAGAAACCCCGTTTGCCCTTGTTTGTGTGATTAACAACATCAATTGGCGTTGTTCGTGTCCTTAACAACCTCTTTTGACCTTGATCTTGTTCTTATGAACCTCATTTGCATATTTTACTGTGCTTAGGAACCTTGTTTGCCCTTGTTTGTGTACTTAACAACCTCAATTGGCGTTGTTCGTGTGCTTAAGATCCTATTTTGCCCTTGATCTTGTGCTTAGGAACCTCGTTTGCCCTTGTTTGTGTGCTTAACAACCTCAATTTGCGTTGTTCGTGTGCTTAACAACCTCTTTTGCCCTTGATCTTGTGCTTATGAACCTCATTTGCATTTGTTCTTGTGCTTAGGAACCTCGTTTGCCCTAATTTCTGTGCTTAACAACCTCAATTGGTGTTGCTCGTGTGCTTCACAACCTCTTTTGCCCTTGATATTGTGCTTATGGACCTTATTTGCATATTTTGTTGTGCTTCGGAACCTTGTTTGCCCTTGTTTGTGTGCTTAACAACCTCAATTGGCGTTGTTCACGTGCTTAATTCTCTTTTGCGCTTGCTCTAGTGCTAATGACCCTCATTTGCAATTGTTCTAGTGTTTAGGAACCTCGTTTGCCCTTGTTTGTGTGCTTAACAACCTCAATTTGCATTGTTTGTGTCGTTAACAACCTCTTTTGCCCTTGATCTTGTACTTATGAACCTCGTTTATATATGTTCTTGTGCATAGGAACCTCGTTGGCCCCTGTTTGTGTGCTTAACAACCTCAATTTACGTTGTTCCCGTACTTAACAACCTCTTTTGCTGTTGATCTTGCGCTTATGAACCTCATTTGCATTTGTTCTAGTGCTTAGAAACCTCGTTTGCCCTTGTTTGTGTGCTTAACAACCTCAATTGGCGTAGTTCGTGCGCATAACAACCTCTTTTAACCTTGATCTTGTGCTTATGAACTTCATTTGCATATTTTACTATGCTTAGGAACCTTGTTTGCCCTTGTTTGTGTACTTAATAACCTCAATTGGTGTTGTTCGTATGCTTAATATCCTATTTTACCCTTGATCTTGTGCTTAGGAACCTCGTTTACCCTTGTTTGTGTGCTTAACAACCACAATTTGCATTGTTTGTGTGCTTAACAACCTCTTTTGTCCCTTGATCTAGTGCTTATGAACCTCATTTGCATTTGCTCTTGTGCTTAGAGACCTCATTTGCCCTTGTTTGTGTGCTTAACAGCCTCAATTGGCGTTGTTCGTGTACTTAACAACCTCTTTTGCCCCTTGATCGAGTGCTTATGAACCTCATTTGCATTTGTTCTCGTGTTTAGGACCTTCGTTTGCCCTCATTTGTATGCTTAACAACCTCAACTGGCATTGTTCGTGTGCTTAACAACCTCTTTTGCCCTTGATCTATTCCTTATGAACCTCATTTGCATTTATTCTTGTGGTTAGGAACCTAGTTTGCCCTTGTTTTTGCGCTTAACAACCACAATTGGCGTTGTTCGTGTGCTGAATAACCTCTATTGCCCCTGATCTTGTGCTTATGAACCTCATTTGCATTTGTTCTTGTGCTTAGAAACCTCATTTGCCCTTGTTTGTGCGCTTAACAACCTTAATTGGCGTTGTTCGTGTTTTTAACAACATCTTTTGCCCTTGATCTTGTGCTTATGAACCTCATTTGCATTTGTTCTTGTGCTTAGGAACCTCATTTGCCCTTGTTTGTGTGCTTAACAACCTCAATTGGCGCTGTTTGTGTGCTTAACAACCTCTTTTGCCCTTGATCTTGTGTTCATGAACCTCATTTGCATTTGTTCTTGTGCTGAGGAACCTCATTTGCCCTTTTTTGAGTGCTTAACAACCTCAATTGGCGTTGTTCGTGTGCTGAACACTCTTTTTTGCCCTTGATCTTGTGCTTATGAACCTCATTTGTATATGTTCTTGTGCATAGGAGCCTCGTTTGCCCGGTTTGTGTGCTCAACAACCTCAATTTGCATTGTTCGGGTACTTTACAACCTCTTTTGCCCTTGATCTTGTGCTTATGAACCTCATTTGCATTTGTTCTTGTGATTAGGAACCTCATTTGCCCTTGTTTGTGTGCTTAATATTCTCAATTGGCGTTGTTCGTGTGCTTAGCAACATATTTTGCCCTTGATATTGTTCTTATGAACCTCATTTGACCTTGTTTGTGTGCTTAACAAACTCAATTGGCGTTGTTCGTGTGCTTAACAACCTCTTTTGTCCTTGATCTTGTACTTATGAACCTCATTTGCATTTGTTCTTGTGCTTAGGAACCTCGTTTGTCCTTGTTTGTGTGCTTAACAACCTCAATTTGTGTTGTTCGTGTGCTTAACAACCTCTTTTGCCCTTGATCCTGTGCTTACGAACCTCATTTGCATTTGTTCTTGTGCTTAGGAACCTCCTTTGCCCATGTTTGTGTGCTTAAGAACCTCAATTGGCTTTGTTTGTGTGCATCAGTGCCTCTTTTGCCCATGATCTTGTGCTCATGAACCTCATTTGCATATGTTCTTGTGCATAGGAACCTCGTTTGCCCTTGTTTGTGTGCTTAACAACCTCAACTTACGTTTTTCTGGTACTTAACAACCTCTTTTACCTGTGATCTAGTGCTTATGAACCTCATATGCTTTTGTGCTTGTGCTTAGGAACCTCGTTTACCCTTGTTTGTGTGCTTAACAATCTCAATTTGCATTGTTCGTGTGGTTAACAGCCTCTTTTGCCCTTGATCTTGTGTTTTTGAACCTCATTTGTATTTGTTATTGTGCATAGGAACTTCGTTTGCCCTTGTTTGTGAGATTAAGAACCTCAATTGGCATTATTCGTGTGATTAACAACCTCTTTTGCCCTTGATATTGTGCTTAGGAACCTCATTTGCATATTTTATTGTGCTTAGGAACCTTGTTTGCCATTGTTTGTGTGCTTAACAACCTCAATTGGCGTTGTTCGTGTGCTTAAGAACCTCTTTTGCACTTGATCTTGTGCATAGGAACCTCATTAGCCTTTTTTGTGTGCTTAACAACCTCAATTTGCGTTGTTCGTGTGGTTAACAACCGCTTTTGCCCTTGATCTTGTGATTATGAACCTCATTTCCATTTGTTCTTGAGCATAGGATCCTCGTTTGCCCCTGTTTGTGCGCTTAACAACCTCAATTTGCGTTGTTCGGGTACTTAACAACCTTCTTTTCCCTTGATCTTGTACTTATGAACCTCATTTGTATTTGTTCTTGTGCTGAGGAACCTCGTTTGCCCTTATTTGTGTGCTTAACAACCTCAATTGGCGTTGTTCATGTGCTTAACAACCTCTTTCACCCTTGATTTTGTGCTTTTGAACCACTTTTGTATATGTTCTTGCGCATAGGAACCTCGTTTGCCCTTGTTTGTATGCTTAAGAACCTCAATTGGCGTTGTTCGTGTGCTTAACAACCTCTTTTGCCCGTGATCTTGTGCTTACGAATCTCATTTGCATTTGTTCTTGTGCTTAGGAACCTCGTTTGCCCTTGGTTGTGTGCTTCACAACCTCAATTGACGTTGTTCGTGTACTTAACAACATCTTTTTCCCTTGATCTTATGCTTATGAACCTCATTTGCATTTGTTTTTGTGCTTAGGAACCTCGTTTGCCCTTGTTTGTGTGCTTAACAACCTCAATTGGCGTTGTTCGTGTGCTTAACAACCTCTTTTGCCCTTGATCTTGTGGTTATAAACCTCATTTGCATATTTTATTGTGCTTAGGAACCTTGTTTGTCATTGTTTGTGTGCTTAACAACCTCAATTGGAGTTGTTCGTGTGCTTAACAACCTCTTTTGCACTTGATCTAGTGCATATGAACCTCATTTGCATTTGTTCTTCTGTTTAGGAACCTCGTTTGCCCTTGTTTGTGTGCTTTACAACCTCAATTGGCGTTGTTCATGGACTTAAGAACCTCTTTTGCCCTTGATATTGTGATTATGAACCTTATTTGTATTTGTTCTTGTGCCTAGGAACCTCGTTTGCCCTTGTTTGTGTGCCTAACAACCTCAATTTGCGTTGTTCATGTGCTTAACAAACCTCGTTTGCCCTTGTTTGTGTGCTTAACAACCTCAATTTGCGTTGTTCGTGTGCTTAACAACTTCTTTTGCCTTTGATCTTGTGGTTATAAACCTCATTTGCATATTTTATTGTGCTTTGGAACCTTGTTTGCCCTTGTTTGTGTGCTTAACAACCTCAATTGGTGTTGTTCGTGTGCATAACAACCTCTTTTGCCCGTGATCTAGTGCTTATGAACCTCATTTGCATTTGTTCTTCTGTTTAGGAACCTCGTTTGCCCTTGTTTGTGTGCTTTACAACCTCAATTGGCGTTGTTCGTGAGCTTAAGAACCTCTTCTACCCTTGATCTTGTGCTTAGGAACCTCGTTTGCCCTTGTTTGTGTGCTTAACAGCCTCAATTTGCGTTGTTCGTGTGGTTAACAACTTCTTTTTCCCTTGATCTTGTGCTTTTGAACCACATTTGTATATGTTCTTGTGTATAGGAACCTCGTTTGCCCCTGTTTGTGTGCTTAACAACCTCAATTTACGTTGCTCGGGTACTTAACAACCTCTTTTGCCCTTGATCTTGTGCTTATGAACCTCATTTGCATTTGTTCTTGTGCTTAGGAACCTCATTTGCCCTTTGTTTGTGAGCTTAACAATCTCAATTTGCATTGTTCTTGTGCTTAACAACCGCTTTTGCCCTTGATCTTTGTGCTTATGAACCTCGTTGGCATTTGTTCTTGTGCTTAGGAACCTCGTTTGCCCTTGTTTGTGTGCTTAACAACCTCAATTGGCGTTGTTCGTGTGCTTAACAACCTCTTTAGCCCTTGATCTTGTGCTTATGAACCTCATTTGCCTATTTCATTGGGCTTAATTTTTGCCATTGTTTGTGTGCTTAACAACCTCAATTGGCGTTGTTCGTGTGCTTAACAACCACTTTTGCCCTTGATCTAGTGCTTATCAACCTCATTTACAATTGTTCTCGTGCTTAGGAACTTCGTTTGCCCTTATTTGTGTGCTTAACAACATCAATTGGCGTTGTTCGTGTGCTTAAGAACCTCTTTTGCCCTTGATCTTGTGTTTATAAACCTTATTTGTGTTTGTCCTTGTGCTTAGGAACCTCGTTTGCCCTTGTTTATGTGCTTAACAACCTCAACTTGCGTTGTTCGTGTGCTTAACAAACATCGTTTGCCCTTGTTTGTGTGCTTAAAAACCTCAATTTGCGTTGTTCCTGTGCGTAACAACCTCTTTTGCCCTTAATCTTGTCCTTATGAACCTCATTTGCAATTATTCTTGTACTTAGGAACCTCGTTTGCCCTTTTTTGTGTGCTTAACAACATCAATTGGCATTGTTCGTGTGCTTAGGAACCTCGTTTGCCCTTGTTTGTGTGCTTAACAACCTCAATTTGCGTTGTTTGTGTCGTTAACAACCTCATTTGCCCTTGATCTTGTACTTATGAACCTCGGTTATATATGTTCTTGTCCATAGGAACCACGTTTGCCCCTGTTTGTGTGCTTAACAACCTCAATTTACGTTGTTCGGGTACGTAACAACCTCTTTTGCCCTTTATCTTGTGGTTATGAACCTCATTTGCAATTGTTATTGTGCTTAGGAACCTCGTTTGCCCTTGTTTGTGTGTTTAACAACCTCAATTGGCGTTGTTCGTGTCCTTCACAATATCTTTTGACCTTGATCTTGTCCTTATGAACCTCATTTGCATATTTTACTGTGCTTAGGAACCTTGTTTGCCCTTGTTTGTGTACTTAACAACCTCAATTGGCATTGTTCGTTTGCTTAAGATCCTATTTTGCCCTTGATCTTGTGCTTAGGAACCTCGTGTGCCCTTGTTTGTGTGCTTAACAACCTCAATTTGCGTTGTTCGTGTGCTTAACAACTTCTTTTTCCCTTGATCTTGTGCTTATGAACCTCATTCGCATTTGTTCTAGTGTTTAGGAACCTCGTTTGCCCTTGTTTGTGTGCTTGACAACCTCAATTGTCGTTGTTCGTGTGCTTAACAACCTCTTTTGCACATGATCTTGTGCTTATAATCCTCATTTGCATATGTTCTTGTGCTTGGGAACCTCGTTTGTCCTTGTTTATGTGCTTGACAACCTCAATTGGCGTTGTTTGTGTGCTTAACAACCTCTTTTGCCCTTGATCTTGTGCTTATGAACCTCATTTTCATTTGTTCTCGTGCTTAGGAACTTCATTTGCCCTTATTTGTGTGCTTAACAACCACAACTGGCATTGTTCGTGTCCTTAACAACCTCATTTGCTCTGGATCTATTCCTTATGAACCTCGTTTGCATTTGTTTTTGTGGTTATGAACCTCATTTGCCCTTGTTTGTGTGCTTAACAACCTCAATTGGCGTTGTTCGTGTGCTTAACAACCTCTTTAGCCCTTGATCTTGTTGTTATGAACCTCATTTGCCTATTTCATTGGGCTTAATTTTTGCCATTGTTTGTGTGCTTAACAACCTCAATTGGCGTTGTTCGTGTGCTTAACAACCACTTTTGCCCTTGATCTAGTGCTTATCAACCTCATTTACAATTGTTCTCGTGCTTAGGAACTTCGTTTGCCCTTATTTGTGTGCTTAACAACATCAATTGGCGTTGTTCGTGTGCTTAAGAACCTCTTTTGCCCTTGATCTTGTGTTTATAAACCTTATTTGCATTTGTCCTTGTGCTTAGGAACCTCGTTTGCCCTTGTTTATGTGCTTAACAACCTCAACTTGCGTTGTTCGTGTGCTTAACAAACATCGTTTGCCCTTGTTTGTGTGCTTAAAAACCTCAATTTCCGTTGTTCCTGTGCGTAACAACCTCTTTTGCCCTTAATCTTGTCCTTATGAACATTATTTGCAATTATTCTTGTGCTTAGGAACCTCGTTTGCCCTTGTTTGTGTGCTTAGCAACATCAATTGGCATTGTTCGTGTGCTTAGGAACCTCGTTTGCCCTTGTTTGTGTGCTTAACAACCTCAATTTGCGTTGTTTGTGTCGTTAACAACCTCTTTTGCCCTTGATCTTGTACTTATGAACCTCGGTTATATATGTTATTGTCCATAGGAACCGCGTTTGCCCCTGTTTGTGTGCTTAACAACCTCAATTTACGTTGTTCGGGTACGTAACAACCTCTTTTGCCCTTTATCTTGTGGTTATGAACCTCATTTGCAATTGTTATTGTGCTTAGGAACCTCGTTTGCCCTTGTTTGTGTGCTTAACAACCTCAATTGGTGTTGTTCGTGTCCTTAACAATATCTTTTGACCTTGATCTTGTCCTTATGAACCTCATTTGCATATTTTACTGTGCTTAGGAACCTTGTTTGCCCTTGTTTGTGTACTTAACAACCTCAATTGGCATTGTTCGTGTGCTTAAGATCCTATTTTGCCCTTGATCTTGTGCTTAGGAACCTCGTGTGCCCTTGTTTGTGTGCTTAACAACCTCAATTTGCGTTGTTCGTGTGCTTAACAACCTCTTTTGCCCTTGATCTTGTGCTTATGAACCTCATTCGCATTTGTACTAGTGTTTAGGAACCTCGTTTGCCCTTGTTTGTGTGCTTGACAACCTCAATTGGCGTTGTTCGTGTGCTTAACAACCTCTTTTGCCCATGATCTTGTGCTTATAATCCTCATTTGCATATGTTCTTGTGCTTGGGAACCTCGTTTGTCCTTGTTTATGTGCTTGACAACCTCAATTGGCGTTGTTTGTGTGCTTAACAACCTCTTTTGCCCTTGATCTTGTGCTTATGAACCTCATTTTCATTTGTTCTCGTGCTTAGGAACTTCATTTGCCCTTATTTGTGTGCTTAACAACCACAACTGGCATTGTTCGTGTCCTTAACAACCTCATTTGCCCTGGATCTATTCCTTATGAACCTCGTTTGCATTTGTTTTTGTGGTTACGAACCTCATTTGCCCTTGTTTGTGTGCTTAACAACCTCAATTGGCGTTGTTCGTGTGCTTAACAACCTCTTTAGCCCTTGATCTTGTGCTTATGAACCTCATTTGCCTATTTCATTGGGCTTAATTTTTGCCATTGTTTGTGTGCTTAACAACCTCAATTGGCGTTGTTCGTGTGCTTAACAACCACTTTTGCCCTTGATCTAGTGCTTATCAATCTCATTTACAATTGTTCTCGTGCTTAGGAACTTCGTTTGCCCTTATTTGTGTGCTTAACAACATCAATTGGCGTTGTTCGTGTGCTTAAGAACCTCTTTTGCCCTTGATCTTGTGTTTATAAACCTTATTTGCATTTGTCCTTGTGCTTAGGAACCTCGTTTGCCCTTGTTTATGTGCTTAACAACCTCAACTTGCGTTGTTCGTGTGCTTAACAAACATCGTTTGCCCTTGTTTGTGTGCTTAAAAACCTCAATTTCCGTTGTTCCTGTGCGTAACAACCTCTTTTGCCCTTAATCTTGTCCTTATGAACCTCATTTGCAATTATTCTTGTGCTTAGGAACCTCGTTTGCCCTTGTTTGTGTGCTTAACAACATCAATTGGCATTGTTCGTGTGCTTAGGAACCTCGTTTGCCCTTGTTTGTGTGCTTAACTCAATTTGCGTTGTTTGTGTCGTTAACAACCTCTTTTGCCCTTGATCTTGTACTTATGAACCTCGGTTATATATGTTATTGTCCATAGGAACCGCGTTTGCCCCTGTTTGTGTGCTTAACAACCTCAATTTACGTTGTTCGGGTACGTAACAACCTCTTTTGCCCTTTATCTTGTGGTTATGAACCTCATTTGCAATTGTTATTGTGCTTAGGAACCTCGTTTGCCCTTGTTTGTGTGCTTAACAACCTCAATTGGTGTTGTTCGTGTCCTTAACAATATCTTTTGACCTTGATCTTGTCCTTATGAACCTCATTTGCATATTTTACTGTGCTTAGGAACCTTGTTTGCCCTTGTTTGTGTACTGTGTGCTTAAGATCCTATTTTGCCCTTGATCTTGTGCTTAGGAACCTCGTGTGCCCTTGTTTGTGTGCTTAACAACCTCAATTTGCGTTGTTCGTGTGCTTAACAACCTCTTTTGCCCTTGATCTTGTGCTTATGAACCTCATTCGCATTTGTTCTAGTGTTTAGGAACCTCGTTTGCCCTTGTTTGTGTGCTTGACAACCTCAATTGGCGTTGTTCGTGTGCTTAACAACCTCTTTTGCCCATGATCTTGTGCTTATAATCCTCATTTGCATATGTTCTTGTGCTTGGGAACCTCGTTTGTCCTTGTTTATGTGCTTGACAACCTCAATTGGCGTTGTTTGTGTGCTTAACAACCTCTTTTGCCCTTGATCTTGTGCTTATGAACCTCATTTTCATTTGTTCTCGTGCTTAGGAACTTCATTTGCCCTTATTTGTGTGCTTAACAACCACAACTGGCATTGTTCGTGTCCTTAACAACCTCATTTGCCCTGGATCTATTCCTTATGAACCTCGTTTGCATTTGTTTTTGTGGTTACGAACCTCATTTGCCCTTGTTTGTGTGCTTAACAACCTCAATTGGCGTTGTTCGTGTGCTTAACAACCTCTTTTACCCTTGATCTTGTGCTTATGAACCTCATTTGCATTTGTTCTTGTGCTTAGAAACCTCATTTGCCCTTGTTTGTGTGCTTAACAACCTCAATTGGCGTTGTTCGTGTGCTTAACATACTCTTTTGCCCTTGATCTTGTAATTATGAACCTCATTTGCACATTTTATTGTGCTTAGGAACCTTGTTTGCCATTGTTTGTGTGCTTAACAAACTCAATTGGCATTGTTCATGTGCTTAACAACATCTTTTGCCCTTGATCTAATGCTTATGAACCTCATTTGCATTTGTTCTCGTGCTTAGGAACTTCGTTTGCCATTATTTTTGTGTTTAACCCTCAATTGGCGTTATTCATGTGCTTAAGAACCTCTTTTGCCCTTGATCTTGAGCATACGAACCTTATTTGCATTTGTTCTTGTGCTTAGGAACCTCGTTTGCCCTTGTTTGTGTGCTTAACAACCTCAATTTGCGTTGTTCGTGTGCTTAATAACTACTTTTGCCCTCGATCTTCTGCTTATGAACCTCATTTGCATTTGTTCTTGTGCTTAGGAACCTCATTTGCCCTTGTTTGTGTGCTTAACAACCTCAATTGGCGTTGTTCGTGTGCTTAACAACCTCTTTTGCCCTTGATCTTGTGCTCATGAACCTCATTTGCATTTGTTCTTGTGCTTCGGAACCTCATTTGCTCTTTTTTTTGCGTGCTTAACAACCTCAATTGGCGTTGTTCGTGTGCTGAACACTCTTTTTTGCCCTTGATCTTGTGCTTGGGAACCTTATTTGCATATGTTCTTGTGCATAGGAGCCTTGTTTGCCCCTGTTTGTGTGCTGAGCAACCTCAATTTGCATTGTTCGGGTACTTTAAAACCTCTTTTGCCTAGATCTTGTACCTATGAACCTCATTTGCTGTTTTTATTGTGCTTAGGAACCTCATTTGCCCTTGTTTGTGTACTTAACAACCTCAATTGGCGTTGTTCGTGTGCTTAACAACCTCTTTTGCCCTTGATCTTGTGCTTATGAACCTCATTTGCATTTGTTCTTGTGCTTAGAAACCCCATTTGCCCTTGTTTGTGTGATTAACAACATCAATTGGCGTTGTTCGTGTCCTTAACAACCTCTTTTGACCTTGATCTTGTTCTTATGAACCTCATTTGCATATTTTACTGTGCTTAGGAACCTTGTTTGCCCTTGTTTGTGTACTTAACAACCTCAATTGGCGTTGTTCGTGTGCTTAAGATCCTATTTTGCCCTTGATCTTGTGCTTAGGAACCTCGTTTGCCCTTGTTTGTGTGCTTAACAACCTCAATTTGCGTTGTTCGTGTGCTTAACAACCTCTTTTGCCCTTGATCTTGTGCTTATGAACCTCATTTGCATTTGTTCTTGTGCTTAGGAACCTCGTTTGCCCTAATTTCTGTGCTTAACAACCTCAATTGGTGTTGCTCGTGTGCTTCACAACCTCTTTTGCCCTTGATATTGTGCTTATGGACCTTATTTGCATATTTTGTTGTGCTTCGGAACCTTGTTTGCCCTTGTTTGTGTGCTTAACAACCTCAATTGGCGTTGTTCACGTGCTTAATTCTCTTTTGCGCTTGCTCTAGTGCTAATGACCCTCATTTGCAATTGTTCTAGTGTTTAGGAACCTCGTTTGCCCTTGTTTGTGTGCTTAACAACCTCAATTTGCATTGTTTGTGTCGTTAACAACCTCTTTTGCCCTTGATCTTGTACTTATGAACCTCGTTTATATATGTTCTTGTGCATAGGAACCTCGTTGGCCCCTGTTTGTGTGCTTAACAACCTCAATTTACGTTGTTCCCGTACTTAACAACCTCTTTTGCTGTTGATCTTTCGCTTATGAACCTCATTTGCATTTGTTCTAGTGCTTAGAAACCTCGTTTGCCCTTGTTTGTGTGCTTAACAACCTCAATTGGCGTAGTTCGTGCGCATAACAACCTCTTTTAACCTTGATCTTGTGCTTATGAACTTCATTTGCATATTTTACTATGCTTAGGAACCTTGTTTGCCCTTGTTTGTGTACTTAATAACCTCAATTGGTGTTGTTCGTATGCTTAATATCCTATTTTACCCTTGATCTTGTGCTTAGGAACCTCGTTTACCCTTGTTTGTGTGCTTAACAACCTCTTTTGTCCCTTGATCTAGTGCTTATGAACCACATTTGCATTTGCTCTTGTGCTTAGAGACCTCATTTGCCCTTGTTTGTGTGCTTAACAGCCTCAATTGGCGTTGTTCGTGTACTTAACAACCTCTTTTGCCCCTTGATCGAGTGCTTATGAACCTCATTTGCATTTGTTCTCGTGTTTAGGACCTTTGTTTGCCCTCATTTGTATGCTTAACAACCTCAACTGGCATTGTTCGTGTGCTTAACAACCTCTTTTGCCCTTGATCTATTCCTTATGAACCTCATTTGCATTTGTTCTTGTGGTTAGGAACCTAGTTTGCCCTTGTTTTTGCGCTTAACAACCACAATTGGCGTTGTTCGTGTGCTGAATAACGTCTATTGCCCCTGATCTTGTGCTTATGAACCTCATTTGCATTTGTTCTTGTGCTTAGAAACCTCATTTGCCCTTGTTTGTGCGCTTAACAACCTTAATTGGCGTTGTTCGTGTTTTTAACAACATCTTTTGCCCTTGATCTTGTGCTTATGAACCTCATTTGCATTTGTTCTTGTGCTTAGGAACCTCATTTGCCCTTGTTTGTGTGCTTAACAACCTCAATTGGCGCTGTTTGTGTGCTTAACAACCTCTTTTGCCCTTGATCTTGTGTTCATGAACCTCATTTGCATTTGTTCTTGTGCTGAGGAACCTCATTTGCCCTTTTTTGAGTGCTTAACAACCTCAATTGGCGTTGTTCGTGTGCTGAACACTCTTTTTTGCCCTTGATCTTGTGCTTATGAACCTCATTTGTATATGTTCTTGTGCATAGGAGCCTCGTTTGCCCGGTTTGTGTGCTCAACAACCTCAATTTGCATTGTTCGGGTACTTTACAACCTCTTTTGCCCTTGATCTTGTGCTTATGAACCTCATTTGCATTTGTTCTTGTGATTAGGAACCACATTTGCCCTTGTTTGTGTGCTTAATATTCTCAATTGGCATTGTTTGTGTGCTTAGCAACATATTTTGCCCTTGATATTGTACTTATGAACCTCATTTGACCTTGTTTGTGTGCTTAACAAACTCAATTGGCGTTGTTCGTGTGCTTAACAACCTCTTTTGCCCTTGATCTTGTACTTATGAACCTCATTTGCATTTGTTCTTGTGCTTAGGAACCTCGTTTGTCCTTGTTTGTGTGCTTAACAACCTCAATTTGTGTTGTTCGTGTGCTTAAACCTCTTTTGCCCTTGATCCTGTGCTTACGAACCTCATTTGCATTTGTTCTTGTGCTTAGGAACCTCCTTTGCCCATGTTTGTGTGCTTAAGAACCTCAATTGGCTTTGTTTGTGTGCATCACTGCCTCTTTTGCCCATGATCTTGTGCTCATGAACCTCATTTGCATATGTTCTTGTGCATAGGAACCTCGTTTGCCCTTGTTTGTGTGCTTAACAACCTCAACTTACGTTTTTCTGGTACTTAACAACCTCTTTTACCTGTGATCTAGTGCTTATGAACCTCATATGCTTTTGTGCTTGTGCTTAGGAACCTCGTTTACCCTTGTTTGTGTGCTTAACAATCTCAATTTGCATTGTTCGTGTGGTTAACAGCCTCTTTTGCCCTTGATCTTGTGTTTTTGAACCTCATTTGTATTTGTTATTGTGCATAGGAACTTCGTTTGCCCTTGTTTGTGAGATTAAGAACCTCAATTGGCATTATTCGTGTGATTAACAACCTCTTTTGCCCTTGATATTGTGCTTAGGAACCTCATTTGCATATTTTATTGTGCTTAGGAACCTTGTTTGCCATTGTTTGTGTGCTTAACAACCTCAATTGGCGTTGTTCGTGTGCTTAAGAACCTCTTTTGCACTTGATCTTGTGCATAGGAACCTCATTAGCCTTTTTTGTGTGCTTAACAACCTCAATTTGCGTTGTTCGTGTGGTTAACAACCGCTTTTGCCCTTGATCTTGTGATTATGAACCTCATTTCCATTTGTTCTTGAGCATAGGATCCTCGTTTGCCCCTGTTTGTGCGCTTAACAACCTCAATTTGCGTTGTTCGGGTACTTAACAACCTTTTTTTCCCTTGATCTTGTACTTATGAACCTCATTTGTATTTGTTCTTTTGCTGAGGAACCTCGTTTGCCCTTGTTTGTGTGCTTAACAACCTCAATTGGCGTTGTTCGTGTGCTTAACAACCTCTTTCACCCTTGATTTTGTGCTTTTGAACCACTTTTGTATATGTTCTTGCGCATAGGAACCTCGTTTGCCCTTGTTTGTATGCTTAAGAACCTCAATTGGCGTTGTTCGTGTGCTTAACAACCTCTTTTGCCCTTGATCTTGTGCTTACGAATCTCATTTGCATTTGTTCTTGTGCTTAGGAACCTCGTTTTCCCTTGTTTGTGTGCTTAACAACCTCAATTGGCGTTGCTCGTGTGCTTCACAACCTCTTTTGCCCTTGATCTTGTCCTTATGAACCTCATTTGCATATTTTATTGTTCTTAGGAACCTCGTTTGCCCTTGTTTGTGTGCTTAACAACCTCAGTTGGTGTTGTTCGTGTGCTTAACAACATCTTTTGCCTTTGATCTTGTGGTTATGAACCTCATTTGCTTATTTTATCGTGCTTAGGAACCTTGTTTGCCCTTGTTTGTGTGCTTAACAACCGCAATTGGCATTGTTCGTGTGCTTAAGAACCTCTTTTTCCCTTGATCTTGTGCTTAGGAACCTTTTGTGAGCTTAACAACCGCAATTGGCGTTATTCATGTGCTTAGGAACCTATTTTGCCCTTGATCTTGTGCATAGGAACCTCGTTTGCCCTTGTTTGTGTGCTTAACAACCTCAATTGGCATTGCTCGTGTGCTTAACAACCACTTTTGCCCTTGATCTTGTGCTTAGCAACCTCATTTACATATTTTATTGTGCTTCGGAACCTTGTTATAACTTGTTTGTGCGCTTAACACCCTATATTAGCGTTGTTTGTGTGCTTAACAACCTCTTTTACCCGTGATCTAGTGCATATGAACCTCATTTGCTTTTGTTCTTGTACTAAGGAACCTCGTTTGCCCTTGTTTGTGTGCTTAACCACCTTAATTGGCGTTCTTCGTGTGGTTAAGAACCTCTTTTACCCCTGATCTTGTGCTTAGGAACCTCGTTTGCCCTTGTTTGTGTGCTTAACAACCTCAATTTGCAATGTTCGGGTACTTAACAACCTTTTTTTTCCCTTGATCTTGTGCTTATGAACCTCATTTGTATTTCTTCTTGTGCTTAGGAACCTTATTTGCCCTTGTTTGTGTGCTTAAGAACCGCAATTGGCGTTGTTCGTGTGCTTAACAACCTCTTTTGCCCTTGTTCTTGTGCTTATGAACCTCATTTGCATAGTATATTGTGCTTAGGAACCTTGTTTGCCATCGTTTGTGTGCTTAATAACCTCAATTGGCGTTGTTCGTGTGCTTAACAACCTCAGTTTGCGTTGTTTGTGTTGTTAACAACCCCTTTTGCCCTTGATCTTGTGCTTTTGAACCTCATTTGTATATGTTCTTGTGCATAGGAACCTCGTTTGCCCTTGTTTGTGTGCTTAAGAACCTCAATTTGCATATTTTATTGTGCTTAGGAACCTTGTTTACCATTGTTTGTGTGCTTAACAACCTCAATTGGCGTTGTTCGTGTGCTTAAGAAACATTTTTGCCCTTGATCTTGTGCATAGGAACCTCATTTGCCCATTTTTGTGTGCTTAACAACCTCAATTTGCGTTGTTCGTGTGGTTGACAACCTCTTTTGCCCTTGATCTTGTGATTATGAACCTCATTTGCCTATGTTCTTGTGCATAGGAGCCTCGTTTGCCCCTGTTTGTGTGCTTAACAACCTCAATTTGCGTTGTTCGGGTACAAAACAAACTTTTTTGCCCCAGATCTTGTACTTATGAACCTCATTTGCATTGGTTATTGAGCTTAGGAACCTCATTTGCCCTTGTTCGTGTGTTTAAAACCTCAGTTTGCGTTGTTCGTGCCCTTAACAACCACTTTTGCCATTGATCTTGTGCTTATGAACCTCATTTGCATTTCTTCTTGTGCTTAGGAACCTTGTTTGCCCCTGTTTGTCTGCTAAACAACCTCTTTTACCCGTGATCTAGTGCATATGAACCATATTTGCTTTTTGTTGTTGTGCTAAGGAACCTCGTTTGCCCTTGTTTGTGTGCTTAACTACCTTAATTGGCGTTGTTCGTGTGGTTAAGAACCTCTTTTACCCCTGATCTTGTGCTTAGGGATCTCGTTTCCCCTTGTTTGTGTGCTTAACAACCTCAATTTGCGTTGTTCGTGTGGTTAACAACCTCTTTTGCCCTTGATCTTGTGCTTTTGAACCTCATTTGTATATGTTCTTGTGCATAGGAACCTCGTTTGCCCCTGTTTGTGTGCTTAACAACCTCAACTTACATTTTTCGGGTACTTAACAACCTCTTTTACCCGTGATCTAGTGCTTATGAACATCATTTGCTTTTGTTCTTTTGCTTAGGAACCTCGTTTACCCTTGTTTGTGTGCTTAACAATCTCAATTTGCGTTGTTCGTGTGGTTAATAACCTCTTTTGCCCTTGATCTTGTGCTTTTGAACCTCATTTGTATACGTTCTTGTGCATAGGAACTTCGTTTGCCCTAGTTTGTGAGCTTAAGAACCTCAATGGGCGTTGTTCGTGTGCTTAACAACATCTTTTGCCCTTGATCTCATGCTTATGAACCTCATTTGCATATTTTATTGTGCTTAGGAACCTTTTTAACAACCTCAATTGGCGTTGTTCGTGTGCTTAAGAACCTCTTTTGCACTTGATCTTGTGCATAGGAACCTCATTAGCCTTTTTTGTGTGCTGAACAACCTCAATTTGCGTTGTTCGTGTGCTTAGCAACCTCTTTTGCCCTTCATCTTGTGCATAGCAACCTCATTTGCCCTTTTTTGTGTGCTTAACAACCTCAATTTGCGTTGGTCGTTTGCTTAAGAACGTCTTTTGCCCTTGATCTTATGATTATGAACCTCATTTGCATATGTTCTTGTGCATAGGAAACTCGTTTGCCCCTGTTTGTGTGCTTAACAACCTCAATTTGCGTTGTTCGGGTACTTAACAACCTTTTTTTCCCTTGATCTTCTAGTTATGAACCTCATTTGCATTTGTTCTTGTGCTGAGGAACCTCGTTTGCCCTTGTTTGTGTGCTTAACATCCTCAATTGGCGTTACTCGTGTGCTTAACAACCCCTTTTGCCCGTGATCTTGTGCTTATGAACCTCATTTGCATATTTTATTGTGCTTAGGAACCTCGTTTGCCCTTGTTTGTGTGCTTAACAACCTCAATTGGCGTTGTTCGTCTGCTTAAGAACCTCTTTTGCCCTTTATCTTGTGCTTAGCAACCTCGTTTGCCGTGTTTGTGTGCTGAACAACCTCAATTTGCGTTGTTCGGATACTTAACAACCTCTTTTGCCCTTGATCTTGTGCTTATGAACCTCATTTGCAATTTTTTCTTGTGCTTAGGAACCTGATTTGCCCTTGTTTGTGTGCTTAAAAACCTCAATTTGCGTTGTTCGTGTTCTTAACAACCTATTTTACCCTTGATCTTGTGCTTATCAAACTCATTTGCATATGTTATTGTGCTTAGGAACCTCGTTTGCCCTTGTTTGTGTGCTTAACAACCTCTTTTTCCCTTGATCTAGTGCTTATGAACCTCATTTGCATTTGTTATCGTGCTTAGGAACTTCGATTACCCTTATTTGTGTGCTTAACAACCTCAACTGGCATTGTTCGTGTGCTTAACAACCTCTTTTGCCCTTGATCTATTCCTTATGAACCACATTTGCATTTGTTCTTGTGGTTAGGAACCTCGTGTGCCCTTGTTTTTGTGCTTAACAACCTCAATTGTTGTTGTTCGTGTGCTTAGCAACGACTTTTGCCCTTGATCTTGTGCTTATGAACCTCATTTGCATTTGTTTTTGTGCTTAGAAACCTCATTTGCCCTTTTTTGTGTGCTTAACTACCTTAATTGGCGTTGTTCGTCTGCTTAACAACCTCTTTTATCCTTGATCTTGTACTTATGAACCTTATTTGCGTATTTTATTATACTTAGGAACATTGTTTGTGTGCTTAACAAACTCAATTGGCATTGTTCGTGTGCTTAACAACCTCTTTTGCCCTTGTTATTGTGCTTATGAACCTCATTTCCATTTGTTCTTGTGCTTAGAAACCTCATTTGCCCTTGGTTGTGTGCTTAACAACCTTAATTGGCGTTGTTCGTGTGCTTAACAATCTTTTTGCTCTTGATCTTATACTTATGAACCTCATTTGCGTATTTTATTGTATTTAGGAACCTTGTTTGCCATTGTTTGTGTGCTTAACAACCTCAATTGGCATTGTTCGTGTGCTTAACAACCTCTTTTTTCCTTGATCTAATGCTTATAAACCTCGTTTGCCCTTGTTTGTGTGCTTAACAACCTCAATTTGCGTTGTTCGTGTGCTTAACAACGTATTTTGCCCTTAATCTTGTGATTATGAACCTCATTTGCATATGTTCTTGTGATTATGATCCTCATTTGCATAGGAACATCGTTTGCCCCTGTTTGTGTGCTTAACAACCTCAACTTGCGTTGTTCGGGTACTTAACAATCCCTTTTGCCCTTGATTTTGTGCTTATGAATCTCATTTGTATTTGTTCTTGTGCTTAGAAACCTCATTTGCCCTTTGTTTGTGTTCTTAACAACCTCAATTTGCGTTGTTCGTGTGCTTAACAACCTCTTTCGCCCTTGATCTTGTGCTTATGAATCTCATTGGCATTTGTTCTTGTGCTTAGGAACCTCGTTTGCCCTTGTTTGTGTGCTTAAGATCCTCAATTGGCGTTGTTCGTGTTATATCTCGAATTCTTGACTTGATTAATTATACTAATTAAAGGTTTATATAGTTAAATAAAGTTAATTAAGGAAATTTAAAATTTAATTCAATAACTAAATAATAATCTAAAAATATAATTTGAACTAGCTAAAACTACAAATTCAATAAATTAATAAATGAAATATCAATTGAGTAATAAAATTTCAGTTTATAATATTTAATTTCGCTCAAAACGTATATACACATCTAAATACAACAATCATGACTATAATCAGAATTTTAGACATAATTAATTGGGCTAACGATTAGTATAATTTAATTCAAAACCTACTGTTAAACTGTTTTATTTATTTATTTTATTTCTATTCTTGTATCTGGACCGTTCCCTTGTATCCTGCACGAATCTTAAAGCGGCCCATAGAGAAATCCCCCCCTTTTTTCTCTCTCTGCCGCATGGGACCGCCCCCCCCCCCCCTATTTTCTTTCTTTCCTTCTCTTCTTCTTTCTTTTCCCCTTTTCCCTCTTCCCTGTTTCGCCCCCAAAACCCCTCTCTCTCTTCTGTCTCTGACCCCCGCGCCCCACACCCCCTTCGTGCCGCTCCCTTTTCTCTCTTCTGGAGAGAACCCAGAACCCTAAGGGGTTCGATTTTCCCGCGCGAGAAAGAACCCCCGACTCACCTGCCCCCGTCGCGTCGCCTCGTGCGACTGTCAGAGAACGTTGACGAATGTTGCAATGTCGTGTGATTTTGGTTCTAACCGGTTATATGTACCTCTCTCTCTCTCTCTCTCTCGTTGCATTGTTCTGGTTCTCTTTCTCTTTCGCTCATGTGTTGAGGCAAAAATCTCTCTCTCCCTCTTTTCCATTTTCCCCTGTGCTTACTGATACCAAAACCCTAGAGTTTTGGTTGTCCTTGTGCATGCGATTCCCCTCTGGTGCCTGTTTTCGTGTTACTTTCTGGTGCCGGTGGTGCCTCTTTTGCTCTGTGCTTGCTGATTCTGGCGCGGTGCTTGTGATTCCCTTCCACCTGGTAAATTATTCGGAACCCTTGTTTTCCTGGTTTGTGCTGGTCTGTTGTGCTTGTTTGTGCTAGTTTTGTTTGTGCTGGTTTGTTGTGCTTGTTTGTGCTGTTCTGGTTTGTGCTGTTCTGTTTGTGCTTGTTTGTGCTTGGTTCTGGCGTTGCTGTGGTGCCTGGTTCTGTGCTTTGCTGTGATGTGGCATACCAGTACCAGTGGTACTGGCCCAGTGACGCCACTGGTACTGGCAGTGGCCTGGGTTCGAACCTGTACTTGGCTTGTTTTGGTTATGCGATTTTGATTCTGTGAATTGTTACCAGCCTTGAACTGACAGGGACCAATATGTAAATAAATTTAATTTTAGGGTTTGTGTGAAATTATAATCCTTAGGCTAATAAAAATAAAATAAGGGGTTTGTGTGCAAAACTTTAAATTTAGATGTGATTTTGGAAAATTAGGGGCCAAATTGGAAAAATGGTATTTTATTTTATTTTATTTTATTTTTTTTTTGGGGGCCGGCCATATACTAAATTTAAAGAATTGAAAATTTTATTTAGTATAAGTAAATTTTTCACATGTAGAATAGAGCATTAATTAAATTCGTCGCTAATCCGACCGAGTTACGAGTTAGGAAAGGTAATAGTAGAACGCACACTTAGGAGTAGTGAATAAATTAATTAATCAAGTAAAATGAGATAATAATTACTTGAGAGTTTTGAAGCCTCCTTTCGGTTGGCTCGACTCGAAAATGTGACTAAAATATAACAATCAATATGTATTCGATTTTTAAATACAACTACACAACAAATTTTAAAAACTTCTTTCAAATTAAATTAACAAGTGTACAACTTAAAAATCGGAAAAATACGTAAACTTAAAGATCGGGAGATGATTAGACTAGCCCTTGGTACGTTGCCTCATAACATAATTTGAGCAGATACAAAGACCAAAATGGGCACCATATGATCCCGAAACACATTTAATTAAAAATATTTAATTTTCAACTTTAATTTTTAGTTAAAACAATTAACTATTGATGAGAACAAATTTGAATTTAATAATTGATATTATTTTTGAATAACTTAGATGAGATTCGTTGCTAATTAATAAGGACAATTAATTAGCAACGAAGATACCTTCTTTTCATGTATTCCTTAAAATTCGAAACGACAAACTTACGATAGGAATTAAAAAAAAAAATAATAATAATAATAACGACCTCGCGCAATTTAATCACTAAATTGAGATAAGCGAATCTGATACGAATGGGAAAATTAAAATAGATAGACGTAAGAAAATTTTCGCGTAGAATATCGTAACTCGCGGTTAATTTGTTACGAATACCTCGACATTCTGAATCACTATCAACGGCCCACTTCATGACGAGTTGTTGAAAACGACGTTAATTCTTAATTTAACTTAATGAAAGTGATTGATCAGTATCCGACAAAACAAATTTAGTTTAAAATAGATTAATGCTAAGCTTGATGGCATGAACGAAAATGATAAAAATCTGACTATATCAGTTCAGTCCGACTGACCGAATCAGAAGTTTTACAAATTTAAATAATCCAGGAGTTAACAAGAACACCTTAATTGGGGACGAGGGATTAGTATAATCTGACGTAGATTCTTATTTAGTTAAATTACGTAATTTCAGATCCACAGATCCCGTACGAGCCCGATCCGTGGGCTGAGCCGACTGACGTGCCGGTGGGAGCATACGCGGATCCTACCGCCTTCGCTGAGGGTTAGTCGTTGCGTCTTCAGCCTACAGGTGTGGGATATCTGAATTATTTTCTTTTGTGGGCGTACTCTTACCAAGTCGTTCCACCTGACCTGACATTCGCACTTTATTTTAAGTAGATGCATTAAAACTGTAGAGCATGTTTATCCTTTCTGCACTGTAGGTAGAAATTGCATAAACCCCGATAAATAAAAGAATTTACTGTTTTATTAGGAGTAGAGTAAATAAATAGTATTATATATTATTATTAGAATATTAGGTTATTAGATTGCCTTCTTCTCGTAGAAGGCAATATATTATTGCATATTTACACGCATGCATTTGGTGAGAGCTGAGTAGAGACTGAATGACTGCGCTCCGGCTTGTGGAATGGGACACGAGTCGGCCTCGCAGCCATTGAGCCGGGGTGTCACTTGACTTTCCGGATGGTCTGCTAGGACTTATATTATATGTATAAACTTGATTATGTATTCATTCGATCATTTTACCATTACGTGCGGGCCGGACTCGAGCCCTGAGGCACGAACGATTCTGGAGTGATCTCCACCTACATTAGGAGCTACATTGCCTAGAACGGAATTCCACCCTTGTGGAATTGTGTGTGGTGCATATGGCCGGACACGAGCTCATATGTACGGGGCCGGACTCGAGCCCCAAATCCTATTGATCTGGCCAGACGGTAGAGTTCTCACCTGCTCATGAGGGATGAGATTGACAACTTTTACGACTTGCATTGTATGATTTCTCCTATTTTATATGTTTGGTTATGGATCGTTTTAGAGCAAGGAACAAACACCGAATTAAGATATGTTCATCGGCTAGCGTGTTATTAACTTGTGAGTAGTGCTCGGTGTCACTAGGCACCGTGTATCACTAGACTCTATGATCGCAGTCCTGAGACATATCTTGAGGATCTTTGATCCTATTAGCACAGCACGGGGTGACTATTATTCGTACTATTATTATATAAATTCTACACTCAGTATTCCGATACTGATTTCTCCGATTTGACTATAATATTAAACTCCGCTTGGATTTTTGTTTGGGGAAACTTTCGCATGTTGGCATAATAGGATATTCGCATCATGATTAAAAGTGTTTTCGTTTTTATTAGATATTGAGATAGGTTCACACATGCGCATATTTACTTACAAGCATAATTGTACTTAGATTTATAAAATAAAAGTGCTTTGACCGTAGAGGATCCCTGAGGAAATAGTTCTGGGTCACATACTGAGCGATTCGTCGCTCACCCACAAGTTGTTTCGTGGGTTTTAGGTACAGAGTCTGGTGACCCGCAGCAGGTGTTGTCAGGAGCTGTTCCCGAAGGCCACTCCGCTTGACGGTTAGGATTATCTCTGACTTGATCTGCGAATTCATATTTGCCGCTTTTGTATACGGATTGACAGATCATGTATTGCCTTTTTGTTAGATTATGTTTTGGATGTGACACGGACTGTGATATTATATGTATGTGTATTTACTGATATGTGACTGATGTTTGACTTTTGATTTATATATTTATATTTCGCTTCCGCTGCTTACTGATGATTATTTTCAGCCTTGCGTGTTTAATGATTAATAAACACGAGGCGAGGTTGATCACACATTAATCCAGAAATTCTGGTTTGGGGTGTGACAGTTCGTGTGCTTAACAACCTCTTTAGCCCTTGATCTTGTGCTTATGAACCTCATTTGCATATTTTATTGTGCATAGCAACTTTGTTTCCCATTGTCTGTGTGCTTAACAACCTCAATTGGCGTTGTTTGTGTGCTTAAGAACCTCTTTTGCCCTTGATCTTGTGCCTAGGAACCTCATTTGCCCTTTTTTGTGTGCTTAACATCCTCTATTTGCGTTGTTCATGTGCTTAACAACATCTTATGCACTTGATCTTGTGATTATGAACCTCATTTGCATATGTTCTTGTGCATAGGAACCTCGTTTGCCCCTGTCTGTGTGCTTAACAACCTCAATTTGCGTTGTTCGGGTACTTAACAAACATTTTTTGCCCTTGATCTTGTGCTTATGAACCTCATTTGCAGTGGTTATTGTGCTTACCAATCTCATTTGCCCTTATTCGTGTGCATAACAACCTCAATTTGCGTTGTTCGTGTTCTTAACAACCACTTTTGCCATTTATCTTGTGGTTATGAACCTCATTTGCATTTGTTCTTGTGCTTAGGAACCTCGTTTGCCCCTGTTTGTGTGCTGAACAATCTCCATTGGCGTTGTTCGTGTGCTTAACAACCGCTTTTGTCCTTGATCTTGTGCTTATGAACCTCATTTGCATTTGTTATCTTGCTTAGCCGCTTAGGAACCTCGTTTGCCTTTATTTGTGTGCTTAACAACCTCAATTGGCGTTGTTCATGTCCTTAAGAACATCTTTTGCCATTGACATTGTGCTTATGAACCTCATTTGCATTTGTTTCTGTGCTTAGGAACCTCGTTTGCCCTTTTTTGTGTGCTTAACAACCTCAATTTTGGTTGTTCGTGTGCTTAACATCCTCTTTTTCCTTGATCTTGTGCTGATGAATCTCATTTGCATTTGTTCTTGTGCTTAGGAACCTCATTTGCCATTGTTTGTGTGCTTAACATCCTCAATTGGCGTTACTCGTGTGCTTAACAACCTCTTTTGCCCGTGATCTTGTGCTTATGAACCTCATTTGCATATTTTATTGTGCTTAGGAACCTTGTTTGCCCTTGTTTGTGTGCTTAACAGACTCCATTGGCGTTGTTCGTGTTCTTAAGAACCTCTTTTGCCCTTTATCTTGTGCTTAGCAACCTCATTCGCCCGTGTTTGTGTGCTTCACAACTTCTTTTGCCCTTATGAACCTCATTTGCATATGTTCTTGTGCATAGGAACCTCGTTTGCCCCTGTTTGTGTGCTTAACAACCTCTATTTGCGTTGTTCGGATACTTAACAACTTCTTTTGCGCTTAATCTTGTGCTTATGAACCACATTAGGATTTGTTCCTGTGCTTAAGAACCTCGTTTTGCCCTTGTTTGTATGCTTAAAAATCTCAATTTGCGTTGTTCGTGTGCTTAACAACGTCTTTTGCACTTGATCTTGTGATTATGAACCTCATTTGCATATGTTCTTGTGCATAGGAACCTCGTTTGCCCCTGTTTGTGTGCTTAACAACCTCAATTTGCGTTGTTCGGGTACTTAAAAAACTTTTTTGCCCTTGATCTTGTGCTTATGAACCTCATTTGCATTGGTTATTGTGCTTACGAATCTCATTTGCCCTTGTTTGTGTGCTTAATAACCTCAATTTGCGTTGTTCGTGTTCTTAACAACCACTTTTGCCATTTAGCTTGTGGTTATGAACCTCATTTGCATTTGTTCTTGTGCTTAGGAACCTCGTTTGCCCTTGTTTGTGTGCTGAACAACCACAATTGGCATTGTTCCTGTGCTTAACAACCGCTTTTGTCCTTGATCTTGTGCTTATGAACCTCATTTGCATTTGTTATCTTGCTGAGCCGCTTAGGAACCTCGTTTGCCCTTATTTGTGTGCTTAACAACCTCAATTGGCGTTGTTCATGTCCTTAAGAACCTCTTTAGCCCTTGACATTGTGCTTATGAACCTCATTTGCATTTGTTCCTGTGCTTAGGAACCTCGTTTGCCATTGTTTGTGTGCTTCACAACCTCAATTTGGGTTGTTCGTGTGCTTAACATCCTCTTTTTCCTTGATCTTGTTCTTATGAATATCATTTGCATTTGTTCTTGTGCTTAGGAACCTCGTTTGCCCTTGTTTGTGTGCTTAACATCCTCAATTGGCGTTACTCGTGTGCTTAACAAACTCTTTTGCCCGTGATCTTGTGCTTATGAACCTCATTTGCATATTTTATTGTGCTTAGGAACCTTATTTGCCCTTGTTTGTGTGCTTAACAGACTCAATTGGCGTTGTTCGTGTTCTTAAGAACCTCTTTTGCCCTTTATCTTGTGCTTAGCAACCTCGTTTGCCCGTGTTTGTGTGCTTAACAACCTCTTTTGCCCTTATAAACCTCATTGCATATGTTCTTGTGCATAGGAACCGCGTTTGACCCTATTTGTGTGCTTAACAACCTCAATTGATCTTGCGCTTAACAACCACTTTTTCCATTGATCTTGCGCTTATGAACCTCATTTGCATTTGTTCTTGTGCTTAGGAAGTTCGTTTGCCCTTATTTGTGTGCTTAACAACCTCAACTGGCATTGTTTGTGTGCCTAACAACATCTTTTGCCCTAGATCTTTTCCTTATGAACCTCATTTGCATTTGTTCTTGTGGTTAGGAACCTCGTTTGCCCTTGTTTTTGTGCTTAACAACCTCAATTGGCGTTGTTCGTGTGCTTAGCAACCACTTTTGCCCTTAATCTTGTGCTTATGAACCTCATTTGCATTTGTTCTTGTGCTTAGAAACCTCATTTACCCTTGTTTGTGTGCTTAACAACCTTAATTGGCGTTCTTCGTGTGCTTAACAAACTCTTTTGCCCTTGATCTTGTACTTATGAACCTCATTTGCGTATTTTATTGAGCTTAGGAACCTTGTTTGCCATTGTTTGTGTGCTTGACAACCTCAATTGGCACTGTTCGTGTGCTTAACAACCTCTTTTTCCCTTGATCTAATGCTTATGAACGTCGTTTGCCCTTGTTTGTGCGCTTCACAACCTCAATTTGAGTTGTTCGTGTGCTTAACAACGTCTTTTGCCCTTAATCTTGTGATTATGAGCCTCATTTGCATATGTTCTGGTGATTAAGAACCTCATTTGCATAGGAACCTCGTTTGCCCCTGTTTGTGTGCTTAACAACCTCAACTTGCGTTGTTCGTGTACTTAACAACCTCTTTTGCCCTTGATCTTGTGCTTATGAACCTCATTTGTATTTGTTCTTGTGCTTAGGAACCTCATTTGCCCTTTGTTTGTGTGCTTAACAACCTCAATTTGCGTTGTTCGTGTGCTTAACAACCTCTTTCGCCCTTGATCTTGTGCTTATGAATCTCATTGGCATTTGTTCTTGTGCTTAGGAACCACGTTTGCCCTTGTTTGTGTGCTTAAGAACCACAATTGGTCTCGTTCGTGTGCTTAAAAACCTCAATTGGTGTTGTTCGTGTGCTTAACAATCTTTTTTGCCCTTGATCTTGTGCTTATGAACCTCATTTGCATATTTTATTGTGCTTAGGAACCTTGTTTGCCATCGTTTGTGTGCTTAATAACCTCAATTGGCGTTGTTCGTGTGCTTAAGAACCTCTTTTGCCCTTGATCTTGTGCATAGGAACCTCATTTGCCCTTTTTTGTGGGCTTAACAACCTCAATTTGCGTTGTTCGTGTGCTTAACAACGTCTTTTGCCCTTGATCTTGTGATTATGAACCTCATTTGCATATGTTCTTGTGCATAGGAACCTCGTTGGCCATTGTTTGTGTGCTTAAGAACCTCAATTTACGTTGTTCGGGTACTGAACAAACATTTCTGCCCTTGATCTTGTGCTTATGAACCTCATTTGCATTGGTTATTGTGCTTAGGAACCTCATTTGCACTTGTTCGTGTGCTTAACAACCACTTTTGCCATTTATCATGTGGTTATGAACCTTATTTGCATTTGTTCTTGTGCTTAGGAACCTCGTTTGCCCTTGTTTGTGTGCTTAACAACCTTAATTGGCGATGTTCGTGTGCTTAACAACCGCTTTTGTCCTTGATCTTGTGCTTATGAACCTCATTTCCATTTGGTCTCCTGCTTAGGAACCTCGTTTGCCCTTATTTGCGTGCTTAACAACCTCAATTGGCCTTGTTCTCTTTTGCCCTTGATCTTGTGCTTATGAACCTCATTTCCATTTGTTCTTGTGCTTACGAACCTCATTTGCCATTTTTTTGTGTGCTTAACAACCTCAATTTACGTTGTTCATGTGCTTAACAACCATTTTTGCCCTTGATCTTGTGCTTATGAATCTCATTGGCATTTGTTCTTGTGCTTAGGAACCTCGTTTGCCCTTGTTTGTGTGCTTGAGAACCTCAATTGGTGTTGTTCGTGTGCTTAACAACCTCTTTTGCCCTTGATCTTGTGCTTATGAACCTCATTTGCATATTTTATTGTGCTTAGGAACCTTGTTTGCCATCGTTTGTGTGCTTAATAACCTCAATTGGCGTTGTTCGTGTGCTTAAGAACATCTTTTGCCCTTGATCTTGTGCATAGGAACCTCATTTGCCCATTTTTGTGGGCTTAACAACCTATATTTGTCTTGTTCGTGTGCTTAACAACGTCTTTTTCCCTTGATCTTGTGATTATGAACCTCATTTGCATATGTTCTTGTGCATATGAACCTCGTTTGCCCCTGTTTGTGTGCTTAAGAACCTCAATTTGTGTTGTTCGGGTACTTAACAAACTTTTCTGCCCTTGATCTTGTGCTTATGAACCTCATTTGCATTGGTTATTGTGCTTAGGAACCTCATTTGCCCTTGTTCGTTAGCTTAACAACCTCAATTTGCGTTGTTCGTGTGCTTAACAACCACTTTTGCCATTTATCTTGTGGTTATGAACCTCATTTGCATTTGTTCTTGTGCTTAGGAACCTCGTTTGCCCTTGTTTGTGTGCTGAACAACCTCAATTGGCGTTGTTCGTGTGCTTAACAACCGCTTTTGTCCTTGATATTGTGCTTCTGAAGCTCATTTGCATTTGTTATCCTGCTTAGGAACCTCGTTTGCCCATATTTGTGTGCTTAACAACCTCAATTGGCCTTGTTCATGTCCTTAAGAACCTCTTTTGCCCTTGACATTGTGCTTATGAACCTCATTTGCATTTGTTCTTGTGCTTAGGATCCACGTTTGCCCTTGTTTGTGTACTTAACAACCTCAATTTGGGTTGTTCGTATGCTTAACATTCACTTTTGCCTTCATCTTGTGCTTATGAATCTCATTTCCATTTGTTCTTGTGCTTAGGAACCTCGTTTGCCCTTGTTTTTGTGCTTAACATCCACAATTGGCGTTACTCGAGTGCTTAAAAACCACTTTTGCCCGTGATCTTGTGCTTATGAACCACATTTGGATATTTTATTGTGGTTAGGAATGTTGTTTGCCCTTGTTTGTGTGCTTAACGACCTCAATTGGCGTTGTTCGTGTGCTTAAGAACCTCTTTTGCCCTTTATCTTGTGCTTAGCAACCTTGTTTGCCCTTGTTTGTGTGCTTAACAACCTCAATTTGGGTTGTTCGTGTGCTTAACAACCTCTTTTGCCCTTATGAACCTCATTTGCATATCTTCTTGGGAATAAGAACCTCGTTTGCCCCTGTTTGTGTGCTTAACAACCTCTTTTGCCCTTAATCTTGTGCTTATGAACCTCATTGGGATTTGTTCTTGTGTTTAGGAACCTCGTTTGCCTTTGTTTGTGTGCTTAAAAACCTCAATTTGCGTTGTTCGTGTGCTTAACAACCACTTTTGCAATTGATCTTCTCCTTATGAACCTCATTTGCATTTGTTCTCCTGCTTAGGAACCTCGTTTGCCCTTATTTGTGTGCTTAACAACCTCAATTGGCGTTGTTTGTGTGCTTAACAACCTCTTTTGCCCTTGATCTTGTGCAACCACATTTGCATTTGTTCTTATGCTTAGGTACCTCGTTTGCCCATTTTGTGTGTGCATAACAACCTCAATTTGGGTTGTTCGTGTGCTTATCAACCTTTTTTGCCCTTGATCTTGTGCTTATGAATCTCATTTGCATATGTTCTTGTGCTTACGAACCTCATTTGCCATTGTTTGTATGCTTAACAACCTCAATTTGCGTTGTTCGTGTGCTTAACAACCACTTTTGCCATTGATCTTGTGCTTATGAACCTCATTTGCATTTGTTCTTTTGCTTAGGATCCTCGTTTGCCCTTGTTTGTGTGCTGAACAACCTCAATTGGCGTTGTTTGTGTGCTTAACAACCTCTTTTGCCCATTATCTTGTGCTTATGAACCACATTTGCATATTTTATTGTGCTTAGGAACCTTGTCTGCCATTGTTTGTGTGCTTAACAACCTCAATTGGCATTGTTCGTGTGCTTAACAACCTCTTTTGCCCTTGATCTAGTGCTTATGAACCTTATTTGCATTTGTTCTCGTGCTTAGGAACCACGTTTGCCCCTTTTTTTGTGCTTAACAACCTCAATTGGCGTTGTTTGTGTGCTTAACAACCTCTTTTGCCCTTGATCTGCTTATGAACCTCATTTGCATTTGTTCTCGTGCTTAGGAAGTTCGTTTGCCCTTATTTGTGTGCTTAACAACCTCAACTAGCATTGTTCGTGTGCTTAACAACCTCTTTTGCCATTGATCTTTTCCTCATGAACCTCATTAGTATTTGTTCTTGCGGTTAGGAACCTCGTTTGCCCTTGTTTTTGTGCTTAACAACCTCAATTGGCGTTGTTCGTGTGCCTAGCAACCACTTTTGCCCTTAATCTTGTGCTTATGAACCTCATTTGCATTTGCTCTTGTGCTTAGAAACCTCATTTGCCCTTGTTTGTGTGCTTAACAACTTTAATTTGCGTTGTTCGTGTGCTTAACAAACTCTTTTGCCCTTGATCTTGTACTTATGAACCTCAATTGCGTATTTTATTGTGCTTAGGAACCTTGTTTGTCATTGTTTGTGTGCTTAACAACCTCAATTGGCATTGTTCGTGTGCTTAACAACCTCTTTTTCCCTTGATCTAATGCTTATGAACCTCGTTTGCCCTTCTTTGTGTGCTTAACAACCTCAATTTGCGTTGTTCGTGTGCTTAACAACGTCTTTTGCCCTTAATCTTGTGATTATGAACCTCATTTGCATATGTTCTTGTGATTACGAACCTCATTTGCATAGGAACCTCGTTTGCCCCTGTTTGTGTGCTTAACAACCTCAATTTGAGTTGTTCGTGTGCTTAACAACCACTTTTGCCATTGATCTTGTGCTTATGAACCTCATTTGCATTTGTTCTTGTGCTTAGGATCCTCGTTTGCCCTTGTTTGTGTGCTGAACAACCTCAATTGGCGTTGTTCGTGTGCTTAACAACCTCTTTTGCCCATGATCTTGTGCTTATGAACCTCATTTGCATATTTTATTGTGCTTAGGAACCTGGTTTGCCATTGTTTGTGTGCTTAACAACCTCAATTGGCATTGTTCGTATCCTTAACAACCTCTTTTGCCCTTCATATGTGCTGATGAATCTCATTTGCATTTGTTCTCCTGCTTAGGAACCTCGTTTGCCCTTGTTTTTGTGCTTAACAACCTCAATTGGCGTTGTTCATGTGCTTAAGAACCTCTTTTGCCCTTGATCTTGTGCTTATGAATCTAATTTGCATTTGTTCTTATTCTTAGGAGTCGTTTGCCCTTGTTTGTGTGCTTAAGATCCTCAATTAGCGTTGCTCGTGTGCTTAAGAACCTCTTTTGCCCTTGATCTTGTGATTATGAACCTCATTTGCATATGTTCTTGTGCATAGGAACCTCGTTTGCCCCTGTTTGTGTGCTTAAAAACCTCAATTTGCGTTGTTCGGGTACTTAACAAACATGTCTGCCCTTGATCTTGTGCTTATGAACCTCATTTGCATTGGTTATTGTTATTAGGAACCTCATTTGCCCTTGTTCGTGTGCTTAACAACCTCAAATTGCGTTGTTCGTGTGCTTAACAACCACTTTTGCCATTTATCATGTGGTTATGAACCTTATTTGCATTTGTTCTTGTGCTTAGGAACCTCGTTTGCCCTTGTTTGTGTGCTGAACAACCTCAATTGGCGTTGTTCGTGTGCTTAACAACCGGTATTGTCCTTGATCTTGTGCTTATGAACCACATTTCCATTTGTTCTCGTGCTTAGGAACCTCGTTTGCCTTTATTTGTGTGCTTACCAACCTCAATTGGCGTTGTTCAACCTCTTTTGCCTTTGATCTTGTGCTTATGAACCTCATTTCCATTTGTTCTTGTGCTTAGGAACCACATTTGCCATTTGTTTGTGTGCTTAACAAAATCAATTTGCGTTGTTCGTGTGCTTAACAACCACTTTTGCCTTTGATTTTGTGCCTATGAAACTCATTGGCATATGTTCTTGTGCTTAGGAACCTAATTTGCCATGGTTTGTGTGCTTAACAACCTCAATTTGCGTTGTTCGTGTGCTTAACAACCACTTTTGCCATTGATCTTGTGCTTATGAACCTCATTTGCATTTGTTCTTGTGCTTAGGAACCTCGTTTGCCCTTGTTTGTGTGCTGAACAACCTCAATTGGCGTTGTTCGTGTGCTTAACAACCGGTATTGTCCTTGATCTTGTGCTTATGAACCACATTTCCATTTGTTCTCGTGCTTAGGAACCTCGTTTGCCTTTATTTGTGTGCTTACCAACCTCAATTGGCGTTGTTCAACCTCTTTTGCCTTTGATCTTGTGCTTATGAACCTCATTTCCATTTGTTCTTGTGCTTAGGAACCACATTTGCCATTTGTTTGTGTGCTTAACAAAATCAATTTGCGTTGTTCGTGTGCTTAACAACCACTTTTGCCTTTGATTTTGTGCTTATGAAACTCATTGGCATATGTTCTTGTGCTTAGGAACCTAATTTGCCATTGTTTGTGTGCTTAACAACCTCAATTTGCGTTGTTCGTGTACTTAACAACCACTTTTGCCATTGATCTTGTGCTTATGAACCTCATTTGCATTTGTTCTTGTGCTTAGGAACCTCGTTTGCCCTTGTTTGTGTGCTGAACAACCTCAATTGGCGTTGTTCGTGTGCTTAACAACCGCTTTTGTCCTTGATATTGTGCTTCTGAAGCACATTTGCATTTGTTATCCTGCTTAGGAACCTCGTTTGCCCTTATTTGTGTGCTTAACAACCTCAATTGGCCTTGTTCATGTCCTTAAGAACCTCTTTTGCCCTTGACATTGTGCTTATGAACCTCATTTGCATTTGTTCTTGTGCTTAGGAACCTCGTTTGCCCTTATTTGTTTGCTGAACAACCTCAATTGGCCTTGTTCGTGTGCTTAACAACCGCTTTTGTCCTTGATATTGTGCTTCTGAAGCTCATTTGCATTTGTTATCCTGCTTAGGAACCTCGTTTGCCCTTATTTGTGTGCTTAACAACCTCAATTGGCCTTGTTCATGTCCTTAAGAACCTCTTTTGCCCTTGACATTGTGCTTATGAACCTCATTTGCATTTGTTCTTATGCTTAGGAACCTCGTTTGCCCTTATTTGTGTGCTTAACAACCTCAATTGGCCTTGTTAATGTCCTTAAGAACCTCTTTTGCCCTTGACATTGTGCTTATGAACCTCATTTGCATTTGTTCTTATGCTTAGGAACCTCGTTTGCCCTTGTTTGTGTACTTAACAACCTCAATTTGGGTTGTTTGTATGCTTAACATTCACTTTTGCCTTGATCTTGTGCTTATGAATCTCATTTCCATTTGTTCTTGTGCTTAGGAACCTCGTTTGCCCTTGTTTTTGTACTTAACATCCACAATTGGCGTTACTCGAGTGCTTAAAAACCACTTTTGCCCGTGATCTTGTGCTTATGAACCTCATTTGGATATTTTATTGTGCTTAGGAACGTTGTTTGCCCTTGTTTGTGTGCTTAACGACCTCAATTGGCGTTGTTCGTGTGCTTAAGAACCTCTTTTGCCCTTTATCTTGTGCTTAGCAACCTTGTTTGCCCTTGTTTGAGTGCTTAACAACCTCAATTTGTGTTGTTCGTGTGCTTAACAACCTCTTTTGCCCTTATGAACCTCATTTGCATATCTTCTTGGGCATAAGAACCTCGTTTGCCCCTGTTTGTGTGCTTAACAACCTATTTTGCCCTTGATCTTGTGCTTATGAACCTCATTGGGATTTGTTCTTGTGCTTAGGAACCTCGTTTGCCTTTGTTTGTGTGCTTAAAAACCTCAATTTGCGTTGTTCGTGTGCTTAACAACCACTTTTGCCATTGATCTTCTCCTTATGAACCTCATTTGCATTTGTTCTCCTGCTTAGGAACCTCGTTTGCCCTTATTTGTGTGCTTAACAACCTCAATTGGCGTTGTTTGTGTGCTTAACAACCTCTTTTGCCCTTGATCTTGTGCAACCTCATTTGGATTTGTTCTTGTGCTTAGGTACCTCGTTTGCCCATTTTGTGTGTGCATAACAACCTCAATTTGGGTTGTTCGTGTGCTTATCAACCTTTTTTGCCCTTGATCTTGTGCTTATGAATCTCATTTGCATATGTTCTTGTGCTTAGGAACCTCATTTGCCATTGTTTGTGTGCTTAACAACCTCAATTTGCGTTGTTCTTGTGCTTAACAACCACTTTTTCCATTGATCTTATGCTTATGAACCTCATTTGCATTTGTTCTTGTGCTTAGGATCCTCGTTTGCCCTTGTTTGTGTGCTGAACAACCTCAATTGGCGTTGTTCGTGTGCTTAACAACCTCTTTTGCCCATTATATTGTGCTTATGAACCTCATTTGCATATTTTATTGTGCTTAGGAACCTTGTTTGCCATTGTTTGTGTGCTTAACAACCTCAATTGGCATTGTTCGTGTCCTTAACAACCTCTTTTGCCCTTAATCTAGTGCTTATGAACCTTATTTGCATTTGTTCTCTTGCTTAGGAAACTCGTTTGCCCCTATTTTTGTGCTTAACAACTTCAATTGGCGTTGTTTGTGTGCTTAACAACCTCTTTTGACCTTGATCTAGTGCTTATGAACCTCATTTGCATTTGTTCTCGTGCTTAGGAAGTTCGTTTGCCCTTATTTGTGTGCTTAACAACCTCAACTGGCATTGTTCGTGTGCTTACCAACCTCTTTTGCCATTGATCTTTTCCTCATGAACCTCATTTGCATTTGTTCTTGTGGTTAGGAACCTCGTTTGCCCTTGTTTTTGTGCTTAACAACCTCAATTTGCGTTGTTCGTGTGCTTAGCAACCACTTTTGCCCTTAATCTTGTCCTAATGAATCTCATTTGCATTTGTTCTTGTGCTTAGAAACATCATTGGCCCTTGTTTGTGTGCTTAAAAACCTTAATTGGCGTTGTTCGCGTGCTTAACAAACTCTTTTGCCCTTGATCTTGTACGTATGAACCTCAATTGCGTATTTAATTATGCTTAGGAACATTGTTTGCCATTGTTTGTGTGCTTAACAACCTCAATTGGCATTGTTCGTGTGCTTAACAACCTATTTTTCCCTTGATCTAATGCTTATGAACCTCGTTTGCCCTTGTTTGTGCGCTTAACAACCTCAATTTGCATTGTTCGTGTGCTTAACAACGTCTTTTGCCCTTAATCTTGTGATTATGAACCTCATTTGCATATGTTATTGTGATTACGAACCTCATTTGCATAGGAACCTCGTTTGCCCCTGTTTGTGTGCTTAACAACCTCAATTTGAGTTGTTCGTGTGCTTAACAACCACTTTTGCCATTAATCTTGTGCTTCTGAACCTCATTTGCATTTGTTCTTGTGCTTAGGATCCTCGTTTGCCCTTGTTTGTGTGCTGAACAACCTCAATTGGCGTTGTTCGTGTGCTTAACAACCTCTTTCGCCCTTGATCTTGTGCTTATGAATCTCATTGGCATTTCTTCTTGTGCTTAGGAACCTCGTTTGCCCTTATTTAACACCCTCAATTGGCATTGTTCATATGCTTAAGAACCTCTTTTGCCCTTGATCTTGTGCAACCTCATTTGCATTTGCTCTTGTGCTTAGGAACCTCATTTGCCCTTGTGTGTGTGCTTAACAACCTCAATTTGCGTTTCTTCGTGTGTTTAACAACCACTTTTGCCATTGATCTTGTGCTGATGAACCTCATTTGCATTTGTTCTTGTGCTTAGGAACTCCGTTTGCCCTTGTTTGTGTGCTGAACAACCTCAATTGGCGTTGATCGTGTGCTTAACATCCTTTTTTACCCATGATCTTGTGCTTATGGAACTCATTTGCAAATTTTATTGTGCTTAGGAACCTTGTTTGCCATTGTTTGTGCGCTTGACAACCTCTTTTGCCCTTGATCTAGTGCTTATGAACCTCATTTACATTTGTTCTCCTGCTTAGGAACCTCGTTTGCCCTTATTTGTGTGCTTAAGAACCTCAATTGGCGTTGTTCATGTACTTAAGAACCTCTTTTGCCCTGGATCTTGTGATTATGAACCTCATTTGCATATGTTCTTGTGCATAGGAACCTCGTTTGCCCCTGTTTGTGTGCTTAAAAACCTCAATTTGCGTTGTTCGGGTACTTAACAAACATGTCTGCCCTTGATCTTGTGCTTATGAACCTCATTTGCATTGGTTATTGTTATTAGGAACCTCATTTACCCTTGTTCGTGTGCTTAACAACCTCAAATTGCGTTATTCGTGTGCTTAACAACCACTTTTGCCATTTATCATGTGTTTATGAACCTTATTTGTATTTGTTCTTGTGCATAGGAACCTCGTTTACCCTTGTTTGTGTGCTGAACAACCTCAATTGGCGTTGTTCGTGTGCTTAACAACCGCTTTTGTCCTTGATCTTGTACTTATGAACCACATTTCCATTTGTTCTCGTGCTTAGGAACCTCGTTTGCCTTTATTTGTGTGCTTAACAACCTCAATTGGCGTTGTTCAACCTCTTTTGCTTTTGATCTTGTGCTTATGAACCTCATTTCCATTTGTTCTTGCACTTAGGAACCTTATTTGCCATTTGTTTGTGTGCTTAACAAAATCAATTTGCGTTGTTCGTGTGCTTAACAACCAATTTTGCCTTTGATCTTGTGCTTATGAAACTCATTGCCATTTGTTCTTGTGCTTAGGAACCTCGTTTGCCCTTGGTTGTGTGCTTAAGAACCTCAATTGGTGTTGTTCGTGTGCTTAACAACCTCTTTTGCCCTTGATCTTGTTCTTATGAACCTCATTTGCATATTTTATTGTGCTTAGGAACCTTGTTTGCCATCGTTTGTGTGCTTAATAACCTCAATTGGCGTTGTTCGTGTGCTTAAGAACCTTTTTTGCCCTTGATCTTGTGCATAGGAACCTCATTTGCCCTTTTTTGTGGGCTTGACAACCTCAATTTGCCTTGTTCGTGTGCTTAACAACGTCTTTTGCCCTTGATCTTGTGATTACGGACCTCATTTGCATATGTTCTTGTGCATAGGAACCTCGTTTGTCCCTGTTTGTGTGCTTAAGAACCTCAATTTGCGTTTTTCGGGTACTTAACAAACTTTTCTGCCCTTGATCTTGTGCTTATGAACCTCATTTGTATTGGTTATTCTGCTTAGGATCCTCATTTGCATATGTTCTTGTGATTATGAACCTCATTTGCATAGGAACCTCGTTTGCACTTGTTTGTGTGCTTAACAACCTCAATTTGCGTTGTTCGTGTGCTTAACAACCACTTTTGCCATTGATCTTGTGCTTATGAACCTCATTTGCATTTGTTCTTGTGGTTAGGATCCTCGTTTGCCCTTGTTTGTGTGCTGAACAACCTCAACTGGCGTTGTTCGTGTGCTTAACAACCTCTTTTGCCCATCATCTTGTGCTTATGAACCTCATTTGCATATTTTATTGTGCTTAGGAACCTTGTTTGCCATTGTTTGTGTGCTTAACAACCTCAATTGGCGTTGTTGGTGTGCTTAACAACCTCTTTTGCCCTTGATATAGTGCTTATGAACCTCATTTGCATTTGTTCTCGTGCTTAGGAAGTTCGTTTGTCCTTATTTGTGTGCTTAACAACCTCAACTGGCATTGTTCGTGTGCTTAACAACATCTTTTGCCATTGATCTTTTCCTGATGAACTTCATTTGCATTTGTTCTTGTGGTTAGGAACCTCGTTTGCCCTTGTTTTTGTGCTTAACAACCTCAATTGGCGTTGTTCGTGTGCTTAGCAACTACTTTTGCCCTTAATCTAGTGCTTATGAACCTCATTTGCATTTGTTCTTGTGCTTAGAAACATCATTGGCCCTTGTTTGTGTGCTTAACAACCTTAATTGGCGTTGTTCGTGTGCTTAACAAACTCTTTTGCCCTTGATCTTGTACGTATGAACCTCAATTGCGTATTTAATTATGCTTAGGAACATTGTTTGCCATTGTTTGTGTGCTTAACAACCTCAATTGGCATTGTTCGTGTGCTTAACAACCTATTTTTCCCTTGATTTAATGCTTATGAACCTCGTTTGCCCTTGTTTGTGTGCTTAACAACCTCAATTTGCGTTGTTCGTGTGCTTAACAACGTCTTTTTCCCTTAATCTTGAGATTATGAACCTCATTTGCATAGGAACCTCGTTTGCCCTTGTTTGTGTGCTTAACAACCTCATTTTGCGTTGTTCGTGTGCTTAACAACCACTTTTGCCATTGATCTTGTGCTTATGAACCTCATTTGCATTTGTTCTTGTGCTTAGGATCTTCGTTTGCCCTTGGTTGTGTACTGAACAACCTCAATTGGCGTTGTTCGTGTGCTTAACAACCCCTTTTGCCCATGATCTTGTGCTTATGAACCTCATTTGCATATTTTATTGTGCTTAGGAACCTGGTTTGCCATTGTTTGTGTGCTTAACAACCTCAATTGGCATTGTTCGTGTCCTTAACAACCTCTTTTGCCCTTGATCTAGTGCGTATGAACCTCATTTGCATTTGTTCTCCTGCTTAGGAACCTCGTTTGCCCTTATTTGTGTGCTTAACAACCTCAATTTGCGTTGTTCATGTGCTTAAGAACCTCTTTTGCTCTTGATCTTGTGCTTATGAATCTCATTTGCATTTGTTCTTATGCTTAGGAGTCGGTTGCCCTTGTTTGTGTGCTTAACATCCTCAATTAGCGTTGCTCGTGTGCTTAACAACCTCTTTTGCCTTTGATCTTGTGCTTATGAACCTCATTTGCATATTTTATTGTGCTTAGGAGCCTCATTTGCCTTGTTTGTGTGCTTAAAAACCTCAATTTGTGTTGTTCGTGTGCTTACCAACCACTTTTGCTATTGATCTTGTTCTTTTGAACCTCATTTGCATTTATTCTTGTGCTTAGGAACCTTATTTGCCCTTGTTTGTGTGCTGAACAACCTCAATTAGCGTTTTTCGTGTGCTTAACAACCTCTTTCGCCCTTGATCTTGTGCTTATGAACCTCATTTGCATTTGTTCTTCTGCTTAGGAACCTCATTTGCCCTTGTTTGTGTGCTTAACAACCTTAATTGGCGTTGTTCGTTTGCTTAACAAACTCTTTTGCCCTTGATCTTGTACGTATGAACCTCAATTGCGTATTTTATTGTGCTTAGGAACCTTGTTTGCCATTGTTTGTGTGCTTAACAACCTCAATTGGCATTGTTCGTGTGCTTAACAACCTATTTTTCCCTTGATCTAATGCTTATGAACCTCGTTTGCCCTAGTTTGTGTGCTTAACAACCTCAATTTGCGTTGTTCGTGTGCTTAACAACGTCTTTTGCCCTTAATCTTGTGATTATGAACCTCATTTGCATATGTTCTTGTGATTATGAACCTCATTTGCATAGGAACCTCGTTTGCCCTTGTTTGTGTGCTTAACAACCTCAATTTACGTTGTTCGTGTGCTTAACAACCACTTTTGCCATTGATCTTGTGCTTATGAACCTCATTTGCATTTGTTCTTGTGCTTAGGATCCTCGTTTGCCCTTGTTTGTGTGCTTAACAACCTCAATTGGCGTTGTTCGTGTGCTTAACAACCTCTTTTGCCCATGATCTTGTGCTTATGAACCTCATTTGCATATTTTATTGTGCTTTGGAACCTGGTTTGCCATTGTTTGTGTGCTTAACAACCTCGATTGGCATTGTTCGTGTCCTTAACAGCCTCTTTTGCCCTTGATCTAGTGCTTATGAACCTCATTTGCATTTGTTCTCCTTCTTAGGAACCTCGTTTGCCCTTATTTGTGTGCTTAACAATCTCAATTGGCGTTGTTCATGTGCTTAAGAACCTCTTTTGCTCTTGATCTTATGCTTATGAATCTCATTTGCATTTGTTCTTATGCTTAGGAGTCGGTTGCCCTTGTTTGTGTGCTTAACATCCTCAATTAGCGTTGCTCGTGTGCTTATGAACCTCATTTGCATATTTTATTGTGCTTAGGAGCCTCTTTAGCCTTGTTTGTGTGCTTAAAAACCTCAATTTGTGTTGTTCGTGTGCTTAACAACCACTTTTGCTATTGATCTTGTGCTTTTGAACCTCATTTGCCCTTATTTGTGTGCTTAACCACCTCAATTGGCATTGTTCATATGCTTAAGAACTTTTGCCCTTGATCTTGTGCATCCTCATTTCCATTTGTTATTGTGCTTAGGAAAATCGTTTGCCCTTGTTTGTGTGTGCTTAACAACCTCAATTTGGGTTGTTCGTGTACTTATCAACCTCTTTTGCCCTTGATTTTGTGCTGATGAATCTCATTTGCATTTGTTCTTGTGCTTAGGAACCTCATTTGCCCTTGTGTGTGTGATTAACAACCTCAATTTGCGTTGTTCGTGTGTTTAACAACCACTTTTGCCATTGATCTTGTGCTGATGAACCTCATTTGCATTTGTTCTTGTGCTTACGAACTTTGTTTACCCTAGTATCTGTGTTGAACAACCTCAATTGGTGTTGTTCGTGTGCTTAACATCCTTTTTTACCCATGATCTTGTTCTTATGGAACTCATTTGCAAATTTTATTGTGCTTAGGAACCTTGTTTGCCATTGTTTGTGTGCTTGGCAACCTCTTTTTCCCTTGATCTAGTGTTTATAAACCTCATTTATATTTGTTCTCCTGCTTAGGAACCTCGTTAGCCCTTATTTGTGTGCTTAAGAACCTCAATTGGCGTTGTTCATGTACTTAAGAACCTCTTTTGCCCTTGATCTTGTGATTATGAACCTCAATTTCATTTGTTCTTGTGCCTAGGAACCTCGTTTGCCCTTGTTTGCGTGCTTAACAACCTAAATTTGGGTTGTTCTTGTGCTAAACAATCTCTTTTGACCTTGATCTTGTGCTTATGAATCTCATTTGCATTTGTTCTTGTGCATAGGAACCTCGATTGCCCTTGTTTGTGTGCTGGACATCCTCAATTGGCGTTGCTCATGTGCTTAACAACCTATTTTGCCGTTGATCTTGTGCTTATGAACCTCATATGCATATTTTATTGTGCTTAGGAACCTCGTTTGCCCTTGTTTGTGTGCTTAACAACCTCAATTAGCGTTGTTTGTGTGCTAAGAACCTCCTTTGCCCTTTATCTTGTGCTTAGGAACCTCGTTTGCCCTTTTTTGTGTGTTTAACAACCTCTTTTGTCCTTGATCTTGTATTTATCAACCTCATTTGCATATGTTCTTGTGCATAGGAACCTCGTTTGCCCTTGTTTGTGTGCTTAACAACCTCAATTTGCGTTGTTCGGGTACTTAACAACCTCTTTTGCCGTTGATCTTGTACTTATGAACCTCATTTGCATTTATTCTTGTGCTTAAAAGCCTCATTTGCCCTCGTTTGTGTGCTTAAAAATCTCAATTTGCGTTGTTCGTGTGCTTAACAACCACTTTTACGATTGATCTTGTGCTTATGAACCTCATTTGCATTTGTTCTTGTGTTTAGGAACCTCGTTTTCCCTTGTTTGTGTGCTTAACAACCTAAATTGGTGTTGTTCGTGTGCTTAACAACCTCTTTTGCCCTTGATCTAGTGCTTATGAACCTCATTTGCATTTGTTCTCCTGCTTAGGAACCTCGTTTGCCCTTATTTATGTGCTTAACAACCTCAATTGGCGTTGTCCATTTGCTTAAGAACCTCTTTTGCCGTTGATCTTGTGCTTATAAACCTAATTTGCATTTGTTCTTTTGCTTAGGAACCTCGTTTGCCCTTGTTTGTGTGCTTAACAACCTCAATTTGGGTTGTTCGTGTGGTTAACAACCTCTTTTGCCCTTGATCTTGTGCTTATGAATCTCATTTGCATTTGTTCTTGTGCTTAGGAACCTCGGTTGCCCAAGTTTGTGTGCTTAACAACCTCAATTGGCGTTGTTCGTATGATTAACAACCTATTTTGCCCTTGATCTAGTGGTTATGAACCTCATTTGCATTTGTTCTCATGCTTAGGAACCTCGTTTGCCCTTATTTGTGTGCTTAACAACCTCAATTGGCGTTGTTCGTATGCTTAACAACCTCTTTTGCTCTTGATCTTGTGCTTATGAATCTCATTTGCTTTTGTCCTAGTGCTTAGGAACCTCGTTTGCCTTTGTTTGTGTGCTTAACAATCTCAACTGGCATTGGCCATGTGCTTAACAACCTCTTTTGCCCTTGATCTTGTCCTTATGAACCTCATTTGCATATTTTATTGTGCTTAGGAACCTTATTTGCCCTTGTTTGTGTGCTTAACAACCTCAATTGGCGTTGTTCGTGTGCTTAACAACCTCTTTTGCCCTTGATCTGGTGCTGAGGAACCTCGTTTGCCCTTGTTTGTGTGCTTAACAACCTCAATTTGCGTTGTTTGTGTGCTTATCATTTGACCTTATTCTTGTGCTTAGCAACCTCATTTGTCGTTGTTCCTGTGATTGGTAACATCATTTGCATTAGTTCACGTGCTTAGAAACGTCATTTGCACTTGTTCTTGTGCTTAGCAACTTAATTTGCCCGTGTTCCTGTGATTAGACAGCTCATTTGTTGTTGTTATTGTGCTTAGCAAGCGCATTTGCCAATGTTCTTATGAAAAGAAAGCTCATTTGTCATTTTTCATATGCTTAGCAACCTCATTTGCGGTTGTTCTTGTGCTTAGCAACATTATTTGCCCTTGATCTTGCGCTTATCAAACTCATTTGTTTTTATTTTTGTGCTTAGAAATTTTATTTGACCTTGTTCTTGTGCTGAAAAAACCCCATTTGTCATTGTTCTTATGATTATCAACATTATTCGCGTTAGTTCATATGTTTAACAACCTCATTTGCCCTTGTTCTTGTGATTAGCAACCTTGTTTGCTTTAGTTCTTCTACTTAAACAACCTTATTTGTCATTATTTTGATGCTTAGTAAGCTCATTTGTTATTATTATTGTTATTATCAATCACTTTTACTCTTATTTTTGTGCTTAGCAAGCGCACTTCTCAATGTTTTTATGCAAATAATGCTCATTTGACCTTATCATTTTGCTTAGCATACTCATTTGCGGTTGTGCTTGTGCTTAGCAATATCATTTAGCCTTGAACTTGTGCTTATCGACCTCATTTGCATTTATTTTTGTGCTTATGAACCTCGTTTGATCTTGTTTTTGTTACTAAAAACCTCATTTGTCATTGTTATTGTGATTATCAACATCATTTGCATTAGTTCAAGTGCTTAACACCCTCATTTGCTCTTGTTTTTGTGCTTAGCAACCTAATTTGCACTTGTTCTTGTGTTAAGCAACATCACTTGCATTAATTCCTTTGCTTAGCAACCTCATTTGTCAATTTTCTAATGTTTAGCAACCTCATTTGTTGTTGTTCTTGTGCTTATCAACCTCATTTTCCCTTGTTCTTTTGCTTAGTAAGTACACTTGCCAATGTTCTTGTGTAATGAAAGCTCATTTGCCTTTGTTGTTGTGCTGAGCAACCTCATTTGTGGTTGTTCTTGCACTTAACAACATTGTTTGCCATTATTCTTGTACATAGAAACCTCATTTACCTTCGTTCATGTGCTTAGCAACTCCATTTCTAGTTGTTTTTGGGCGTAGCAATATCATTTGCATTTGTTATTGGGCTTAACAACCTCATTTGCCCTTGTTCATATACTTAGCAATACCATTTGGCCTTATTATTGTGCTTAGCAACCACATTTGTCATTGTTATTGTGATTATCAATATTATTTGTTCATGTGATTAACAACCTCACTTGCCCTTGTTCTTGTGCGGGGCAACCTAATTTGCATTTGTTCTTGTGCTAAGCAGCATCATTTGCATTAGTTTTTGTGCTTCACAACCTCATTTGTCAATTTTCTGATGCTTAACAACCTCATTTGTTGTTGTTATTGGTTCTATCAACCTCGTTTGCCCATGTTCTTGTGCTTCACAAGCTCATTTGCCCTCGTTATTGTTCTTAGCAACCTCATTTGTGATTGGTCTTGTACTTAATAATATCATTTGCACTTGTTATTGTGCATAGGAACCTCATGTACTTTCGTTCTTGTGCTTAACAACTTCATTTCTAGTTGTTTTTGACTGAGCAATATCATTTGAATTTGTTCTTGGGCTTAACAACCTCATTTGCCCTTGTTCTAGTGCTTAGAAATATCATTTGGCCATATTGTTGTGCGTAGCAACCTCATTTGTCGTTGTTTTTGTGATTAGCAACATCATTTGCATTAGTTCATGTGCTTAACAACCTTATTTGCCCTTGTTCTTGTGCGTAGCAACTTAATTTGCCTTTGTTCTTGTGATTAGCAACATAATATGTATTAGTTCTGGTGCTTAACAATCTCATTTGTCATTATTTTTATGCTTAGCAAATTCATTAGTTATTGTTCTTATGCTTATCAATCACTTTTGGTCTTGTTTTTGTGCTTAGCAAGTGCATCTGCTAATGTTCTTGTACAAAGAATTATTTGCCCTTTTTCATATGCTTAGCAACCTCATTTGCAGTTGTTCTTGTGCTTAGCAACATCATTTGCCATTGGTCTTGCGCTTATCAAAGTCATTTGATTTTGTTTTTGTTCCTAGGAACCTCATTTGACATTGCTCTAGTGCTTAGAAACCTCATTTGTCATTGTACTTGTGATTATCAACATTCTTCGTGTTATTTTATGTGCTTAGCAACCTAATTTGCCATTGTTCTTGTGATTAGCAATATCATTTGCTCTTGTTCTTGTACTAAGCAACCTAATTTGCATTTGTTCTTGAGCTAAGCAACATCATTTGCATTAGTTCTTGTGCTTCACAACCTCATTTGTCAATTTTCTGATACTTAGCAACCTCATTTGTTGTTGTTCTTGTTCCTATCAACCTCATTTGCCATTGTTCTTGTGCTTCGCAAGCTCATTTTCCCTCATTATTGTTCTTAGCAACCTCGTTTGTGGTTGTTCTTATACTTAACAATATCATTTACACTTGTTATTGTGCATAGGAACCTCATTTACCTTCGTTCTTGTGCTTAACGACTTCATTTCTAGTTGTTTTTTACTGAGCAATACCATTTGCATTTGTTCTTGTGCGTAGCAACCTCATTTGTTTTTGTTTTTGTGATTAGCAATATCATTTGCATTATTTCATGTGCTTAGCAACCTCATTTACCCTTGTTCTTGTGAGTAGCAACTTAATTTGCTTTTGTTCTTTTGATTAGCAACATAATTGGCATTAGTTATGGTGTTTAACAACCTCATTTGTCATTTTATGCTTAGCAAGCTCATTAGTTATTGTTCTTGTGCTTATCAACCACTTTTGCACTTTTTCTTGTACTTAGCAAGCGCATCTGCCAATGTTCTTGTGCAAAGAAAGCTCATTTACCCTTTTTCATATGCTTAGTAACCTCATTTGGGGTTGTTCTTGTGCTTAGCAATATCATTTGCCCTTGATCTTGCGCTTATCAAACTCATTTGATTTTGTTTTTGTTCCTAAGAACCTCATTTGACCTTACTCTTATGCTTAGAAACCTCATTTGTCATTGTTCTTGTGATTATCAACATTATTCGCGTTAGTTCATGTGCTTAGCAACCTAATTTGCCATTGTTCTTGTGATTAGCAACATCATTTGCACTGGTTCTTGTGCTAAACAACATTATTTGCATTAGTTCTTGTGCTTAGTAACCTCATTTGTTAATTTTCTGATACTTAGCAACCACATTTGTTGTTGTTCTTGTGCTTATCAACCTCGTTTGCCCTTGTTCTTGTGCTTAGCAAGCGCATTGCCCAATATTCTTGTGCAAAGGAAGCTTATTTATCCTTGTTGTTGTGCTTAACAACCTCATTTTTAGTTGTTCTTGTACTTGACAACATCATTTGCCCTTGTTCTTGTGCAAAGGAACCTCATTTGCCTTCGTCTTTGTGCTTAGCAACTTCATTTCTTGTTGGTTTTGTACTTAACAATTTCATTTGCACTTGTTGTTGGGCTTAATGTTTGCCCTTGTTCTCGTGCTTAGGAACATCATTTGGCCATATTTTTTTTTTAGAAACCTCATTTTTCATTGTTCTTTGATATCTCGTTATTTTAGCTACATTTCCGACCAAACCTTGTACAAAACCTGTGTCCAAAACTGTAAAATCATGTTTATTACATTGATTATCTATAGAATATGGTACTGCTGCGCTTTTGTTTGTTTATTGTAGGAAACGGGCGAAGAAAGGGTGAAATCTGACAATCTAGACAACCCACACGGGCCGAGTCACAATCCACACGGACCGTGTCATACCCTACTCGACCCCCTACACAGGCGCTGCACGACCCGGACAAGAGACACAGGCACACGGTCCATACAACATCTCACACGGACCGTGTCAGACAAATCCGGCAGTTAATCTAAGTTTTCAGATTAATGCCTAATTAAAGATGGACGGTTATGGAGAATAAAAAGGACGACCCCTTGGGCCAGAAAGGCATCCAATCATACAGAGACCAATCTAAGGAGAGTTTTACAACAACCAACTTGGAGACGAAGGAGAGAGGAGGAAATCGAGAGATTCCGACGAACTTTCTTCGTATTTTCGGTCTTTGCAATGAATTGTTTATCTCGCTTTTATTTTTCTGTTTTAGAAACCATGTTTGAGTAATTTCTTTAGTTTCTTGGGAATACGATGTAGTCGAATACTCTGTTTATTTGATAGTTGTTTGATTATGTGCGATGTTCTGAATTTGCTTGTTTGCGTATGAATTTTAATTGCTTATCTGTATTGTTTGATTGTTATTTGGTTTCTACCATTAGGCTTGGCCATGTCTAACAAGGTACTGCGTCCAATTCGATCTTTCAACCAGACCAAGTATTTGAGGTAAGTCGATGAACCGAGAGGGAAGACTAATTAGTAACCGAGAGGTGAACTTTTCAGCAATCGAGAGATTGTGAATACCTTTAGTAAACCAAACAAGTAACTTAGGTCATTCAAACCAACGAACGAGAGTTTAGGTTAGAACCCTAAGAGAGGATTGAATTGTATTTCTATTATCGAGTTTATTAAGCCAACAAACGAGAGTTGAGGTTTAGAAACATCAGGTATGGTCAGTTCACCCTATACGGAATCAATCAGCACAGAAACCAGACAACTACAGTTTCACTCGAGTCTGACACGGACCGTGTAGGATACTACACGGGCCGTGTGACAGGGGTCGTGTACGAGAGTACACGGGTCGTGTCAGGCAAGAGGCAGAGTTGCAGATGAAGTAAGAAGCCCAGGAAACGCTTGTTTTAATTATTTTTAAACTCCAGTTTAGTTTATTTGCAATCTTATATTATCGTCAACCAAAATTTCAACCAACTCAACCCCTTCGAACACTTCTAGTTTAAGGATAAATTATGTAGAAATCTAGTTAAGTTATTGAACCGTCATGTGGATCGATACCCGATATTACCAACGATAGGATTGTGCACTTGCAGTCCGAATCAGAAGTAGAATCGAGGTTTAAAAGGTACAGCTTGCTGTACTGAAACTTTTGTAGTACACTTTTGTGCGAACATTCTTGTGATTATCAATATTATTCGCGTTAGTTCATGTGCTTAGCAACCTAATTTGTCATTGTTCTTGTGATTAGTAACATCATTTGCACTAGTTCTTGTGCTAAGTAACATCATTTGTATTAGTTATTGTGCTTAGCAACCTCATTTGTCAATTTTCTAATACTTAGCAACCATTTTTTGCTTAGAAACCTCATTTTTCATTATTCTTGCGGTTATCAAACTCATTTGCTTGGAAAACTTATTTGACCTTGTTTTTGTGCTGAGAAACCTAATTTGTCACTGTTCTTGTGATTACCAACATTATTCGCGTTAGTTCATATGCTTAACAACCTCATTTGCCATTGTTCTTGTGATTAGCAAAATCATTTGCATTAACTCTTCTACTTAACAACCTCATTTGTCGTTGTTTTGATGCTTAGCAAGCTCATTTATTGTTATTCTTGTGCTTATCAATCACTTTTGCTCTTTTTCTTGTGCTTAGCAAGCGCCCTTCCTAATGTTCTTGTGCAAACAAAGCTCATTTGCCCTTGTCATTGTGCTTTGCATACTCATTTGCGGTCGTGCTTGTGCTTAGCAACATCATTTGCCCTTGATCTTGTGCTTATCAACCTCTTTGCATTTGTTTTTGTACTTAGGAACCTCGTTTGACCATGTTCTTCTGCCTAAAGACCTCATTTGTCATTGTTATTGTGATTATCAACATCATTTGCATTAGTTATTGTGCTTAACAACCTCATTTTCCCTTGTTCTTGTGCTTAGCAACCTAATTTGCACTTGTTCTTGTGCTAAGCAATGTCATTCGCAATAGTTCTTGTGCTTAGCAACCTCATTTGTCATCTTTCTGATGCTTAGCAACCTCATTTGCTGTTGTTCTTGTGCCTATTAACCTTGTTCTTCTGCTTTGCAAGCGCATTTGCTAATGTTCTGGTGCGAAGAAAGCTCATTTACCCTCAGTTATGGTGCGAAGAAAGCTCATTTAGCAATTTCATTTGCCCTTGTTCTCGTGCTTAGGAACATCATTTGGCCTTATTTTTTTGCTTTGAAACCTCAGTTTTCATTGTTCTTGTGATTATCAACATTATTCGCGTTGGTTCATGTGCTTAGCAACCTAATTTGTCATTATTATTGTTATTAGCAACATTATTTGCACTGGTTTTTGTGCTAAGCAACATCATTTGTATTAGTTCTTGTGCTTAGCATCCTCATTTTTCAATTTTCTGATACTTAGCAACCACATTAGTTGTTATTCTTGTGCTTATCAACCACTTTTGCTCTTCTTCTTGTGCTTAGCAAGCGCAGTTGCCAATGTTCATGTGCAAGGAAAGCTCATTTGCCATTCTTCATATGCTTAGCAATCTCATTTGCGGTGGTTCTTGTGCTTAGCAACATCATTTGCCCTTAATCTTGCACTTATCAAACTCATTTGCTTAGAAACCATATTTGACCTTGTTTTTGTGCTGAGAAACTTAATTTGTCATTGTTCTTGTAATTACCGACATTATTCGCGTTAGTTCATGTGCTTGACAACCTCATTTGCCCTTGTTATTGTGATTAGCAAAATCATTTGCATTAGTTCTTCTACTTAATAACCTCATTTGTCATTGTTTTGATGCTTAGCAAGCTCATTTATTGTTATTCTTGTGCTTATCAATCACTTTTGTTATTGTTCTTGTGCTTAGCAAGCGCCCTTCCCAATGTTTTTGTGCAAAAAAAGCTCATTTACCCTTGTCATTGTGCTTTGCATTCTCATTTGCGATCGTGCTTGTGCTTAGCAACATCATTTGCCCTTGATCTTGTGCTTATCAAACTCTTTGCATTTGTTTTTGTACTTAGGAACCTCGTTTAACCATGTTCTTCTGCCTAAAGACATCATTTATCATTGTTATTGTGATTATCAACATCATTTGCATTAGTTATTGTGCTTAAAAAGTTCATTTGCCCTTGTTCTTGTGCTTAGCAACTTAATTTGCATTTGTTCTTGTGCTAAGCAACGTCATTTGTCAATTTTCTGATGCTTAGCAACCTCATTTGTTGTTGTTCTTGTGCCTATCAACCTCGTTTGCCCTTGTTCTTGTGTTTTGCAAGCGCATTTGCCAATGTTCTTGTGCGAAGAAAGCTCATTTGCCCTCGTTGTTGTACTTAGCAACCTCGTTTGTGATTCTTCTTGTACTTAACAACATCATTTGCCTTCGTTCTTATGCATAGGTACCTCATTTACCTTCGTTCCTGCGCTTATCAACTTCCTTTCTAGTTGTTTTTGTGTTGAGCAATATCATTTGTATTTGTTCTTGGACTTAACAACCTCATTTGTCCTTGTTCTTGTGCTTAGCAATATCATTTGGTCTTATTCTTGTGGTTAGCAACTTCATTTGTCGTTGTTCTTGTGGTTAGTAACATCATTTGCATTAGTTCATGTGCTTAGAAACCTCATTTGCCCTTACTCTTGTGCTTAGCAATTTAATTTGCCTTTGGTCTTGTGATTAGACAGCTCATTTGTTGTTGCTCTTGTGTTTATCAACCACTTTTGCTCTTGTTTTTGTGCTTATCAAGCGCATTTGCCAATGTTCTTGTGAAAAGAAAGCACATTTACCCTTTTTCATATGCTTAGCAACCTCATTTGCGGTTGTTCTTGTGCTTAGCAATATTATTTGCCCTTGATCTAACGCTTATCAAACTCATTTGTTTTTATTTTTGTGTTTAGAAATCTTATTTGACCTTGTTCTTGTGCTGAAAAACCTCATTTGTCATTATTCTTATGATTATCAACATTATTCGCATTAGTTCATAAGCTTAACAACCTCAGTTGCCCTTGTTCTTGTGATTAGCAACCTCATTTGCTTTAGTTCTTCTGCTTAAACAACCTCATTTGTCATTGTTTTGATGCTTAGCAAGCTCATTTGTTGTTATTCTTGTGATTATCAATCACTTTTGCTCTTATTTTTGTGCTTAGCAAGTGCACTTCCTAATGTTCTTGTGCAAAGAATGCTCATTTGACCTTGTCCTTTTGCTTAGCGTACTCATTTGCGGTTGTGCTTGTGCTTAGAAACATCATTTAGCCTTGAACTTGTGCTTATCAACCTTATTTGTATTTATTTTTGTGCTTAGGAACCTCGTTTGACCTTGTTTTTGTGACCAAAAACCTCATTTGTCATTGTTATTGTGATTATCAACATCATTTGTATTAGTTCAAGTGCTTAACACCCTCATTTACCCTTGTTTTTGTGCTTAGTAACCTAATTTGCACTTGTTCTTGTTTCAAGCAACATCACTTGCATTAGTTCATTTGCTTAACAACCTCATTTGTCAATTTTCTGATGTTTATCAACCTCATTTATTGTTGTTCTTGTGCTTAGCAAGTGCATTTGCCAATGTTCTTGTGTAATGAAAGCTCATTTGCCTTTGTTGTTGTGCTTAGCAACCTCATTTGCAGTTGTTCTTGCACTTAACAATATTATTTGCCCATGTTCTTGTGTATTGGAACCTCATTTACATTCGTTCATGTGCTTAGCAACTTCATTTCTAGTTATTTTTAGGCTTAGCAATATCATTTGCATTTGTTGTTGGGCTTAACAACCTCATTTGCCCTTATTCATGTGCTTAGCAATATCATTTGGCCTTATTCTTGTGCTTAGCAACCACATTTGTCATTGTTCTTGTGATTAGCAGTATCATTTGCATTAGTTCATATGCTTAGTAACCTTATTTGTCATTGTTGTTGTGCTTAGCAACCTAATTTGCCCTTGTTCTTGTGATTAGTAACATCATTTCTATTAGTTCTTGTGCATAACAACCTCATTTCTCATTGTTTTTATACTTAGCAAGCTCATTTCTTATTGTTATTGTGCTTATCACTTTTGTTCTTGTTCTTGTTCTTGTGCTCAGCGACCTTATTTATGGTTGTTCTTGTACTTAACAACATCATTTGCCCATTTTCTTGTGCATATGAACCTCATTTGTCTTCGTTCTTGTGCTTAGCAACTCCATTTCTAGTTGTTTTTGTGCTTAGCAACCTCATTTGTCATTGTCCTTGTGATTAGCAACATCATTTGCATTAGTTCATATGCTTAGCAACCTCATTTTCCCTTGTTATTTTGCTTAGCAACCAAATTTGCCCTTGTTCTTGCGATTAGCAACATCATTTGCATTAGTTATTGTGCTTAACAATCTCATTTGTCATTGTTTTTATGCTTAGCAAACTCATTTGTTGTTGTTCTTGTGCTTATTAACCAGATTTTCTCTTGTTCTTGTGCTTAGCAGAAGAATTTGCCAATGTTCTTGCGCAAAGAAAACTCATTTGCCCTTGTTCATATGCTTAGCAATCTCATTTACTATTGTTCTTGTGCTAAGCAACATCATTTGCCCATGATCTTGCGCTTATCAAACTCATTTGCTTTTGCTTTTGATTTTGTGCTTAGAAACCACATTTGTCATTGTTCTTGTGTTTAAAAACCTCATTTGTCATTATTCTTGTGATTACCAACATTATTCACGTTAGTTCATGTGCTTAACAATCTCATTTGCGTTCTTGTGATTAGCAATCTCATTTGTTATTGTTTTTCTGCTTAGCCAGCTCATTTCTTATTGGTCTTGTACTTATCATTCACTTTTGCTCTTGTTCTTGTGCTTAGCAAGCGCATTTTTCAATGTTCTTGTGCAAAGAAAGGTCATTTGCCTCTGTCATTGTGCTTAGCATCCTCATTTGCGGTTGTTCTTGTGCTTATCAACCTCTTTTGCATTTGTTTTTGTGCTTAGGAACCTCATTTGACCTTGTTATTTTGCTTAAAAATCTCATTTGTCATTGTTATTGTAATAATCAACATTATTTGCATTAGTTCATGTGCTTAACAACCTAATTTGTACTTGTTCTTGTTCTAAGTAACATCATTTTCATTAGCTCTTGTGCTTAGCAATCTCATTTGTCAATTTTCCGATGCTTAGCAACCTTATTAGTTGTTGTTCTTGTTCTTATCAACTTTGTTTGCCCTTATGCTTGTACTTAGCAAGTGCATTTGCCAATGTTCTTATGGAAAGAAAGCTCATTTGCTCTTGTTGTTATGTTTAGCAACCTCTTTTGTGGTTATTCTTGTACTTAACAACATCATTTGTCCTTGTTCTTGTGGATAGGAACCTCATTTGTCTTCGTTTTTGTGCTTAGTAACTTAATTGCTAGTTGTTTTTGTGCTTAGCAATATCATTTGTATTTGTTCACAACCTCATTTGCCCTTGTTCTCGTGCTTCAAAACATCATTTGGCCTTATTCTTATACTTAGTAGCCTTATTTATCATTGTTCTTGTCATTAGCAACATCATTTGCATTAGTTCATGTACTTAGCAAACTCATTTTCCCTTGTTCTTTTGCTTAGCAACCTAATTTGTCATTGTTCTTGTGATTAGCAATATCATTTGCATTAGTTGTTGTGCTTCACAACCTCATTTTTCATTGTTTTTATGATTAGCCAGCTCATTTATTGTTGTTCTTGTTAGGGTAATAATCTAGAGGTCAATCAATATGATAATTGTATCATATATATTTTGTTCATGAATTGAGTGATTAATAAACTGTCATTTTGTTGCCTTGAGTATTATTGAATTTATGAATCATTCCTTTATCTGACTAGAGTCAATAACTGGAATTGTGAAACTTCATAATATAGATGATATATACTCTTAAAAGTCTCTAACCGAGGTAATTAGCAGGAACACTAATTTACCGTTACAAGGTTAGTATGTGGATTAAAAGATGGTCAAGTTTTACAGACCACTGACAAGAGATGTCATTTTAATCACATAGATACATGTTCTAGGAACATGGTATTTGACAGACCCCGAATGAAATATTAAATGGAATTGTGTACGTGTCATTAATATTTTCATTCAGTGTTAAGTTCTAAAGTATGAGGTATTCATCTTTCCTACTAAGAGATGTATATGTGTAATTGTTATCTAACGCTGTCGATAAAACGCAGTTATAACGATAGCTCTTCGGTATATATAGCTTAGTTGAGGTAGTGATGGTTTACCAAAAGTACTATTGTCCCTCGTATCTCTATACGAGTTACAGTATCACTGGGCCCCTTGATAGAGTAAGATTATCTGCTAGCGATATAATTACAAGAGTAATTATATTTGATAATTTGCTCAAGATCAAGAAAAGATTAAGTTTGCAAGGATGACACACACCTACCTTGAAACTGATCTGATACTGTGAGACATAAGAATTAATACGAGTAAAAAGTTTACTGGATCGTGATATTGTACAGTACAGCATCATCTGTGTAATTGGATGGTCATAGTGCATATGTCAGATGCCTCCTATGATTATAGAAGTTAAAACGGTTTTAATTCTATTTACCAACATAACACAGATCCTATGGGGTCACACCGTATAGGAGCTAGTCAGAGAATCTTACTGATTAATTATAAATTGGTTATAATTAATATTAAGATGGTTATAATTAATTATACGTGATATAATTAAATTATGTATGTCATATAAGATGACAAGCAGAAACAACGGTTAATTTATAAGCATACTCGATGCGTTGTATAAAACCGTATCGAAACCGAACCGTGAGAAATATAATTGTTTAGAACAATTATATATATTTGATTTAGATTTTAAATATTAATTATGGTTTTGAATTTTGAGCTAACAATTATTAGCAAAATTAAAACCTTAATTAAACAAATTAAAAATTCCAAAAATCAAAATCAAAGCATATGGCGTGTATGTATATATATGTATATATATATAATATAAAATGAATGGCAACATAGATTGGATTGGTATCAATCAAATAAAATATCTATGCCGACATAAATTTTATAAACTTCGGCCATGAAGTTGGTTTTGATTTTCAAATGGCGGAACCGCCATTAAGAACCGCCATATGGATGGCAATATTGTAAATAGGCCAAAAAATTAAGGGTATTCCAGTAATCGGCCAACCTGCTTGATTTTTTCTATAAATAGAGGGCAGAGCTAAAGAGAAAATCACCAATTCACTTGTATCGTATCTGATCTGACTGATCGAATCGATAAGTCTATTTTGTCTCTTTCTCGGTTACGGTTATTTTCGAGATTCGAAAATAATATATTTGCGAAAGTTGCGGTATTTCTGTTTGAATAACTGCGGGTCGTAAATATACCTATTTTGTCCTTTTCTCGGTTTTCGTGTTTCTGTATAAACTCCGCGGTTTACGGTATTTCTGACAAAAGAAATAAACCGCTCTCTGGTTAGTCCTGGTGGATAACCGATAGAGGTATCAGACGTCTGATACTTTGAAGTAAGACGTTCGTCAGATTCGATCTTCTCGGTCTGCTACATTCCAATTATAATTTGGAAACAAGGTATAAATATGTTATATTAATCTATTTAATTTGTAAATAGATTAAAGTTTTAGAAATCAATCATGGAGTAGATCTGTAAAAGAATTAAATTAGGTTTTGATGCCAAAGGAATACTGAAGGTGGACCGCCTTGGAAAGTTTCCTGACATACCTTATTTAATTCTTGGCTTAAGTTAGAAGTAAAATTTTTGTTTTACGTTCTTTCCGCATCTTAAGCAAATAAATGGGTTTGAACAGCAAGAACCCAACAGTTCTTGTGCTTATCAACCACTTTTTCTCTTATTATTGTACTTAGCAAGTGTATTTCCCAATATTCTTGCGCAAAAAAAAACTCATTTGCCCTTGTTCATATGCTTAGCAACCTTATTTATGGTTGTTCTTATGCTTAGCATCATCATTTGCCCTGGATCTTGCACTTATCAAACTTATTTGCTTTTGTTTTAGTGCTCACGAATCTCATTTGACCTTGTTCTTGTGCTTAGAAACCTAATTTGTCACTGTTATTATAATTATCAACATTATTCGCATTAATTCATGTGCTTAACAATCTCATTTGCCATTGTTCTTGTGATTAGCAAAATCATTTGCATTAGTTCTTCTACTTAATAACCTCATTTGTCATTGTTTTGATGCTTAGCAAGCTCATTTATTGTTATTCTTGTGCTTATCAATCACTTTTGTTCTTGTTCTTGTGCAAAGAAAGCCCATTTGCCCTTGTCTTTGTGCTTAGCATCCTCATTTGCGGTTGTTCTTGTTCTTAGCAATATCATTTGCCCTTGATCTTGTGCTTATCAACCTCATTTGCATTTGTTTTGTGCTTAGGAACCTTATTTGACCTTGCCCTTGTACCTTAAAACCTCATTTGTCATTGTTATTGTGATTATCAATGTCATTTGCATTAGTTCATGTGCTTAACAACCTCATTTGTCGTTGTTCTTGTGCTTAGCAACCTAATTTGCATTTGTTCTTGTGCTAAACAACATTATTTTCATTAGTTCTTGTGCTTAGCAACCTTATTTGGGGTCCTTCTATTTTTGAAAAATAACCTTCGAAACAACCCTCTCATCGCGTGTATAAGAACTCCATCTGGTCGCGCGCATAGGAACTCCCTCTGGCCTACATGAGATCGGAGTTCGAACTTTGGAGTCAGGCTATCTCGCACTTTTCACTACTCTCCCTGCACGTACAACCTCTCCCTGCCACCGGGACCCAATGCTCCACCAGGTCAGATATGCTCCAGATCAGACTTGTACTTGCCTTTCCTATCAACTCCGCCAGTTCAGACCTGCTTCAGATTGGACCAGGTGACATGAGGTGCAAGGCTGCACTTGGTAGTCACCACAGCTAGTTCATCCGTGAATCAGACCTTCCTTAGTCGGACCAGAATCAAAGAAACACTCTTCTTTTCGGTTTTCTAGGCAGATCCGATGACCTACCTTCCATTGATCTCTCTCTAAGGTTGTGCTCCAATAGAGGGGAAAAGACTTTCATTAAAGGGAAGAAAAGGGAGAGGAGGTGAAGAACTGACTAGACCGTGAGTGCCCGGATTTCGTCACCTGCTCCAGAAACGAAGAAGCGACGAGAGAGCGCAGGGGAACGGTGGGGAGCGGAAGAAAACTGACACCGTTCGGAGGTGAACGCATTGTGTAATTTGCCGAATTTTGTTACTCCCAAATCAGAGTGTAAGAAATATTGTTCAAAGGTGAACGATCGTTGATCACCTTCCTCTCCGCGCACAGTTTCTGAAGAATAGCCTAAGAGATCAAAGCTCCACAAAACTCTAAATCTATCACAGCCAATTCCTCCACCCTGCTCCGCCACCTGTGCACGAAGGGAGGAGAGGATGGTGGCTTTGCTCTCTCTCTCTCTCTCTCTCTCTCTCGCTCACTGGTGGCTAGCATTTCTCTTTTGCCCAGCAAGATTGTGCGTTTGGATGGAAGTTTGGAGTGAGAATAGTGAGTTAACTCAATTTTTAGTTGGGTTAGTAGAATAGAATGCTAATCCATAAAAGACAAACAAAGAATAGTCTATTTTTGCTAATTCAAACACATTCGAACATAGAATAATAATTCTAAGAATAATTATTTCCATCCCCCCACTATCCCCACACCCTCCCCATATTAATTAACTAACTTAATTAACATCCTCCCCCACATTCCATTTCCATCCCTGCACTTTCTCCATATTAATTAACTACCATAATTAGCATCATTTCCCACATTAATTATCTACCTTAATTAAATTTGATCTCTTTCTTTAATCTGAATAAATATTATATTTTTTTCTTTTGTCATTTCATCAAATAAATACTAACTTTCATAATGTTAAATACTAACGTTCCTAAAATTAAATACTAGCATTCCTCAAGTTAAATACTAATGTGTATAAAGCTAAATACTAAGATATAGGATGCTAAATAGAATCCATGCAACTTATTTATAATTTTAGAGATTAATATTTTTGACTTTAAAGATAAATACTAATGTTCATATTATTAAATACTAACATTCCTAAAGTAAAATACTGATGTGCGGGGCGATACCAAATTATTTTGTCATTTTTTACAGGGACAAAGATTGTGTCGCTGTTGGACGCGGACGGTTAAATACTCCAATGAATAGAGTTAAACACTTGTTCGATGCACTATTAATACACTAAAGATTGAAGTTAAATACTGCAAGAAATTTAAACCATCAAATGTCGGAACCTAATTTTTTTGTCTTTTAGTGCGGGGATGCGGTGACAAATATGTTAATTTTTTGTGGGGACAGATATTGTTTCACTATTGGACAGATAATTAATACTCCAATGAATATAGTTAAATACTTGTTCGATGCACTGTAAATACACTACAGATAAATGTTAAATACTACGCAGAATCAGACTTTTTTGTCTTTTAGTGCAAGGATAGGGGGGGATGGGGGTGCGGGAACAGTTATCTGGGTCCTAATTCTAAATAGTAACACGGATATTCCACATAAAAATGGAAATTGTGCATATGTGATTGTAAAGTAAAATTAAGAATAACTTGAAGTGAATTAAATTAATTATGTTTGGAGTTGCTGCGAAAAGTGAAAACAGAAAATTTGCGGTTTCCAAAATTTGTACCAAAAAGTACTGGTAATGTCTTTATGGGTCGCATAAATTAACTACTAAAATGGAGTTTAGTAGGTAATCTATCTGTTAGGTTAGTAACATTTTTGTTTGTTTCCATTTTGGTCCCATCGCTTGTCCTAGACAATTTCTCGACTAGCCTCTCTATCAAGCGTTTTCCACGGTAGAACCCTTTCTTGCAGTTGCCACGTTACGTTTTCCTTGAAATGCTCTCAATCCAAGAACCTCTTTTGTTTTAACATTAGCTTGATATTAATACAAGTTCTCTAGTTTACATTATATAACGCCCCGAAATACATCTCCTCCCAACTTCTATATCTCAACTCACCAACAAGAAATTGTCGATAGATACAATAGTCAAATGCAGGACGATTTACACGCTGCTCATGATATCCCTTTTAAATTTTGTTACAATAAATACATAGTTAAAGCCCGAGCAACCCAAAAAAAAAAAGAAAAGAACAAGATACTATAAAGTGTGTAAGCAATGTCAATTGATTTTTTTTTTGTCCCCTTGACACCCGTTCCTCAGAAAAGCTGAAAGAAGAGGCTAGTCGAGCCATCACTAAACGATCTGAGATCAGCCGGCTTGACCAGTGCACGGCAGAGAGGGCATGTCCTTTCTCTCTCAAACCTGAAATTTTTGTAAACACAGTTTCATTAGATTATTTTGGAAACTTAATGATAAAAAAATTAAACTATGAACTTCATCAGGATACTAAACTTCTGGCCAATACATATGGACAAAAATACAGTACAAATACATTAAATGTACAGCTACATGCTGTCTAATGTACTTAGGCCTAGTTCAAGGCTCCAAATATAATAGTAATCCTATAAAAAGACCAAAAGCTTTTAGATAGAAGTAAAATCAGTGTGCTGTGCACAGAGTAAATCAGCTAACTGATTATGCGAACTAAACTTTTGCAAACAAAAAAGACACACAACTCACCATTCAGAGACGCAATCTTCACAAAAGATGTGCTTACAACGAAGAAGAATTGGCGAAAGCATCTTCTCCTGACATATAGCACACATATCTCCTGCTGCCGTTACCTATGTTTCATGTTTTGCCCCCAAAATGTTAAAATACATAAATAAAAGCCCTCTAAAGAAGTTGAAAAATGCTTCATAAAAAATAAAAAAATAAACAAAAGCAGTGCCGACTCCATGAATACCTGCTCACTCGTAGCATAAGCTCCATAGTGTATATCTTTACGTGACAATGCTTTCACTGATGTTAGAAATGATTGCACCTGTTATATAGCAGAAAAATAAGTATGTTATAAAGAAAATGTTTATAACCATGACATGATGACAATGAACATGATGATGATGATGATGATGATGATGATGAGAGGGCAAAGTAAGAACCTTCTCAACAACTGAGGTGAGCTTGAAAGTGAGATATAGCCCTGTTGTCAGAGAAGAAAAAAGGCTCCCATATTCCTTGTTCAGGAAGAAGCAGTACCATACGGGAGTAGGCAACAAGGCACGGTAGAGAAGTAGAAAGTATTCAACCACTGTCAACATCTCACCCTGAAAGAAAGGAAATTAAAAAGACATTTTGAAAGCAATATAAATCCCACATATACCAGTTATATTTTATGATCTGAATTTAGCTAAGTTATTAATCTTTATTTGTATAGAAAAACAGTGAGTTAGAAATCTTGGAGGCCTCTATGCCCGTCACAATATATCATACAGTTAAGTCATAAGAGACACTGTGCTTGTTGCATATTTATGATAAATTTTGGCCACAAACAGACTGCAGGTTGCCCAAATAATCCCAACCCAGTAAATACCTTTGACAGAAAGTAATGATAGCAGACAGAAAATTAACAATAAATTTTAACTTTTATTAAAATACCTGCCGACGGTAGTTACGGCCCTTGCAGTTTTTGTAGTACATAAGCAGCATACACTTCACTATCATAGCAGCTTGTCGTACTAGTGTGTCTGACAAAGGGGGGTTTGAGCATGAAATCAGAAACATAAAAAAAATGATACCAAAAGACTAGTTGAGAAGAAATTAAGATAATCTAAATTCATAGTTTAGTCCCATTGTATACCTGTTGATCACAATTCAGAATTTTTTTTTTTTTTGCAGTTTAATTGGATGGTTTCTCAATGAGAACTGGCCACTTTTTAGCATTGACGGGCTCAGCAAACATTAACTTAAAAGAAACGCCAAAATAATACCCCAAAACTTGCACCGTTACATATGGTATTCAACTATGAACCAATACTGATATTCCTCAGAAAAAAGGGCTGGCAAAACAGTTCTAAGATAATCACATAGAAAGAAGAAAAGAATAAGAGAAGGATTACTTACCATTAACCAAGATTATGAATATGGCATGCCAGAAAGGGGGTATTTCTTTAGGAGGAAGCATGACGAGAGGCCTTACAAGGTCATTTTTTCTATACCACCAATACACACCAAATACATGGATTACAAATACCATAATTATTCCAACAAGCACCGATATCTTTCTCTCTCCCTACACCAAAAGGTAAAGGACCAATAAAGACCAAAACTAAAAAAATTAAACCACCATAAATCGACGATCTGCACACAACTTGCATATGGATTGGTATAAAGGATGAAAACATATAAAGAAAAATAAGAGGGTCTGCACATTCAACTTGCATATGGATTGGTATAAAGGATGATAAAAGAAAAGAATCTAAACCACCAATAAATGGAAGGGACATTAAGTTAGTGTTTCCCTTTATTTTCAGGATGGTGTAATTGAGTCTCTTTGATTCATTAATTCTTTTCACTATGCTTTCATCTTTCAGGTTTTTTTTCAGGAGTTGGGAATAAGGTATAAACCTTCAAAGCAGTTTGCTTCCGCAATACTTCATTTGACTTGAACATAACTGCCGCAATCCAAATAGTGACAAAAAACCCTGCAAATGCAACAAGGCACTATCACTTCCCTTCCTTCATTTAAGTTGCCTCTATTTACAAGAAAAGGCAAAACAAAAGGTATGTAGACGTACCTTGCAAGTGTTGTCTGATAAACACCACCAAGAGTAGAATTGAAAATGGCAGTATCTGTTCGATCCACCTGGCAACCTGCTGTATATCATACCTCTGGTACGTGGACCCCGCATTTGTACTCCCACTCTCCCGATTGGACCCTTCATTTGGGGCTGCATCATTGTCTGCTGCACTGTTGCCACTCTGGTCCAGACCGGACAGAGAGGAGGTAGAGAGAGAAGAAGGAAGCGCAGTATGCCTGTCATTTCTCTCACCTTGCAATAAGCTCTGTCTCTCTAAAGCTACTAGATTTGGCTCAGAAGGAGAGGTATGAATAGTATTGACAGGATCTGAAACCCTTAAAGTATTCCTTCCCGGTGAATCTCCCGAGCCGATAATTCGTATTGCCACCTCACCATCTCCGCCTTGATGAGACGAGTGATGAACTCCTAAATTTTTTTCAAACGAGACGAATTGAATGATAATGTTTACTTTTTCTTTTTTTCAACTTGGAAAACTGGATGCAAACATAGTATTATTACGAAAGGAATTTGCTTATTTTTAATTGTTCTTAGATCAGAAATTAGAACATCTCTGTAATTTTCATTATCCTGATTCCTGAAATATGTAAAAAACACATAAACCAAGGGTTGTCACAGCCTTAAATGGAACACGCATTTCTTCCAGGAGATCTTTCGGATATTAAAATACTTTTAAAAAAGTTACATCTACTTTGTTGGCTAATAAATTAAGCTGCTAATGATAAGCTTTTCCCCTGTTGTCGGGGTGCTTCAATAAGCATAAGAGACTGTTACTAATGCAAGGTTTTTCTCCATAAGTTACTTATCATATAGAATCACTAAATTGCTTCCCTTATGATTAAGTTTTGTTCCCAACGACTGATTAACCAGCAAGTAGTAACGAGAAATCCCAAGCGATTAATACTAAAATCCCAATAATAAAACTAGATCGACATATGATTATAGAAAGAAAACTATTTAAAAGACCAACCTGAATTTTCCGGATGGTTCGATCGAGTCTGGAGAATTCCAGAGTATTCTAAAAGAGCCGAGAGAGGCGCCTGGAGAAGATTCGAGGCTGAGAAGCTTACCCCATATCCCCTTGAAGCGCCTCCACTGGAGTCCGGAACGTCGTCGGACGGTGGCGGAGATGCGCTAGAAGGTTGCATCGTCTCTGATCAAGAGAAGGAAAACCCTAACCCTAGTCGTGGGGTTGGTAAGACGAAACAATATTTCTTGGATTAAACTCTCTGGCTCCTCTTACTAAGCTATAAATTTGTATGAACTGCTAGATAGCCGAGATTGTATGGTTTCTTTTTTTGTCCTTCTTGCAAGAGTCTCTTTGAGCTTTCAGCTGTTGCTCGAAACGAGAACGATTGAAAGGTAGGAAGAGAAGAAAGAAAGAGACATGGATCTACTGTTTGATATCTAAACAACTCTCTGTGTATCGGCTAAAATCACCACGACTATTGACCCGCTACAGATACTAATAAAGTTTGAGAGCTTAGTCAATCAAAAAATAGGTGAGGAAGAGGAACTTTGGATATTTGTCGATCAAAATATGACACCATCTCCATTTCATGGTAAATTAATTAAGTTTTTTTTTTTTTTGTAATTTGCCCGCGGGCACTGATAGGGCAAATTTTTAGAGTGCGTATCCTCTATCCTCTGAGATATCTCAATTTTTTCATGACCGACGTGTTCGGTGCTTATTCGGGGATAGCGCGTGGGGGCCAGTATTATTTGTTCCTCGAGTTTCGTGCAAACTATTTAAACGGTAACAATTTTCCATAAAGTCACACAAAGTTTGAGATATCTCAGAGGATGCGTATTCGAAGTTTTATCCAGTGACTTGAGAGTAGGTCCGATGCCCATCGGACCTACTTTGGTTCGATGGGTTCAATCTCCGTTTAATCTACTTTAAGATTCGTGTGAAAACTTTACATTTTGTGCGATTAGCTTCAATTTTTGTGCGTACATATCTTAAGATATATCGGACGGTCATGGAGCTCGTTGAATCTAAAAATAGGTCTGATGGTCATCGTACCCACTCCATTCGATAATCAATTAATTAATTAATTGAATAACTGGTCTAGGCCCACAGCCCCACACGGTAAATGGATAGAACTATGCATGTTGCTTTCTAAAGCCGGAGAAATGAGCCGCGTTATACCGTCTCATTCGCTTTTTCGTTGCCGAGTCACGAGAGGCGGTTTTACAATGGAAAAATGACAAATGCCCTGTACACCGAGTCCAAATATCTGTCTATATTTTAAATTTAAACAAATACCTTCTCATATTTTTTTTAAGAACATCAGTTACTTTCTTGTATCTTATGTTTACTGACACCCAAATATCATCTAAACTTTCAGTTTACCAGTTACCGCATCATCAGATATATATTTTCTTGATTACGTAATTATGATTCCTTCTTTTTCTAACAATTAAAAAAAGTAGAGGAAATCTTTTTGAAAAATAAAGAGAAAAAACGTCTCTACGTTTCGAAACTATAATAGAAAAAATCTCAATCAATTTGTTGGAGAAAATTCAGGTGTTATATGTATGAGTGAAGAAAAATGTGTATTTAATGATGGAGCAAAACATGCTTAATTAGATGGCAATTCGGTGTCATATCACATTCAAAATTAAATTAAAGGGGGTAATTGACACTCTTTAAAAAAAATGTAAGCAGCTAATGCTTAATTTAAATTGTTAGGGAGTATTTAAACTATGTGGAAAATATAAGGGTTATTTGTACTTTTTTATATTTTTTATTTTTATAACTCAACTAATATATGCTTTATAAAAAAAAATTGAGAATTCAAGTATCTGTCATTACCCACGTAATAAATCAAATTAGAAAATAATTGAGTTGTATCATGTTAGTTGTCTGTATATAAGATGTAGTGATGCATGTTAGTGATACTTACAGTGGCATAACCAGGATTTGAGTCAGGGGTGGGCAAAAAAGTTTTGGTTTACCGAGTTTTAACTTGCATACTTGAATCATTTTAATTAATTTCGCCAAATTCTAAATCAGATTTAAACAAAAATCAAGAAAAACATTAACGCTCAACAATTTTAGTCAATTATTACTCGCAATTTGCAATTTAATTCATTCAATTGGATTGCAATATTGAATTGTCAAAGAATAGGGGTAAGCAATTTAATTTTGACGAGTAGACAGACCAACATATTTATACTTCTTCATATCCGATTTTAAAATTCAAAAAATAGACAATTACCTATTCATGTTACATGATTGCTCCGCCACTGGATACTTAGTGGTTAATAGTTCGCTAACACGAAATAAGTTTGCCCCCAAAACATTCATAAAAGCCCTTTAAAACTTCTCAAAATCAACCGAAGGTTAGCCTATCTGCAAATTGGATAGAGAGATCTAAAAAATATCATTACAATACTGTGTTAATTTAACGGCTAATTTTTTTTATTTAAAAATATCACTGACATAAATCATAGAGCGTTCCATATAACATATAGTGATAAAATGATGAATGATAAGTTCAATTTTTTTATGCACCAAAACCAAACAATTTACTTGTGTGTTTGAATAAATCAAGAATAGAATAAGAATAGAACTAATTTCAATTTTGAGAATAGTAGCTAATTTAATATTTTGTAGGATTAGTAGAATAGCGAGAAAATCCACAAAAGACAAACAAAGTATAGTGATTATTCGCTAATTTAAAAACACTCAAACGCAGAATAGTAGCTCGAAATAGTGCTAATCCAGATTAGCGACTATTCTTCACCCATTCAAACGCAATATAAGGAGCAAATGCAAAGATAATTTATTGCATAATTTTATCATAAAATTTTTAAACGGTCGAATACTAAAATATTTTATTGGGGAGGTTAAAGACCGATTATTGGAAAGTTTCGTCGATTGGATTGTTTAGGAGAGTTGAAAATTCACTCAATCCGACCAGTTTCTAACTTAAATTATTTTATATTTATAAAATAAAAATAGGGTTACGTGAGAAGCAAGAAAAATGTATGTAAAACATGTTTTAGAAATATAAAAATAAATGAGTACTGTTATCTGACCAAAATAACAGGCGCCACATCCTTCTATGCGACTATAGTCACAGCGATGAAATTTTTTTAGAAACCACAAATAAATAAAAAAATACCAAACCAACTTTATTGCTTTAATTTTTACAAAAAATCATAAGAATCGAGATGTCATTTTAGTCCGAAGAGTTTTTTTTTTCTCGGACCTATCGGTCCGAAGTGTTTTCACAAGTTTTACATCAACAACTACATTTTTTTTCGAAATCTATGAAAATGGTTCGGACTAAAATGACAATTCAGTCCTGAAAAAAAATATCGGACCAAAATAACATCTCAATTCTTATGATTTTTATAAAATCTAAAGTAATCAAGTTGGTTTAGTAATTTTTTTTTCTCATTTATGGTTTTAAAAAAATTCCCACAGCGATTGTCTACTTTCCTTTTTTTATTTTTATTATTATTATTTTAAATAAATACCGCTTCTTTTTGCTTGTTGAACAAATAGTCGAAACGCCTACGGGCTTCATCTTAAAAACAAAAAAAAAATGTCCAGAGACACTAAAGCAATTATTTTAATTTTAGAAATAAATAAAAAAAACAATTTGTCAGATCAATTTGAACCAATAATTAGATTCATTGGAAGAGGTCAACAGAACTGAACTAATACCTGAGTTCCATTAATTTCCATAATAAACATACCAACGTCCACATAATGTGATCAAATTAATAGGTCGGTTTTAGTTATTTTCAAATTTTTCTTTAATGAAGATAAGTTATCATTTACAGAAACTAATGACACCGAAGACCGAACTATCGATTTGATTACAAAATATATCTGAATGGAACTGAATTATTAATTCAACCTCAAAAAAATCATTTTATTGCCGATAATATATATTTGTCCGTGTTTTTTTAATTAATAACCATAAAAAATTCATAAAAATAACCAGATTAGCAATTTAATTTTAAAAATAACCAAACCGCCTCACTGAGAGGCGGTTCTCCCTTCACACAAAACCGCCCCCCGTGGGTAGGGATGCTAACTGAACAGGGTTGTTCATGAATAAAGCAGGCCGAATAACAATTGAACATATTTTTATATGAACCAAACCCGAAATTCAGTTTGATTCAATTAATATCAAACTAATTGGGCCGAGTTTGAACAGGCTTTAAACAACCTGTTGAATAGTTCGGATCTGTGTCCGATCAATTACTGTTCAATTGAACCCTATCGAACATAACCCGATCGAACCGATTCGAACGTAAATAATCGAACCGACGAAATCCCTTTCTCTCACTCTCAGTTCTCACGCGACACCTGAGCCACTTTCTCTCACTCTCACGCGGCGCCTAAGCCGCTGAGTGCCTCCCCTCCGACTCTCTGTCACGCCTCTGGTCTTCTCTCCGTCGCGCCACCCCTATCCATCTCTCCTCTTTGGCGCCGCCTCTCTCCTCTCTCCCAGACAACTTCGGCGACGAGTCGACGACCCCTCTTCCCGACCTCTCCTCTCTCCATTCTTAGTAAGTGCTCCCTTCCTTCCTCTCCCGCGTTCTCTTTGATGAGTTAACAGGTTGTGGACTTGTGAGTCTGAGTTTATTTCTTGCCTGAGTTCCTTCTTGAACTAAGCTGAAACCAAACATAGATGTTTTGATTTTGGAGTTTGTATGAACTTGTTATGAAGTGGTTCGTTCAATTTTTTTATTTTTATAGAACAAACCTTCTGAGATTGTATGAACTTGTTACGAAGTGGTTCGTTCAATTTTTTATTTTTATAGAACAAACCTTCTGAGATTGTATGAACTTGTTATGAAGTAGGGATCTTGCTTTTACTGTCACTGGTACTGGTTTTTGGATCTGACTGGTACTGGATTGCACTGGTTTTTGTCACTGGTACTGGATTGCTTTTACTGTCACTGGTACTGGTTTTTGTCTATTTATTAATTAGTGTTTAATTACTATTTACAAACTCTAAACCTAAACCCTATAACTTTTAGGTGTCTATTAATTAGTGTTTTTGGATCTGACTGGTACTGGATTGCTTTTACTGTCACTAGTACTTATCCATTGTTCAGCTGGTTGTAAATAAGTACATGTTCCATGCATTGTTCAAGTGGTACCTGTACCTATAATCATCTTGTATGTTTAATTGGAGCAGGGTTAGGAATGTATCTGGTACAACCAGCTGTAGCACATGTGTTACTTATTAAAATGAGTATGAGTTTGGTTCTCCTTGTTCCATGCATTGTTCTTCAATCACTTAGGCTAAATTAATTAAAATGAGAGTCTGGTTCTCCTCAATCCGTATTGAGTAAACGTTTTATCAAATCAATTTACATATTGTGTGACTGTGTCATTTGTAAATTAGTTCAATAACTTCATCAATTTTATTTCAGTCAACATCCAGTTGACTTTTCATGATTTTAAAATTTTAACAAACTGAGATTGAGTTGGTTGTACATTTCAGATTTTGTTTTAAGAATCTTGAGGGAGCTTTGGGCAAGTTTAATTAATTTAAAAATTAATTGCCTCTATTAGACTAGACTTTAATAATTAATTTAAGATACCTTTAAAATTTCTAATGGAGTTTAATTAACGTATAAATGCTTTGTAATGTATTTTTTTTTTTTCAGCGTATGTAGGCTGCAAGTGATGAACTCAAATTTTTGTTTTTCAGTTAATTTGAACGGTTTTATGCTATGTTTGAAATTTGACTTGTATGTTTGAAATTTGACTTGTATAGTTGAAATTTGAACAGATTTATGCTAGTTTTATTGATCAGTGTATTATGCTCCAGTGTATGATTGATCAGTGAATTAAATTTGACTTGCACGAAAATATGAAATTATATTCTCTAAAGAAAATTTTGTTCGATATCAGCCTGATATCTTTAGAGAAAACATCGACAGGCTTATATGTTTGAAATTTGAACGCATTAATGAAGCCCGGTTGATTGTTCATAACTAGAATTGCTTGGTTGTCCATTGTTCGGCCCGATTCGTTGAAACGGGCTTGATTCGAAGCAAACTCAATTTTGAACCGAACTAAGTTTTGAACAATATTGAACGGGCTGATCTTGAGCATGGACAGTTTGATTTTGGGCTGATCTTGAGCATGGACAGTTTGATTTTGGGCCGATCATGAACAGGCTTTATAAATTTCAAGATTGATCTGGGCCCGATCCTGAACAGGGCTTCTATATATTAGCAGCCCTACGTGTATTCATCAATCTCAGGATCAGTCGTAGAACAGAGCTAATCGTATCCCTACCCCTACCTTTTCCATTCCACTATATTTTTTTTTTCAAAATTTCACAACAAATGCTCGTAGCAAATCAGAAATCATCACCTTAGTTTTAGAATCTCAGTGCTGGATATTCTCCCAAATCACATGACAGAAGTATTCGTTTTTCAATTTAGAAACCCTCACGGAAATCCAAAAGTAGATCTAGTGATAATGGTCGTAAATTATAATGTAATTGAGATTTGGTCTTGCTGAAGTGCCTTTTTATTGTATTGTACTGTTGTAGCTTTATAACACAATTTTTGCACAACTTAGTCTTGCACAACAAATATGGATTAGATGCCCCTTTGAATCTACAATATATACCAAGAAAGTAAAAATATCACAAGCATATGCTTATGTGCCTTCTAGTGTTTGATATTTTTTTCCCAACATACTTGGATGGTTTTCAAGGTACAAATAATTGTATCTTGTGCCTACGGGCTATAATAATAAAAAAAAAATCGTATCCTTTCACAAAAGTTATTTGCGGTATGTTGTCGAACTGTATCCTTTTGCAAACAATATTGGTGATTCGTTGTACTCATTGCATGCTTTCTTTCGTAAAGTGGTGAATCCTAGTATTTTCATTCCTATTTTATTTGGCACTGCATAATTTTGAAGTTGACTCAATTGAACTTATTTAAAGATGAAAGTCATTAAAAGTAATTTACTAATTTACTTATTTTTAGACCAACCCATCTCGCAATCTAAGTCTGCGGATTCTTTATACTTAATCTTTGGCTTTAGTACTTGCTGATATGAGCTCGGTTATATGTTTCATTGTCTGCACGGTGCTTTGCTTGTTAAAAAAACCAATTAAGTAAATAGTATGTCATTATAAAACCTAAATCTTGGATATCTATTACGTCATCAATGAACAGTGCTCTCTTCCTCATCTGCCGTTCAATCAGCGTTCTATTGCTAGGATGGGTTGCAGATCGCCTCATCTAGCGTCATCCATCAAATACTGCCGCTTCGTTTGTTCATACCGCGCGATTTTCCCCGAGTTGCCCCAGGTAACGCTTACCGCCTCCTGCGATTTTTTCTTCGCTTCGCCAGCTGCTCGATTCCGTAGCTTTCCCACTTGCCACGTCGTCGCCTCCCTGCAACGTGTTGCTTCCTCTGCTTCCTGCACTTTGCCCCCTTAGGTTTTACTCGGCCTTCTTCCTTCTTCGATTCTCTACTGTTCTTACCCCCTGCTGTGCTTCCTCCGCTGATATTTCGGTATTGCTTTCTTAGCTTTTACTCGGTTTTGTGCTTCCTCTCAATTATTTTGCCTGATCTTAGTTTGGGAAGGTAAAGCCGCCTCAATAACCCTTTTTTTTTTGCTCCTCCGATTATTTCCCTTAAATTAGTTTGGGAAGGTAGAGCCGCCTCAATAACCAATTTGGCGGCTCCTTAAAGCTACCATTACTGCCTGTTACTGGCAAAATCAGCTTCAAAATACCAGGCTACAGTTGAACTTGTAAATGTATTGTGACAGCCAAGTTCAACAACAGCTTTCCAAAATAATGCTTAGCGAAGAATTAACCGCAACAAGTCCTCGATCACAGTAAAAAAAAAAAAAAAAGGGCCACTGCACCATACTTGTCAATTTATTTATTAAACACTTCTGACTTTGTTATTTATGTGTGCAGTTTCCTCTAATGTCACAGTTTTTCCCCCCTTTGTCTTCCTACAGTTGAGCTAGAGAAGAAGGAAACTTCTGCGTGCCGATTACAAAAACAGCCTTTGAAATTTAGCTAGGATTGGGAATCACAGTTTACGCTGTTGTTAAGGCAATTCCGTCACCACTGGATATTTGACCAAACTTCTGTGCTTCATATTTCCGTTGTGTTATTAAGGTACTTCCCTCATCTCCTCATGGTAACCCTCTTTTCCTCTCATATTTGTGTCAGCGACTACCTTGCCTTTTCCATATTATCTTATTGCTATATTGGGCTGTGATTTTGGGTACGCACATATATAATAAGTAATTGGTCTGTTGCATTTCCAGTACCTGATTTGAAATCTTAACCTACAACAATTATATTCAGAGCTCCTCTCAAATGAAACTGCACCCGTACTTTATTGCTCATAAGACTTACTGGGTTTGTTACAAGGACTTATATTAAAAAACAAATGGAAGGTAGGGGTAACTGAACCTTAATTTTCCATCCATTGGTAATCTCATCTTGTCAGAGGGTTCAATTTGGATAACTGTAGACATTTCAGTCAATAATTTCGATTATGGAAATGAATATAATAATAGAGTGACATAATAATTGTTCACTTAGGGGTATGCATAACACCTTCATATTTTCCCATGCCAGTTTCCCCAAACGGAGCAAGTTACTGATAAGTGATAACAGTGTCATCCTATACTCATAATTCACTAAATACGTGCATATATTTTTAACATGATACATACTGTTTTTTATGCTTGCATGTTGAGTATTATATATACTATATAGCTTCTAAGCTTCCCCTTGCACATTACATGTCAGACATTTGTTTTTTTATACCATTGTTGCCATGTTTAAATTATTTCCCTATTCCATTTTTGTATATTTGATGAAAGTTTTTATGCTTTGTATGGAATAGAGGTACACTGTGCATATGCATTTTCAGCAAGCTTCAATATTGTATGGAATAGAGGTACACTTTGCATATGCTTTGTTTTGGATTTTTGGTGTTTGGATCGAATCCCTCACCTTTTAAGGAATTTTTTCCACCTCCTGCAAATTGTTGCAATGGCTAACTATAACACTCATTTGAGGTGAGAAGCAAAATCTGAGAGTTCATCAGAAGATTTTTTGCAATATATATCTATATATCTATATATATCCCTTCTTTGCATGGACTATGTCATTTAGCTTATTTATCCCTTTCTCAATACTGGCATGGATATGTACCATATACCTATTATGTGTCATATTCTTAGTTTTATTCTATTTTTCTTTAATCTTTTTTTAAAATTAGTACTGGTTAGTATACCCAGTTTCTGTCTCTCAAATAATTACATAGACTACAGTTGTACTTTTCGCTATGTATAATTGTTCATCTCCCATTTACCTCTTTCATTAATTTCGAAACCGTTAACTCACCTCCGTCTATTGATGTAGCAATTGAAATACCTGCTCTTTTCAAGAAATCATAACTGCTTGTCAACCTGGTTGCAGATAATGGCTTGAATTCTGCCTACGCAATGGAAGACAGTGCTAAAGGTATATGGGTTGCCAGGTAATTTCCCCAATCTGTGTTTCCAGTTTCATTTCGATGAGAGTTCCTTTTCTTGCCAAATAATATGTTTTGGTATGTAAAAAATATTCACGCATGTAAACTATCTGATGTGAGATGTGCAAAATACACACATACCGTACCAGCTCTCTGATTTGTTTTATCCATTTTGCCGATTTTGCCCCTCGTCCCAAGATCGGCTTCCATCTCGAGTAGAAAGTAACGCATTTTCCTTCCACCTCTAGGTTACATCTGTTGGTGTGTATTGTAGAGGTTTATTACTTGCTACATTGTTTCTTCTTTTTTTTTTAAATATAGCCAATTTGACTGTTGTTGAGCAAAAAATGAGGTGCAGCATATTCTTTGCTCATACGCTTTTCATTGTAATATCTGAGCTGTTTAATTGAAATTTCGTGTAATTCAGCACAAATCTAGGGTTGAGTTGAAAGATTTGTTTCCCTATGTTTTCAGCTTTCATCTCACCAAAGTAATTTGCAATTGTGTTGGGCGAGGGTCGTATACAACAATGGTACCAGTGTATGGTCTCCATTTATGAGGTCCATAGGCCTTTCCCTCAATACCGGAATTCCACCTCCTTTGCATGTGAAGACATATCCAGTTTGTTAGTGCAAACCCTTAAGCTATTATTGTCGCTGCTTTCTTTCAAGATTAAAAAGTCCCAATTATGCCTCCTGTTTCTGAGCTATTCTTTTCTTCTTCTAAAAAATACCAAGTAGTTGACTTCTTTCGCTTCTTTCACTTCTTCCACTTCCTTATGCTGATCACAATATGAAATTATAACCCTTCTTTTTTGCCGATATAAAATTGGATTGAAACTACTGCATGTGTTCACTTCTTTTAACTATGCCTAGTATTTTACCTGTCCCTTATTTTTTAAGAGTGCGAATGAACACATGTATCTGCCCGATAGGAATCAGCATTTGCACGCCATACGTATACTTTTCGATTCAACTGGCAAAGAAGTCATAAAATTCTTTCTACTCCATACTCAAAATTTCAGCTTTTATTTCTGTGTGCCTGGATAATTCAGCAAAACCCAACTAATTGTCAGACTCCTCCATTATTGTTTTTAATCAATTGCCACTCCTTTAATTGAAACTGTTCCATTTGCTCGACTTGGGTCCATAAAACACAGCAAATCATCAGATAAATTGGTATCTCCATTAATAGATACATTATTTGTTTCCTCTCTACAGATACCAGTAGCCTAGAAATCAATACTACCAATATCTTTCTTTGACTCAGCGCAACCAACAGGCGACACATTAACACTTCTACAAGAATTTCCCATAGAAGGTTCCCAGTAACCGCCTATTTTCCTTCCACCTGCTCTTTCTGTGCTGCTTCCATCTATTATTTTTCTTCCCTTCCCCTGCTCCAGTTTTTTGCAACATGATCTTCCCATTTGTTTTCCTCCATTATTTCATTGTTACAATATGTATGCATTCCTCGACTGCCACTAAGTTTTCCCTACGGAAAATATGCAAGTTTTCTATTTTTTTCCATATAGCTAACCATTTCCCCATTTCATCTTCCTCTCTTTCCATAGTGTGGGGTTTCAATCCAGTCAGCAAGGGGTTCGCTTCCAAAGCAGTTTCTCTTTTTTTGTTGTACTCTTGAGTTGTGCTTTGTCCTCCTATTCTTCCCTTTTATTTTATTTATTTTTTTTTTTTTGGAAAAAAAAAATTACACTGACATCTAAAATATCCTCCTCTCCAATGTTTCCCTCGATGCTATCAGTTCTGTCTCGGTTTAAGTTGTCGTTTATTTTACCTCCCCTTGTATGTCCAATTCCTTATTTTCCATTTCTGTCATTTAAATTCACTTGCTTTTTCCCTGAATTATCTTAAAAGCGAACACATGCCTTTGGAAAGCACTGCTACGAAAAGGAAAGACCTGAAGCGATGAAATAAAAAAAGATAACATTAACTATATCTTACTTTATGCATGCTCTTCTTTTTCGCATCCAATAAAGTAATCCAAAAAACAGTGTATCCAAATTTGGTTAGGTTTTTTCACAAAAAAGAAAAGAAAAGAAAAGAAACTGCTCCCGAATTCGTATTTTGAAAGAATTGTTGGTGTAAGACAATTACATTTTTTTTTTGGTGCATTTTGTATGCATAGACCCACATTTAGCACAATTTACGAGCATCCTGCATGTTTTCTAATGTATTTCCCTTCCTTATTCATTTGTAGCAGGTTTTGAAGTGGAGAATTAGGCATTGCTCTTCGCATTAACTTTGGCTCTGATGTGAGTTACACTTTATTACCTACTTTCCTGTTTTCTCCCCCATATATTAAACTTCCCTCGCCTATGTCTAGGGGTGAAAACGGAGCGGATTCGGAGCGGATAATGCTGATACCATATCCATATCCATATCCACATTTCGCTGAGCGGATACGAATACGGATACGGATAGTAAACGGATATCAAAATTTAAAACCAAATCCACATTAAACGGATACGGATACGGAGCGGATAGTCTGCGGATACGGATTCGAATACGGATAACAAACGGATAATTATTGGATAATTGAATAATATGAACTTTATAATACAAATATAGTTAAGTTCATTATTTCCGGTCCCGATTAAATCAATTTACCATCTAAATATAATTAACTCTATTTAAACTGAATTTGTAATATATCAATAACAGTTCTTCAAACCTAAACAGCTTAGGTATCGTAATATAATAATAATTTATTTAAAGAAGGAAGGGGAATACTAGTCAGACACGTGGCAGAGGAGGGAGAAACAGATGGATGAGATTGGGTGGAGGGAAGAGCGAGATATGAGGTGGACTGGAGCGGGTATTAAATTGGATTTGAATGAAGATGTGAAGTCCGTGAATGGGAAAGTTTGCCCGGTCGGAATGGAGGTGTTAGTCCCACAGTTAAGTTTGTTATTTTCGGTAGGTGCGATATAAGGGAGAGCATTGTCAACAGTGTGTTGGAGAAATGACCGCTAGCGAAGAGAATATTCTGTTTGAGTCCGACTCCGGATAGTCCGGATATCCGATCCGTTTAGCATATAGGCAGATTATCCGTATCCGAATCCGGGATGTTCTCTTCTTCCTGGGTAAATATCCGTATCCGTATCCGGATTATCCGTATCCGTTTAAATCCGGATTCGGATTAAAGTGCATTCGGAGCGGATATCCACCCGGATAATCCGGCTCCGTTTACACCCCTACCTATGTCTCCTCTGCTTATATTTGTTCTTCCTACACTTGAGCTGCTATTTGTTATTACTCTCTTCGTCGTTCAAAGACTTTCCACTATATCTTACTACATATGCCATTCTTATTCGCCTTTTATATCCTTCACCCTTTTGTAACCGCCTGTTTTGGGGCCACAACTTATAATATGTAATGCTACCTGATGGAATGTAATATATATTACTATCTTCACACATTACTGTCATTTACATTTCCCAATCCCAGTGATAAACCAGTTAATTGACACACACCACTGATACAGTTCAGTACCAGTTTTAACCAACTATAACCCTGTTACTTACCATACATGGCTGGTACAGTGCAGTACAGTTTCCACCCCGGTTATAAACCCATTACTCACCACAAGCTGCTGATACAGTTCAGTACCGGCTTCAACCCGGTTTTGAAATCTGCTGTTACTTGACATTAGAAATTCAGGGGGGCAAGTATATAATAAAAGGGCATATGTGTTATTTTTTTTCAAATGGAATCATTCTCTCTCTTCTACATATGCTGTACATATACTAATCAATAATTTGAGGAGAATTCCGCTATTGTTCTTTACCATTGATTTTCACCAATATAATTCAATTAAATATTAAAAGTCGTCCATCTTGAACCCTGTTAAATTCAAATCGATTCAACCACAACAATTGTGGTTTTCTAATGGCACCAAGTTTTGGTTACTGCCTTCAGAATTGAACTAGACTATATAATCAGTTCTAAAACTGTGTAGTGTAAATGATAATAATTAAGTCTTCCTGCGCAAATTAGTTTTGGTTTTTTAGCTCATAATGAAACATATCTTTTTTCCAAATCTGCCTAAGGATACTTTCAACTCATACTTTCATGATGACTAATCAGTTTAGCTAATACAAGCTTGAGCCTTTCGAGTAAATTAGAATTGTCGAACTGTAGCAACCAGAGATTCTGATACCTTGGATAAAAAACCACGAGTAACCCACTAAATTTTGCTCTGTATAGCTGATATCATCAAAGCAGGTGTAGTATACTTCCCGGATTCAAACTTAAGAATTCATGCTTAAAACTTAGGAATTCAACTATTAATACAGGGAATAACAACATAAAAGTAGGTGTACTATATTGCTGTCCATAGCCAACATCAGCTATATTGCCTTCCAATAAGTAGTTACCAAAACTTCTACACATTGTAGACCACACTATAAAATTCCATTCCATTCTCACATACCTTCGCAGCAGATTAACTTAAAAAAACTGCTATTTGCATCATCCATCAACGACAAATTCCACACACACCATATAATTAATGGTTGCGCCGTAGCTGCAACTCCAAGTACTAGTTTTTGTAATAGTTTGTGGCATGTTTACTCTATTGGACAACATACTGTTCAAAATTGTGAGTTAACTTGTATGGTGTATCTTTTTTAGACCTAAGTAAAAAGATATTGTGTACATTATCATCACTATTTGCTCATCATTCACTATTGTAAATTGAATCAATGACCAAATACTATTACCTTTCCTCTTATTTTCTTCTCCTAAATTGATGAATGATCAATATGTCCTTTTTAAGTTACTAATGCTATTCCATTTTTACTTCTTGTTCAGATATAAGAAAATGAGAACATTCCATGAGTAGCTACCAGGAGAATTGCTTTGCTTCAGTTTAGCATGAGTGGTCTAGAAAAAGGTATGAATATAGCTCAATATTGGTGATTATTTAATGAATAGATTGGTGTATCATTTGTCTAAATAAGCTACCACAAAAAGTTATTTGATAAACCCAAAATGATTGTTTTAGTTAAATTAATTTTGTATATATGCTTTTATGCTAAAATATATCATAAACAATGAATTAGATGTGCTTAGGAAGGAAAAATATTAGTATGCGCTTGACATTGGCATTTAAAAAAAAACAGATTAGGAAAAAGCAGCAGTTGAAGCCCCCTGCTAAAGAGGACTCTCTGCTTAAGCAAAATAGTACAAGATGATCAACATGCCTAGGCCTGGCCCATATTCTGACAGACGAGCAAGAAATTACCAATTTATGCTCCCTTTGGCCTGGCCCATATTCTGACAGAATATCAGTGTCATCCTAAATCCTAACTCCTTCTCAAAGTTGCAACTTGCAAGCGTGCAATGGCGATTCGAATTCTCCGATGCGTGAATTTAACAATTTACCATCCCTTTTGTGTCCGCCTTCTTTCCACCTCACTCGACGAACAATCCATCCTTCAACAGCTGTCGGAACTCCTACCAACTTCTGGTAAACCGGTTAGCCCCATCCCTTTCTCTCAGAGCAAGCCTCATCAGACCACACCCCCGACGAAACCATTATCCAGTCGCCTTCTCTCGCTTGAGGATCAATTGTGCGGAGTCTTCCTCCAGAATCTTCGAGGCAGATCAGCTGTAGAATCAGCTCTTTCATCCACCGGAGTTGATCTTACAGTGGAGATCTTCTCTGATGTGGTCAATAACGGTAACCTCAGTGGTGAGTCGATGGTGTCCTTCTTTGATTGGTCAATCAAGCAGCCTAAAATCAAAATTGATGTTGATTTGTATAATGTCATGCTTAGAGCACTCGGTAGAAGGAAATTCTTCTCATTTTTAAATCAGATTTTGGAGAGGATGAGGATAGACGGATTGAGGTCCGATTTGAGAACTGTGGAGATATTAATCGATAGTTTTGTGGCTGATCGAAAGGTTTTTAAAGCGATCGATTTGTTTGAAAGATTAGAAGAAATTGGGTCAAGGTGTGATACTGGTTCGCTTAATATACTTCTAAAATGCTTATGCAATAGGTCGCATGTTCGTCTTGCATATACAACTTTCAATTCTATGAGAGGTAAAATTGAATTCGATAAGGATACCTATAATTACATTATAGGTGGATGGGCTAAATATGGAATGGTAGATAAGGTGGAGAGTTGTATGCAGATGATGGTAAATGATGGATTCAAACCTGACAATGTTACATATTGTCATATAATTGAGGCCTTAGGTAGAGCCGATCGGGTAGATGATTCTGTTCAAGTTTTCGAAGAATTGGAGGCAAATGGGTGTGTGAGAAATACCATGGTTTATAATACTTTGATTTCAAATTTCATTTCAATCGGTAATTTGGAGAAGTGCATTGAGTATTACAAAGATATGTTGAGAACTAACTGTTTGCCAGATATTGATACACATCACAAGTTGATTAGTTCCTTCTTAAAGGCTAGGAGGGTAGCAGAAGCACTAGAAGTGTTTGATGAAATGCTTGGTAGAGGGATTTTGCCTACTACTGGCATGATCACTTCTTTTCTTGAGCCACTGTGCAATTTTGGACCTCCTCATGCTGCCATGCTTGTTTACAAAAAGAGCAAGAAAGCAGGGTGTGTAATCTCTTTTAAAGCATACAAGCTTTTACTTTGGAGGCTTTCTAGATTCGGTAAAAGCAATATGGTGTTGAAGATTTGGGAGGAGATGCAGGAGAGTGGTTATGATTCTGACAAAGAGGTTTATGGGTTTATTGTTAACGGGCTTTGTAATGTAGGGAAGGTTGATATTGCGGTATCAGTGGTAGAAGAGTCGCTTGGAAAGGAATTTTGCCTTGATAAGGTGGTTTATAGCAAATTGAATAACAAGTTATTGGAGATGAATAAGGTCGAGACAGCGTATAAATTATTTCTGAAGTTCAAGAGCATGCGTGTCGTCGCCAATTCTAGGAGTTTTTGGCGTTCTAATGGTTGGCATTTTTGAGCTGTGTTATCGGGTCTTGTAAATTTACAATGCAGGGATAGAACTAGGGCTGCACAAAAAATTCGTAGTTCGTAATTCGATTCGAGTTTGATTCGAAAAAGTTCGAAAAAAATTCGATTCGAAATCAATTCAAACCAGTTCGATTTGAATTAATTCGATTTTGAATTCGAACCTGCGCTGATTCGTTCGAAACTGGTTCGCGAATATATTAGGTTCGAATCTCCGATATTAATCCAGACCATCGAAACTCCGATATTAATCCAGACCGTCCGTTTCATGAAACAAAGTCACATAACCCTAGCAATAAGTCACATAACCAGCCTCCTGGCTCTCCCTTTCTCTCTCACCCTAGCGAGACTTGCTCCCCGCCTCCTACCTGGCGGCTGGCTCTAACCCTAGCGATAAGCTCTGGCCGTCTCTCCTCTGCCCCTCTGCTCTGTCTCCTCCGTTCTCAGTAAGTTTTTTCGCCTCTCCTCTACAATTTGTCTCTATCTCGCTTAATTTGTAAGCACCTTTATTTTTTCATAGCTTGAGTGCTTCTGTGGCGATTTGGCTCTGTCTTGCGCGGGTTGTAGGAGCTTGAGCTTGAGTGCTTCTGTCTTGCGCGGATTTTTGGCTTCTGTGACGATTTGGCTGTCTTTTCTCTCTAAACTCGATTCAAAAGGTGATTTCTATTCTCTGAAGTCTGAATCAAGCTCCTCTTCGATCTGCTATCTGATTTGGGACTTTTCAATTTTTTCGGTCTGATATGGGACTTTCTTCTGTTATGAATCAAGTCAAATGCCTTTATTTTGACTACTTTGTTATTTTATATTGGAAGTCGCTGTCTGTAATCTGTATGCAATGTTCTAAGTTCTAACTGTCCTTTTCTTTATTTTCGTAGCTTACTCCGCTGTCTCCTCTGTGATTTGTAGAGTATGCATTATTTGAACAAAGAAATGAACAAATAATATCTTGAGGTTATTATTTGACTACAACTAAATGCCTTTCTTATTTGTTGTTGGTGTTTGAGGTGTATCTATGTATAATAGGTTAAATTATTAGGAACTGACATTGAAGAAAGCTGCAAAAAAGGAGTCTAAGTCTCTGAGGAGAGAGAACCTCGAAAGGTATTCATTGATTTTCTTAATAATCATGTTTTGTTCTTCTTGTATTGCTATACTGGTACTGGACTCAACTGTTGTGGTATGATGCCAGTTCAGAGCTAGAAGAACAGTAAGTATAAGATCTAGTTAAGGGGCATGTTCACACCCTCAAAAGAATGCATTGTGTTGATATCAGTTATTACTGGTACAGGGGTGCATATAGGTTGCATATGTTGTTTTAACAAATAATATTTTCAAATGTTATATAAAGAATCCTTGTATTAAAATAATTTCTCTTTTGGTTTTTCAGGCATGCTTTGAAGGAAACCCATTCAACTATTCAAGACTGTACTGGGTCCTTTCAAGCTTTTCTACAGATGCATGCGATCTCAAATTGTCAGATTGGCTTCACATGACAATTTTTTGATAAATTTGTAATAAATTTGTAATAATTTTGTACTGTGTGCTTTGGTTTGATTTATTTGTATCATTTTGAACTATTGTGTGCTTTGGTATTTTAGTACTTACTGTGAATCTGTGATTGTACAAGTTTGTTTTGGTATTAGGTGCTTCAAATTATTTTTCAAAATACAGAAATTTCCAGCCATCAGCCTCAAATTCGAACTGTTAACGAACCAAATCGAACTAGTTTGAACTTAAACGAATCGAATTCGAACCCGAGTCTATAGTTTGAAACAGGGTCTTCGAAGCGAACTAGTTCGATTCGAATTTTAACGAACTCAAATTTGAACCTAGGTAGATTTGATTATTTTGGTTCGTTTGCAGCCCTAGATAGAACAGAGATCCCTTTCTCTTCTTTTTCTTTGTTTTTTTGACAAAAGTTTAGCTCAAGGCTTGCCGATTTTTATTAGAAATCATTTAAATATTTACAGCATCTAGTATTTGACAAATACAAACCACACAACAAAACAAAAACATTTAGCTGGTAAGGTTATACTACAGAAACATAGTGTCTTTTAGGGCTTGTTCGACCTATATTTGAGAATGACCGTGGGGTGTAGGTTTTGAATTGAATTTTACTGTGCGGGAAAAAAAATTCAGCTTTTAGTTGAATTTAATTTTTTTTTTCTTGTGCACACTAACGCGCACGAACAGATCTTACTTCAGTATTTCTCATCCTGAAAACCCCAAAAACAAATGGTATGAAAAAGAATAAAGAAGAGCAGGTCTGGCCCAGACAGAAGAACTCGTATTGGATTTGATTTTTTTTTTTCATGAAAAATCTTATGGTGGTGTGTACTATAAGGCTCAGTATTGGACTAAGTAGGTTTTTATATATATATTTTTTAAGATCAGTAGCTTTAAATGTCTATTAATAATTTTATTAATAAAGAACGTTTTTGCAACAAGTCAAATAATTCTAAATTCTAGATCAAATATTTTATTCTTATGATTTTATTCTCAAAAGAGTTGAAAACCAGGGGAGGCCAAGCAGCATGAAGTATCATGCATGGATCAAGATTGATAAAATTTATTAAATTGGTCTTAAAAAATTTAAACCAATGACTAAGGTGTCAGGAAGGGGCCCACCAAGCCTATATTAAACTCAAACTGGACAAATCCAACCGCTTCTTTAACTAAGATTCTGTATACATGTTCAGCTGGGCGGCGTGGGGCAGTCCACTATAGAGAGAAAACCACTACCAGGGACGGTCCTAAATTTTTTTTTTTTTTTTAGATAGTTATACTAATTGTGGAGTTTATATTAAAATATTTTTTTTATATTATCTGTTGCACATGTATTGACTAATTAAGTAAATATTAAGTTTCGAGAATGTCCGATAGATTTAAGCTCCGAAAATGTCCGATACTATATAATTTTATTTATTAAAAAGACTGCCAATTTTTATATTTGATTTATTTGAAATAAATATTACATTGGAAAGACTACTGAAAAATATACTATTCACAAATTTCTTTTATTTTAAGTCATTTTGTGTCATCTTTCATAAATCATAAAAAATAGTAAATTTTTTCCAAAAATAGTAAAAATTGGTATTCTACAAGTTCATTATATAACTAATTTACCGAGCTACTTAGATCGAAAAATAGAAATAAAAATCTAATCGGAAACTTCAGCTCAAGTTTTGAAGCTCTTCCCTTTGTTTTTTTGGCAATTCTGAATTTTGAAACCTTGCACAGCGGCACTGACGCATGCATATTTTCGCAAGCTTTCGGAAAAGTCGTCATTTGCCGAAATCGGACACTTGAGCATTGTTTTATTGCCGTTTAAAGTTTCTTCGTCGTTTTATGCCTTCTCAGTGAAGATATCGTTTCTCTTGCTTTATTCATTATTCTAACATCGGTTGTTTACGAGAGATATCTTAGATAAATACATGCACAACATGTAGGTGCTGTAGAAATGAGAGAAATGACTTAAAAAAATTAATACAGATGCGTTATAACAGAAATACACATATCGAATTTGTTAGAGCACTAATAAATATCCGTCTGAAAGAGATGTAATGTTAATTTCAAATAAATCAAATATAAAATTCGACAGTCTTTTTAATAAATAAAATTATATAGTATTAGACATTTTCGGAGCTTAAATGAAGTCATTTATTATCTGTCGGACATTCTCGAAGCTTAATATTCACTTAATTAGTCAATGCATGTACAACAAATAATATAATTTTTTTGTCTTAATATGAACTCCACAATTAGTACAACTATCTCAAAAAAATAATTAGGATTGCCCCCCAGGGGGTGGTTTTCTCTCCATAGTGGACCGCCCCATAGGGGGGCAGTTTTGTGTGAAGGGAGGACCGCCCCTCAGTGGGGCGGTTTGATTGTTTTTAAAATTAAATTGCTATTATTATTATTATTATTATTATTATTATGGTTGTTAATAAAAATCACGGTGTATTTGTTAAGGAGAAAAATAAATTTACACTAGAGGTAGGGGTGAAAACAGGGCGGATACGAAGCGGCAGATAGTTGATAAAACCATATTCATATCTCTTTTGTTATTTTTCAGAAATGGATACAAATATCAATACAGATCCGGATCAAATCGAAAATTTATTGAAATAATATAAAAATATTAAAAGATATTAAAGTTCATAATAATTATAATGATAAATAACATAAATTTTTCATAATATATATTAAAATATATGATATATATTTATTATTTGAATACAGATGGTTAAAATATAAAACAATATCACGTATATTTGAATATCAGATATCAACATTTAAGTTTTCCAATACAAATCAAATACGAATCAAATGTTATCTATATCGTTTTCACCAATAACTGAGGGCATCCAACGACGCGTGCGAGGTACGTCCTAGCTTTATATAATGCTTTCGGAATTAATTAATAATTAGTAGTTTAGTACCATACGAAACGGAGAGCTATGTTCATAATATTCAGATGAAGCGTTGAGTCACGTCTTGAATGTTTATCTTTGTATTTATAAGAAATTGACTATAAAATCTAAATCAAGTCGTAATGAAAAATCATATTTGAACGAGCATGTTTTATACGATTTTTATTTTAAATTAAATCTTACACAACAACTTTTTTCTTCTTCTCGTTAATGGATATTGACAGTGAGGCTATGATAATATGCATATTACATAATAATTCACACTATAAACTTATATTCTTATTTTTAAAGTTTAAACAATTGATCTGAATCAGTCAACATGATCTCTAATAAAAATGTACTTGATTTGACATTTTCTACTATTTATTATTATTTTTTATATAGGTAGAAAGTCAGTTAATTTGAAAATTCTTAAATATTCAAAAACTATAATTTCCCACTAAAAGTAGTAAAAAAAATAAAAAATGTAAATTTTAGTATACAAATACATTTTTATATAAAGATTATGTTTCACAATTCTGATAACTATTTAAATTTTAAAAATAATAATATAAATTCATATCACGAATCAATCCGTAATATACACATTACCATAGCCTCAATTGGATATTTATTGTAGATGTTTTAGGATGAAACTAGCATATAGCAGAGTGCTGATGTTCTATGAGTGGATACGTATCTGCTGCGATTCTTTACTTATGAACAATACTCTATCATTTTTGTTTTTTCAAATTTGAATTGTTTTCAAAATTAGTGCAAAAAAAAAATCAAATATGTACACAAAAATAATTAGCCGGCAGAATTTGAAAAAAAAAAAACAGAGATTTTAGAACTATCGTTCATCCGTAGCAGATGCGAATCCTCTGTGAGCAGGTGCTGGTTTCCTATCTCGAGTTCTGGTCTCTGAACCAGGGGTTTACTACGCCTCCACGCCTTATGCTTGCGTTCCTCTTTGATCCAGCAAAACCCCTCCTCTTGCTTCACCGTACCGGTACCGCTCGCCTGGTACAGTTACAGACCTTTCTTTACCTCTCTTCTTCGTCCGCCTCCTCCTCGCCTCTTTCAACCCGTGACCTCAATTCAAACCTCAACCGCCTGGTATCGCTCGACATCGACCAAGCTCGCGACTTTTTCAGAACTCAATTCCTCTCCTCTGGTTCTCGTTCCGACCGAATCTCTACACCTTCACCATCCTTATCAAAGGTCTTTGTAAATCTAACCGCATCGAGGAGGCCTTTAAACTTCTATCTTTGATCAAGTCGTCTAGATTGAAGCCCAATCACGTCATCTATAACACTCTCATCCATGCACTGTGCCAAAATGGGAGTCTTGGACGCGCAAGGAGCCTCATGGAGTCGATGCGAACCGCTCCTAGTGAAGTTACCTTTAATATACTCATCTTGGCTTACTGCGCAGAGGGTCAATTGGTCAAGGCCCTGGTGATGTTGGAGAAAAGTTTCAATCTTGGGCTTGTCCCTGATGCCATTTCTGCGACAAAGATTGTGGATTTGATGTGCAGAGAGAAACGTTTAATGGAGGCTGTTGAGGTTTTGGAGAGGTTTGAGGCAAGAGGGGTAGTCGATTGTGTTGCATATAATACCTTGATTAAAGGGTTTTGTGAGGCTGAAAAGCCACAGGTGGGCCGAAGGGTATTGAAGGAGATGGAGAGGAAAGGGGTTTTACCAAATGTACGCAGTTTTAATATTCTGATTTCTGGATTTTGTGTTGTTGGCAAGGTTGATGATGCTATTGAATTATACCAAGAGATGAGAACAGACGGTGTTGAGCCAAATTTTGATACTTTTGATATTTTGATTCATGGGTTTTGCTTGAGAGGAAGAGTCAAGAAGGGATTAGAGATTTTGGAATTGATGGAAGAATTCAGAGAAGACTATATTCATAGAATTAGTCCATATAATAGTATAATGTATGGGTTTTACAAGGAAGGAAAAACGGAAGAAGCAATAAAATTCTTTAAGAAGATGGAAAATAATTTTCCAAGAGCATTTGATAAAACTGTGAGAATTATTGCATTTTGCAATGATGATCAAATTGAAGAGGCAAAGTTGGTTTACGACCAAATGGCGAAGGTGGCATTCCCTGTGCAATGGTCTAGGCTGCATTAATCAGAGCAATGTGCAAGAAGAACAACATTAAAGAAGCACTGAATTTGATCAATGAGATGGTGCAAAAGGGTCTATTTCCTAAGGTATCTACATTTAATCCATTAATTTGTGCATTTTGCAAGCGCCTCGAGATTATTGGAAGAGATGGTTATGAGAGGTTGTGTGCCAAATGTGGCAAGTTACACGCCCCACTAGTTCAAGGCCTTTGTGAGCTGGAGGAGGTTGAGAGGGCATTTAGTTATGTTCTTAAAGCGGTGGAGAGGGGTGTTATTCCTGATTCAGCTGTCTGGTTATCTTTGGTTGAGAATTCAATCAAGGGGAACCCGAAAAGTTTGTCTATACTAGATGAAATTGTCCGTATCGTACCAGTCACGTTCAATACTTAGCCAGTATTTTAGCTATACCTCTTCCAATTCATTGTCTTCCTTCTCTCATTTCTCATTTCTCAGGTTTTTGGTTTTTTTTTTTTTTTTTTTTTTTTTTAGATGAGACCTGAAAGTAATGCAACTGTGTGTAGCCAAAGGAGAGTTGCTGACTGATACCATGGCCTTTTAGATCTGCTACTGGTATGTAGTATGTATTGATGCCTGAGATTCGGTAATGGTATTCCATTTAATGTGTTTTAGGCTCAGAAGTTGAGAGTTATAATAATACATTTTTTATGGTGGTTGTTTTTCTTTTAAATCTCAATCGATTCATTTGTTTGGTAAGACAATTGAATTTGTTTTAATTATCATTCTGATATGGGCAGTGATTTTGGACACAGGATTTTTCGTGACCAGGATGGTCCCAGTACTCCCACTACTCACACAAATCTTTCATTTGTTCATCTAACTAATCTTGAAGTCTATGTAAGACATTTTTTTATATTAATTTTGGAATTAAAGTTTAACATTGGAACAAAGTTTATTTATTCCTTTTATTTTATCATTTTACTGATGGTGGCACCTTTATTAATGATTAATCGGTGGATTACTACTATTGTTCTGTAGACAAGTTTTCAAGTTTGGTTTGCATCTCAGTCAAGGTTCTAAATAGTGTTTATTGCGCCATTACGGGAAGGCTACAAAAAAGCTATAGCGAATAGTGGAAGTTATGTCACATAGCGTTTTTTTTTTTTTTACAAAAATTATATTATATATTTGTACTAAAAATCAACATTATCTAAAGTCTTATATAACAATAAATAACACTAAATTGATTAAAAAATTATAATATTCATAATAAACCAATACAAAGTCCAAATTACAATTCAAAATATTGCAATTTGGGAAGGTCGTTAATTTAGAATTTTCTCAATTCAAGCGACAAGAGTTTTTTCTCGACAGCAGCAACCAATCTTTCAATTGATGTTGATTTCAACTTTTATTTAACATTTTAATTTACCAATGAGTATAGTATTTAATTGTCCAATTGAGTCTTTTATTTAAAACCCATATAAAAATGTCCAAAAAAAGCTCATATTTTATAGCGCGCGCTATTTGTGCTACATGCTATGCACTATAGCGGACTGCTATTACCGCTATAGCGGCCCTAGTTCAATTACCGCATTTTGATGCCATATCTTAGCGTTTAGGGTTTAAAAATGCTATAGCGCGCTATTTAAAACATTAATCTCAGATTCTCAGTCATGGATTCAGGTTATTGTACTGACAAAATTAGTAAATTACTTTTGGGATGAGAGTTGTATTCATATTTTAATTCACTTGGCATCGGCTTGTCGAGCCTGATTATAGTTTCCGAGCTCTAAATGATGAACTGAAATCAGGTTGTCAGAAAAATAATAATGAGAAAATATAAATGCGATATACATTTACTATAATATTAGGTACTGTACTACATAGTATGCATATTTAGTAATTAAAATTTGCCACCTAATAGATGTATTGTTTATAATGTTGTCAATAAATTCGTTGAATGCGGTCGTTAACTGTGGATCCATAAATATACTCTCACATTGACGGAAATTTGTCAATTATATTGAGATTCCTAATATATTGGAGAGGGATAAGAGTAGATTGACTTTCTATTTACTTCCATTGTACACTTGACAGTTCCCGTCAAGCTTTCCAAAAGAGAAAAAAAAGAAAGGAAAAAAGAGTAGATTGACTAGTCCATTTGACAATTATTATTTGCGTGTGAAAACTCCACATGGAGCAAACCCGCAGTACAGTTGGTACTTCGGTACTAATGCTAATTCCCTTCTAAAACTACCACTTCAAGTCTTCAACAGATTTTTATTTTTTTGCCCCCGTACAGTGTACTACTAAGTAGTAAGTACTAACCCTTCGTGTAGTACGGCTTCAATCTACTACAAAAATTTCCCATATTCTATAAATTTAGGAGATGCAGGTCAGAAACAGACAACCCAAATGAACAAACAAGCAAATAATCAAAAGCTAAGAAATTGAACATACTTGTGCACCGGTTTAGTTCAATTTTGTGGGGCGATGGTTAGAGAGGCGACAATGATGGTACCGGTAGAGGTGGAAGGGGCAAGCAGAGGAGTGCATATTTTAAGGAAGCACTTGAAACTATGCTCCTGTGTTTGCCCCCTCCATTCCTGCTGCTACACTTCTTGAAACGATGCTCCTGTGTTCCTGTGTTTGCCCCCCCAACCCCCCCAACCCCCCCCCCCCCCCCCCCTCTCCCGCTACACTTCTCGTAAGCAATATCATTTGGTTTAAACGGTAAGATTTTATTTCTCTAACTTAACGATTTGAACATGTAAATCAATCAATGAATCCTGATTTGGAAATAGAACGTTTTAGTGCTTTCGTTTCCTAGCTGCCATGCTGCATCTCGTGCGTCCAATATGTGTTTTTGGCACCAATATTAAAGGTTCTGTGCATTCTACCTCAAACTAGAGTAGTCTGGATTCTAATGGAATGGTGCAGATGCAAACTCAAAAAATAGATTACTTTAGAGAATTCGGACCTGGTTGGTGTGTGTGGGGTGACATATTTCGTCAAAATCTACGTGATGCTCTCCTCCGAACAGTACTCGCTCCCTTCTGGAGCAGGTGAACTTGTCTGGTCAACTCTGATTTCACAAGCTCTCATCTCTGTACAGTGAATTTATAATTCCCTCCCTTCGCGTCCCCTGTCTGGAGCACAATCTTAGAGACCAAATTGAATGGTTCAAATGTACCATTTAGACATTTTAAAATAGAATGTATAATTGTTGCATGGTGAAATTCAATACAACACGTTGCATTTTGGACTTCCTTTTGTTTTGAAAATTATTGTCTGATACTTTGATTGCAGAATAAAAATCCTCACTCCGTCGTTCTTTACTTAAGTTGACACATGATCCGTACAAGCCACTCAACATATATACTCTCAAACTCGGAAATAAATCTGCTTCGATTCTAAAAGATCGCAGAGTTTCTGGGATTTTAATTTCAACCGTTCATGTGTTTTGATATACATGCACAAAATTAATTTCTTTTAAGATTCGTATATTTTAATAAATGAACAACTGAGATTAGAATTGCAGGGATCCTGCGATTCTTTAGAATCGCTGTATATTTATTTTTCTCAAATTCACGTGAGTTTCGAATCTATGACCTTCCACATGAGAGTCATGTGTCTTTGTTACTAGATTAAAAACATGTTTTATTATTTAGCATACACCTGCTAATTGTTTTTATTATTACACATTCCAATTTCTCAAGAAAATCCTTTTAGTTTATTAATCGAACAAAGGAGCTCAAAAGAGAATAGTTGTTCAGCCATGGGTCTGAACCCTAGATTTATGAAATTTGACAGTCCCAAACATTTGATGGTTATTGGTCAAGAGTACGTAATTTATAAGCAAAGAACAAAGTCAAAAAAAGCATTTGATTCACGCAAAGAAAGAGCTGTGATGAATTGAGGATACGCTGTATCAAATTTGAGTATCAAATATATAATAGACTATGTCGTATCTTTGAATTTTGTACCTAGGTTTCGGACCTTTGGCATTTTGACTATTAGATTCCTCTAAATGATTCATTATTGGTTGAATTAATTAGGGCAACAACTTTATGGATTGTTTGGTTGACCAGAAATAAGATTTGTTTTCAAAATGTATTAATACCTTCTATTAGTTCGGTAGCATCTTCCATAATTGTTTTGACTTCTTTTTGGTGTAAAGCTCGTTTAGATAACTCATATTTTAAATTATCATTGATTATGTCTTTCGATGTTTCTCCTGTAACTCAAATAGGTCCTTGATAGTTCTATCGGATTCGGATTCACAGGTCAGCACGGATACAGACGGGGTCCCTACTCTTGGGTTCGCCGTGTCTGATAGAGAGTTATCCGAAGCCATTGAGGAGGCCGCTAGATTGTCGTCTCCTGATTGGTCTTGCTTGATACTCGGTCCTCATTTTCTCCTAGTATGATTGATATTATTGAATTTTGTTTCTTTTCTTTACTTTGTTGATATTTGTGCTAGTTGGATATTAATGCTAGTTGAATATTTGTCTTTTTCTAGTTTAGAATAAGTGGATATTGGATGCTACGCACAGTTTTGTAAGTTTTGTAGGAACATTGTTTTATAATGAAACATGTGGAAATTCCACTTTTGCAAAACAAAAAAAAATGTCATATCTTTGAATTTAATTAATAGCTAAGGTGATAAGCTGTTGAGATGATTTTCAAAGGTCATATATTAGGTTCCCGTCAAGTAGTGGATACAATCATACAATATGAAAAATAAAATTATAAACCTTCTTCATGATAAAAATAAAGTAGAATTAGGGTGCTCTTAAGTTCACTAAGCCTCTTTGTGAACTCAAATGACGAATTTGAACTGTTGAAGCTCTTCTATCTTATGAGTGATGCATCTACATGCAAATTTTTTTAATGCATTTATTTTTTGAACAGTTTTTGACTACTTGACTCTATACATAATTAATACAAAATTAATTTTTTTTTGCATGTAGACGCATCACTCGTAAGGTATAAGGGTTTCAACTGTTTGAATTCGTTATTTAAAGTCAATCTCATAGATTTTAGAGTTGAGTTCATAAAGAAGCTTGATAACTTAAAAGCACCCTAATTTTACCCATAAAAATATACCAATACACATTTAATAATTTAATTATGCAAAATTGACATATGCATCGACTTTTTTTTGGTAACTGAATAATAATGGACTTATAGTCCAACACCGGCTTATATAATTACGCAGCACTAATACAAATTAGTTCCAATGCCTAATTTATGTAACAATGGGTTAGACCAAATTATTTTGCAGTACATAAGAGAAAAAAATAATGAAAACTAGTTTTTGGTCTAGTGATACAAGTAATGTTCTTTAATGTGAAACGTAGTACGTTCAAATTTCAAATAGAAATTTTTTTTGTGAATACTAAAATAGTTGGTTGAATTGATTTTCAACTTTTACTCAAAAAGGAAAAAAAAAAAGCTTTTAGCAAGGCACAAACACATGCTGATGTTAAATAATGACCCCATTACAACCTAAAAATCAACCAAAAATAACCAAAGAAAAAGACCAAAAAGCCCAAGTCAATTTTGATTTTTCCTGATCAAAACCAAGAGAAATAGAAGAAAAGAAAAGTAAAAAAAAAAAAGCCCAAGCCCAAGTCCAACCGCTCCAGCTTCTCTGTTCTAAAGTATCCTAGTAACTTTTCTTTTCTCCCTTGCCTCGCTCAAACTATACTGAATCCGATCCCTTGCCTTTCTCTGTTCTGAAGACTCCGATTGATTTCTAATTTTAATTTTCTGTTGTACCTCACTGCCATGGCGAATCCTTCAAGACGAACCATCGACTGCATCCAGAGGCTCTATTCGCACAGAACCCTATTGAATCCGATCAACCCGCGATGTAATCTCTCTCAAATCTATCAAATACCCCATTATACGACCTCCAATAGCATCTTTTCGCGCATTCTTACTCAAAACTACAGTTCGCTCTCGCATCCCCACAATGGCCTTAATGGGAGCATATTTTCTAGGATTTCCCGATCTGGTTGTTCCGTTTCAAGGCGCATTAGTAACCAAAACCTCACAAAGCTTCAATCTCTCGGTTCAGGCATCAAAGGTCTTGGCCCAATTAGGCTTGTCTCAGTTAGAAATTTTAGTTCACTTAAATCCGGCTCCAATTTGGGGAAATCAGCCATAGACAAATCACTGAATGCTACAAAATCAGTGATTTCACAGTATAGAGAGGCGGTTGGCTTGCAAATTGAGGCCTTTTGGAAGAGAAATTACATGGTTGTGGTAGGTGCTGGTGCAATATTCTTGTGCATTTTACTGTGGAGATTGATGTTTGGTATAGCTGATATGACTGTTGGAATTTCTGAAGGATTGGCTAAGTATGGATTTCTTGCACTAGCTACAGCTATGGTTTCTTTTGCAGTAAGTGTACTTACTAGTTATATTCAACTTATGAATTGCAACTTAACCAGATCATACCTCAATTGACCATCAACTGTACAAATCTAAGTATAAGTGCAATCAGATATAATCTCCAGTTGTTCAATTAGGTCTCATTGTGACAAAACTAGCATTAATCTACCTTTGACTATGCAGTTAAGCACCAAATAAGCCAATAGCAATTTAAAAAGAAAAAGAAAAATAGGAGAAACAAGGGGTATAACTGCTACCTGTGCTTCTTATCTGTTATTCTAGATTATAATTCAGTAATCATGTCACCCAACATCTTACATTCATAATTGAATATGATTTGGTGTACTGTGTGACCCTGCATTTATATGACTTTACATTGAAGGGGGAAATGTTTGAAAAATATTACACCTATTTGCAGATATTATAAATGTTTGGTGTTTATTTTGTATGTCTGCAATGAACTTGTGCTAGGGACTGGATTAGACAAAAAAGAATTGGTAGTTATTCATAAAGCCGAAGCCTTAAAATATGAGGTGCAATGTGCAAATTAGCTATATAAACCACCCATTTTCTTCCTCTTCACCTTTCTTATTTTTAGATCTTGTATCTACGGTCAAGATTCACTGTAAACCCAGATAAGGTGTATCGAATTGCAATGCGTAAACTGAACACGTCTCCTGCTGTCCTAGAAGTAATGGGTGCACCTCTTACTGGTACAGATGTGAGAGCCTATGTCATGTCAGGTGGTGGGCCTAAGCTGAAAAATTTTAAATTTAGGCTTGGTGGAAAGAGGTGTTTTCTGATTTTTCCCATTAGGGGCAGTGAAAAAAGAGGTCTCGTCAGTGTTGAAGTTAAAAAGAAAAAAGGCCAGGTATTTTATGCTAATTTCAGTTAGTTATTACTGGTTGATATCGCTTAATACCAACTGATACATATAAATTGCTGGTATCTAGTACTGTACAGTATCAAATAGCAAGAGATTCATTCCCCTATTCAGAATGGTCTTTTGCATTACACCCCCTAATTAAACATATTTGCAAATAAAGCCAACAATTCTAATATTTGCAACTAACACTAAATTTTTTTTTGTAATTTCTTTGCTAAACTAACTTATATAGGCCAAACTGAAGTATTAGCCACAACCCCAAAAGTTTGAATGAGTAGTTTCAAATCTGACAAATGTTGGGTTCATTTGCCAATATGGTACTCCTTCGGAAAAGAAGCGGTAGTATATGATGCTGCCAGTTTCATTTTAAAACAAGCCAAATGTCTTATATTACTCGGACAAACCACATTGTATCTTCCAGAGAAAAGTAAACAAATTTGTATTATCTCGAACCATGTTGTATTGAAACATCAGCAACAACTTGGTACAAATTCCATGAATACAGAGAAATCTGAGCTAGTTATATTGTTTTCTTTATTTTTTGTGCTGTTAGTTATTATCATTGTTTTTTATTAGTATGATGTGAAGCTACTTGCGGTTGACATTCCAATGGCATCGGGTCATGACCAGAGATTATTTGTAATTGGAGATGAGAAAGAATACAAGGTAGGCGGGGGTTTAATCTCCGAATTGCGGGACCCAATCGTCACTGCCATGACAGCTGAGAAGGAGTTTGATGACTTAGATGAAAAGGAAGAGGAAGAGGATGAGCTAAGAGAGAAGCAGGAGGCCGAAAGAAAGCAGAAAGAGGAAGAAGAGAGAGCATTAGAAGAAGAGATGAGAAGACGTGAAGAGGCAGAGAGAGAAAAACTTATAGAAGAGGAACAAAAGAAGTTAGAGAAGTCTAGTTCTTAGTTTTTTTCCCCCCATTAATGGGGGTCTTCTTCTCTTTGTTGCTAATAACAAAATTGTTTATTTTCCCCTTCTATGAAAATGATTGATGCATGTTTAGAGCGATTGGTTCTTTTTTTCAGAAGAACAGCTTGAAAGGTTTAATAATTCAAGCAAACTAAGGTTTTCTTTTCATACAAGCTGAAATTTTGCTATCTGCATTCAGTTATTTTCTGGGGTTTGTTTATTTTTGCTTTAATTCCATGTTTGGAAGGTTGGAGGGGTAAATGAGAGATATATGTTCCAAGAAAAGGTAACATTAGATATTGTTAATGGAGCTCGGATAATAAAATATGTTGTACTCATCGATCTTATTATATAGTGCCTATTGTTCTATATATTCCCATTAAAATCAACATGCATTAATATATATAATGCCTATTAGTTACTCCTGGACTACTAGTTTATTCTTTTTATTATTTATTTATTGTGTTGTCCTTTTTATGGTTAATTGCACAAAATAAGGGTAAATTGAGATGATTTGGGTCTTTTGATATTTAATTCGTGAACTTTTGAATTAGTCCTTCCAGTGTTGTGTTCGGTTTCTGTAATTATCTAGCACAGCAAAGGGATAGCACACTAGTAGTGTGTATCCTTTTAATTTAGGTAAGCTGGAGAGGCTACAAAGTCTAGGCGATCAGAAGTTCAATTGTGCTAAAACGATTGTAAACATGCAAGTAATGCATTTGTCTTTATGTTTTTTCTTTTTTGTTGAGTTCACTGGTGCGAATGCAAGAGAAGAAAGAAGTGTCAGAAGATTAAGGCCCCTTTCATCCCTATACTCACCATGTGTATGGTTGCCATGGTGATATTTGCTGAAGGTAGCAACGCGCTCGTGCAAAATTAAATTATTTGTTCTGTTAGTTTAAGAAGAGAATCATTTGCTTCTTTTTAAATGATTTTGATAGGTCTTAACTTCAAATTGAAGTTTAAATGGACAAACCCACAGCTCCGAAGAATGGTAAAAGAGAAGCATTCAGTAACATAAATGAAATGCAAATAAACCAATTGGATCTAATAATTAAACAAAATCTAATGCGAGCAGTTGAGATCAAGTCGATCGCTTCACAATTTATTGTCTGTCCTCATAATCAGATAGAATTGATCATTAGAATTTATCTCTTATTCAGGCCCACGCTAAAAAAGTTAGATGTGATTTTCCAAAATTTAATCAGTCGTCACACACTAATGACTAATCCCACATGCTGCTTAGTTTCGACCAGCTACCAGAAATTATATCCAAATACTCTACCTCTCTTTAATTACCATAGCAAATAAAGTGCATATATGTTTTCAGCATACTAACCTCTCACTCTGTAAAATTATCTATTACAAAGAGTTCTGATTCTGATATTGGGTATGTTTTTGCAATTAAACGTCTCTTAGTTCTGCTCAAATCTTAACTAAAACTTGATTACAACAGTCATGTAATGCAAATCTTCTTTTGCTAAAATATTGTACAAGTTCAATTACAATGAGCAATACAGGTCTAACAAAAAATAAACACCTAATTACAGCAATTTTTGCCAGCAAACTCAACTTCTATTATGAAAACCAAGTTTCAACAAACTTCAACCTGCAAACTCAAAATTTTTGGATACATAAATAATTATAAAGAATCTGCTTCATAATCCAAGGAAAGGAGCATCTGCAACACATAGCTCATCGTTGGCCTCTTATCTGGTTCCCCTTCTACACAAATAGTAGCCAGCTCCAGCATTGCTATGGCTTGCGCGTGAACAAAACACCCTTCCAATCGAGCATCCACCAATTGATAGATCCAATACTCATCCCGCTTTAGTTTTTCCCAGATAATCTCAACCAACCTCCTCACACCAAGTTCCTCCTCTTCTCCATCAATCACCATGTTTGAAACCCGGACACCCGTCACCAGTTCCAGGAGCACGACTCCAAAGCCATAGACATCTACTTTTGCAGTAATTGGAAGATTGTACGCCCATTCAGGAGCGATGTAACCTCTTGTCCCTCGAATACCTGAAACCTTGGTACGAGAACCTCCCCTATGTAGAAATTTCACCATGCCAAAGTCTGTAATCTTGGGCTCGAGATTTGCATCAAGCAAAATGTTCTCCGGTTTCATGTCACAATGGATAACCCATTCGAGACATTCATGATGAAGATAGGCCAACCCCTTTGCCACCCCTATTGCAATCTTGTATCTTTGCTTCCACCCAAGCAATTTACCATCATCCTCTTCGCTGAATAACATTTTATCCAACGACCCGTTCTCTATGTTCTCAGAAATCAAGATTCTGTGTGCACCTTCAGAGCAGAAACCCCAAATTCTTACAAGGTTCATATGGTAAATGCGTCCTATGACACTCAATTCGGCTTGGAACTCTTCCTCTCCTTGTGTCATGTATTCCAATTTTTTCACTGCTACTGATCTTTCATCATCCAAGGCTCCCGTATAAACTACCCCTGATGCTCCCCTCCCAAGCTCGTCCCGAAACTTTTTAGTAGCTTTCACAACCTCCTTGTATGTATATCTTCGAAATTGATCACTTATTGCTTTATATCCTTTTAGTACTTCAATTGGTTCACCCTCTTTTCTACAAATAAACAAACATCCCAGAGCAATGAACAAAACCTCTATTACAAAAAATGCTGCAACAAACCCATATAAGTAGACTAACTTCCCCATTCCTTGGCTTTTGAATTCGATATCTGAGAAATTTGCCCAAACTTCTTTCACATTGCAACTGAGTTTGGGTACTTTAGGTGTGTAAAACCAGCTGGATTGAGGTGTGTACACATTTGTGGCATTAATAGATTGCGGTATTTTGAGGTATATATCACCCTTCAAAGAGCCGTCTGGAGTGGTAAAGCCATTATAGAGCTGAGATTTGAGGTAGCAAATTCCAAGTCCTTGATGATACCCAACAGCAACACATGAACAATCTCTCATACACCTGTCCTGGCAATCATCAGCTGAAATGTACCTTGTGTAATCATAGTCAGAACCCGGAAAGTCAGTACGAGGAAGCAACACCATCTGCATTTTATCACCACAAATCAACCGATGTGTGGGTTTACAACCTTTACGCCAATCACTTGTGTCACTCATCTCATAACCAGGAGGGCATGAACATGAGGACACAGGCATGTATTGGCAAATTCCATTATTACCACACAGCCCATGGATTTTGCATGGTTGAGCAAGAACTTGATATGAAATCGACCAACTTCCTTTCAACTCATTTAAACTATAGAGCCGAAGAATACCATCAGAGTCTAGAGTTAGCCTTCTTTTGATCATAGAACCATAATCAGAAGCTTGAAATGAAAAATTATCACTTGACAAAAACTGCCCTTTGTCATCAAGGAATCCCTTCTGGGTACTGTTAAAGTAAAACCTATTGTTGTTCCACCGATTAGTATCCGAATCAGGGAAGTAGATGCTCTTTACCTCCAAACCAACGTAAAACAGTGATAATATCCCATAGTCACTAAATTCAAAGCTATAATAGCTTGAAGAATTTTGAGATATGTTAGCTGATACCAATTTTGTTTTTTGTGTAATTGATTGACTTGGTAATAATGTATCAGTAGGATGATCAAAGGTTTGCCATAGTTTGTCAGAGTTATAATCTACAACTACAAGGTTCCCATTTTCTAATATCTCAGCATGACTTGCTTCTGGGTTGTTTGTGTTGGTGCTCCAGATGATCTCTCCATCATGATCGATCAAAACCATGTTGCCTTCCTTTAGCAAAACAACAGCCGATCCTATGCCATTCACAGGTCTACTGGGGTTTGCACTCCAAACCACGGTTTTGTTAGCAGATTTAGAGAACCAAATTGATAAAGTGAAGGAGTTTTTACCGACATTACGGAAGCCACAAGAGAAGGTACCTTTTGGTGAGATGAGGAGAGCTGAGGAATCTTCGACTAACAGAGAAGAACCCTTGTGGAGGCGATTGTCCATGGCCATGGTGAACACTAATGAAGATAATGTGAAGATTAAATAAACTGAAGCTAATATGGTGTTCATATTGTTTCTTCTTTTATCTTTCGAAGAAGCAAAATGGGTATGTGTATGTGTATGTGTATGTGTATGTGTATGTGTATGTGTATGTGTATGTGTATGTGTATGTGTATCTGTGTGTGTTTCTGCCAATAATTATGTAACTATGATATAATTTCTTTTCTTTTTGGATGGTTAGTGGAAATTCCACTAAGAAATATGTTGATAAAAAAGTATTTACAAAGTCATTAAGTCAACCAAGTGGTTTCCTGCCTAGAAAGATTAAATTATATTACAATTAGATATTAAAAAGCTCCAACTATGATATAATTTCACACGGAGGAATATTTGATAATGATTTATGAAACTTTCTTTAAGTAAGCTTTTTAAGATGAAAGGTATCTTAAAATAAAGGGCTGGATGGAGACATTCACACGGAAGAATATTTGATTATGATTTGTGAATCTTTCTTTAAGTAAGCCTTTCAGATGATAGGCATGTTAAAATATATAAAAGGCTGGTACGAGACATTCATACGGAGGAATATTGGAACGAGACATTGTCTTATGTCATCTCCTTTTGTGTGAAACAAGTCCAATGAAAATTAGTGATTGCTCCTTTTTTGTTGTCATCTAGTTTAGTGTTTAAACTGTTATGTTGTGATGTTTTGATTGTAAATTGGTTCTATTTACCAATCAAAATTTAATTTACTTAGACAAGTTTTGATGATGTCCGGAAACTGTAATATGTGAACTTTTAAAAAAAAAAAATTAAAGGGTTTTTAATGCCCATTCCATTGCTGAAATTAGTTAATTACAAAGTTGTAATATGTGAATTATCTTTGCAAATCAGCATTCCATGTGCTATTAATTAACAAATAGACGAGCAAGACTTGCAAAAGGCTCATGTTCCACACGCATATTAAACGACCGAATAGGTCCTAAATGAAACTTTTTATCTCCATTTTCATTTTCTCACAGCCAATCAAATTCACTATCATGGCATTAAAACAATTGCTAATTAATTACATAGATGTATAAGATGTGAAATTAAGTTTGAAATTAATTTCACTTTACCTTTTTGACAACTCTTTAAAATTGCTTTTGAAATTAATTTCACTTTACTTTTTGACAACTCTTTAAAATTGCTAATTAATTTCAGAAATGAAAATGCACTTAATTAGCAAATAGACGAGCAAGACTTGCAAAAGGTCCACCGCATCGGTCAACTAAAACATGTCAACTTTTGTGTTCATAGGAGGTTGACTAGTAACCAGTGAGTTCACACGTCTGCTGTCTCTCTCGGACTTTGATGTGTTCTGCCAAATTATTAAAAATATTAGCTTGGTAAACACGGAAAATAAAAGAAAAATATAAAACAACACTTTTTGTTATATCCTAACTGAATTTAATTCATCCGATGTCCTGCAGAATAAAAAAATTGTTGAACATACTATTCTACAGTAAGATCTGAGATAAAGAAAAAGCAAAGAAAGCCATCAAAGCAAAGTCATAAAATAGTGTATTGGAGTTAGGAATAGATTCTCTTGCATGATTGTTGGGCGATGAGTCATCATCCTCTGTCGCGAACAGTGCCATATGACGCAATGAATATATTTATATTAGTGCAGAATGATTCTTAATATGATCAGATAACATGTGATGCGGTGCGTCACAGAAAATTTAAAATATAATTAACTATCAATATGTATATATTTACGAGACACAATTGGGTGTAAACGGAACGGAGCGGATAATGCTAATATTGTATACATATTTATCTTTCAACTAACGGATATCAAAATAATGATACGAAGCGGATAATATACAAATACGGATTCGAATACAAATATAGAGCAGCTAATTGTCGAATATTGAGTAATTCTACTAAATTTCATAATTGTAAATTACCTAATTTGATTATCTAAATTGACAAAAAATTAATGAAATTTTTAAGTTTGCAAAGTGACAATTATGCATGACTAATTGCTTATTGGTTCAAAGAACCAATCTATTATCTTAATAGATTATATGATTTTTCTATTAAATTTCGGATTCGATATATACGGATATCCTCACGGAATTATCTGTATCGTATCCGGATTATTTTTCCATTTTTAAAAAATATTTGTATCCATATCTGTTTAATTCAGATTCAGATTATAAGTGGATTTGGAGTGGATATCTGCCGGATAATCCGGATCCGTTTACACCCTGACACAAATCATTGGAAACCACAATCTTCAAATTAATTAAGTGTCGAATAATCGAGAGAAAAGTGTTAATATTTGTTGAAACCGTGAAAATCATGCTGAATGCCATGAAATCGAATACTGAACTCAGCATTCGAACTAACAACAGTCTTTAAGAAGTTGACCGGTAGGTTGCACGTCCACTGTCTCTCTCTCTCTCTCTCCGACTTGTATTAATTTGCCCTTTCAATGATTTGGTAGAATATTTTCAAGTAAAATATAAAATAATACTCGGGTCATTTTTTTTTGTTATATATTAACTTAATTCAAAATATCTGATGTCTCCGGCGATATTAAAATTTGTCGAACATACTATTCTGAAGTAAATAAAATATATATTTTCAGAAAAATAAAAATTAAATTATCCAAAAACAGATGGATTTCTTTTTTCCATCTCAGGAAAGGAATCGAAGCATTGATTTGATCCCTAAGTGCTATCTGTAAGAATTGAATCAATGATTCGGTCCTTGTACACTGAACTAAATTGATCTATTGTGGTTTATATTAAAATTTGAGTAGAACTAGGGTGTTCTTAAGTTCACCAAATTCTTTTATGAACTCAATTCTAAAATCTATTAAATTAGCTTCAAATTACGAATTCAAACCGTTGAAATCCATCTACCTTATGTGTCTATATGCAGAAATTTTAAATTTTCGAACTAATTTTATATATAGTCAAGTGGTAAAAAAAACACTCAAAAAAATGAATGCATTAACATTAATTTATAAATATTCTAATTTTGACCTCCTGACTCTATACAAAATTAGTTCGAAGAGGAAGGAAAAGAAAAAGAGGAAGGAAGGGAGAAAAAAATAGAGAGAAAAAAGAGAAGGTAAATAAAGAAATCAGTTAAGTCGTTAGTAAGGATAAAAAATGTGGGAAAAAGTTTGGGAGAACGTTAAGCGGGAGATGTTATAACTACATATAAATAATGCCTATTAGGGGCTACTATATTCTTTTAATTATTTATTTATTTATTGATTGATTTATTTATTGTGTTGTCTTTTTTTATGGTAAATTGCACAAAATAAGGGTAAATTGAGATGACTTGGGTCTTTGGAATTTGAATATGAATAATGAATATAGTGGAAGTTGTATAAGAAAATTTAATCACTCTCCTCCGCCGAACAGATCTAAATTAATTTGTAAACTATAAAAAAAATTAAGTTAGTTCTTCAACTTCTTTAAAATTTAATAACAATAACAATAATAATTCCATACACGCTGTCGCTGGCACGTGCCATATTCTTACCAGTGCCGTATCCGGTTTTCTTGTACTTTTTTAGCACAGCAAAGGGGCCTTAAAACCTTAGTAAACATGTAAGTAATGTATTTGTCTTTCTGTTTTTGCTGAGTTCACTGGTGCAAATGCAAGAGAAGAAAGAAGTGTCAGAAGATTAAGGCCCTTTTCATCCCAATGCCCCACGGGTAAGAAAGGAACATTCCGTCAAAGATAACTCAATTTTTGGGTTTTGGATTGGGACCGTCCGATTTAAATCTGTCTCTCGGAAAGTGTGCACTCCATTTCTGGATAGATTGTCTCGGATTCGAATTTGACGGTCCTGATCTAAAACCCAATTTTTGAGTGAGTTCGCTGGATCTTGCTGAAAGTAGCAACATGCTCGTGCAAAATTAAATTATTGGTTCTATTAGTTAAAGCAGAGAATCGTTTGCTTCTTTTAACATGACTTTGATAGGTCAAACTAAAAAATTGAATAGAATTTGTATAAATGAAAAACAAAAAGGTCACTATGGAATGATCATGGACAAACCCACAGCTCCTATAATGGTAAAAAGAGAAGCCTGTAGTAACATATTTTCTGGCTCAGAATTTTTTTCACTAAAATAAAATGCTAATAAACCAGATGGTTCTAATAATTAAACAACTTGTTACATAATCTAATGCGAGCAATTAAGATCAAGTACTGCTATAGTCACTTGATGGTAAATATATGTTGAAAGCATCACAATTTGTTGTCTGCCTTCATAATCAGATCTAAAATTGATCATTAGAAAAAACAAAGATGTATATTTATCGCTTATTCTGTTCCACGCTAAAGAAGTTAGATCTGATTTTTCCAAAATTTAATAAAACTCATCGCACACTAATCCTACACCCTGCTTAGTTTTGACTTTTGACCAGCTAGCAGGAATTATATCCAAATGCCCCAACTCTCTTTAATTACCATAGAAAATAAGTGCATATCTGTTTTCACCATACTAATCTCACTCTGTAAAACAATCTACTACAAATATCATTTCCATAAATAATCTGGTATTAACTACACTATCCTCTGGTTCTGATTCTGATATTTGATATGTTTTTGCAATTAAACATTTCAGAGTTCTGGAAAAATCTTTACTAAAGCTCGATTACAACAGTCATGTAATAAAAATCTTCTTTTGCTAAAATATTATACAAGTTCAATTACAATAAGCAATACAGGTCTAACAAAAGATAAAAAGCCTAATTACAACAATTTTTGCTAGCAAACTCAACTTCTACTATAGGAACCAAGTTTCAATAAACTTCAACCTGCAAACTCAAAGATTTTGGATACAGTAAATAATTATAAAGAAATTGCTTCATAATCCAAGGAAAGGAGCATCTCCAGCACATAGCTCATCTTTGGCCTCTTATCTGGTTCCCCTTCTACACAAATAGTAGCCAGCTCCAGCATTGCTACGACTTGCGCTTGAACAAAACACCCTTCCAATCGTGCATCCACCAATTGATAGATCCAATACTCATCCAGCTTTAGTTTCTCCCAGATAATCTCAACCAACCTCCTCACCCCAAGTTCCTCCTCTTCTCCCTCTATCACCATGTTTGAAACCCTGACACCCGTCACCAGTTCTAGGAGCACGACTCCGAAGCTATAGACATCTACTTTTGCAGTAATTGGAAGATTGTACGCCCATTCGGGAGCAATGTAACCCCTTGTCCCTCGAATACCCGAAACCTGTGTACGAGAATATCCCCTGTGTAGAAATTTCACCATGCCAAAGTCTGCAATCTTGGGCTCGAGATTTGTGTCTAGCAATATGTTCTCAGGTTTCATGTCACAATGGATAACCCATTCGAGACACTCATGATGAAGGTAGGCCAACCCCTTTGCCACCCCTATTGCAATCTTGTATCTTTGCTTCCACCCAAGCAATTTACCATCATCTTCTTCTCTGAATAACATTTTATCCAACGACCCGTTCTCTACATGCTCAGAAATCAAGATTCTGTGTGCACCTTCTGAGCAAAAACCCCAAATTCTTACAAGGTTCATATGGTAAATGCGTCCTATGACACTCAATTCGGCTTGGAACTCTTCCTCTCCTTGTGTCATGCATTCCAATTTTTTCACAGCTACTGATCTTTCATCATCCAAGGTTCCCTTATAAACTACCCCTGATGCTCCCCTTCCAAGCTCATCCCGAAACTTTTTAGTAGCTTTCATAACTTCCTTGTATGTATATCTTCGAAATTGATCACTTATTGCTTTATATCCTTCTAGTACTTCAATTGGTTCACCCTCTTTTCTACAAATAAACAAGCATCCCAGAGCAATGAACAAAACCTCTATTACAAAAAATGCTGCAATAAACCCATACAAGTAAACTAACTTCCCCATTCCTTGGCTTTTGATATCGACATCTGAGAAATTTGCCCAAACTTCTTTCACATTGCAACTGAGTTTGGGTACTTTAGGTGTGTAAAACCAGCTGGATTGAGGTATGTACGCATTTGTGATATTAATAAATTGCGGCAATTTGAGGTATATGGTACCCTGCGCACCATCTGGAGCGGTCAAGCCATTATAGAGATTAGATTTGAGATAGCAATTTCCAAATGCTTGATGATACGCAACAGCAACACATGAGCAATCTCTCATACATCTGTCTTGGCAATCATCAGCTGAAATGTACATTGTGTAATCATAGTCAGAACCCGGAAAGTCAGTTTGAGGAAGCAACACCATCTGCATTTTATCACCACAGATCAACTGATGCATTAGCTTACAACCTTTACGCCAATCACTTGTGTCACTCATCTCATAACCAGGAGGGCATGAACATGAGGACACAGGAATGTATTGGCAAATTCCATTATTACCACACAGCCCATGGATTTTGCATGGCTGAGCAAGAACTTGATATGAAATCGACCAACTTCCTTTTGACTCATTTAAACTATAGAGCCGAAGAATACCATCAGAGTCTAGAGTTAGCCTTCTTTTGATAATAGAACCATAATCAGAAGCTTGAAATGAAAAATTATCACTTGACAAAAACTGTCCTTTGTCATCAAGGAATCCCTTATGGGTACTGTTAAAGTAAAACCTATTGTTGTTCCACCGATTAGTATCCAAATCAGGGAAGTAGATGCTCTTTACCTCCAAACCAACGTAAAACAGTGATAATATCCCATAGTCACTAAATTCAAAGCTATAATAGCTTGAGGAACTTTGAGATATGTTAGCTGATACCAGATTTGTGCTTAGTGTGATCGGTTGACTTGGTAATAATGTATCAGTAGGATGATCAAAGCTTTGCCATAGTTTGTCAAAGTTATAATCTACAACTACAAGGTTCCCATTTTCTAATATCTCAGCATGACTCGCTTTTGGGGAGTTTGTTTTGGTGCTCCAGATGATCTCCCCGTCATGGTCGATCAAAACCATGTTGCCATCCTTTCGCAAAACAACAACCGATCCTATGCCATTCACAGGTCTACTGGGGTTGGCACTCCAAACCACAGTTCTGTTAGTAGATTTAGAGAACCAAATTGAGAAAGTGAAGGAGTTGTTACCAACCTCGCGGAAGCCACAAGAGAAGGTACCATTTGGTGAGATGAGTTGAGCTGAGGAATCTTTGACTAACAGAGAAGAACCCTTGTCGAGGCGATTGTTCGTGGCCATGGTGAACACTAATGGAGAGAATGTGAAGATTAAATAAACTAAAGCTAATATGGTGTTCATATTGTTTCTTTCTTTATCTTTCGAAGAAGCAAAATGGGTATGTGTGTCTGTCTGTGTTTCTGAAAATGATTTTGTAATTATAATATTATTCAACACGGAGGAATATTTGATTATGAAGCTTTATTAAAGTAAGCTTTACTTAAGTAAACATCTTAATTAAAATAAAGGGCTGGGATGAGGATGAAAGACAATGGCATCTCCTTTTGTGTGGAACAGATCCAGTGAATGCTAGGGATTGCTCCTTTTTATTGTCATTTAGTTAGGTTAAAAGTTAATTCTGTTATGCATGTCGTGATGATTTTGACTGTACATTGGTTTGTTATCAGGTCAAAAACTGTGTACGTAATTTAGACAGGTAAGATGTGATGTATTGAATTGTGATCCTTATGCTTGTGGTTGTTATAGCCTTAGGATGTGTTGAATTGTCGAGTATATATAGCATCATAAATTCATAATATATCTCGTATCAGGAATTTTCATTACGCGGACAAACTCAGCATTCGACCTGTCAAATAAACTATTTGGGATAACAACATCTTTAGGAAAGTTGACTTGTCACCAGCAAATTAATTGCCCGTCCCGTCTCTCTCTCTATCTGACTTGAAATGTTCTACCAAATTAGTGAAAGGATTAGCCTGATATACACGACCAATTAATAGAAGTAAATATAAAATAATGCTCAGGTAATTTTTTTTTTGTTATTTTCTAAATTCAAAATATCGGATTTTATTTTATAAAACGTAAATTAAAAAAAATCACAAAACCGATTAATTACTCTCCAAATTATAAATACCATAAGAATTGAAAATAATCTTCGGTTACCCCATTGTCACACATTTGCACACCGGGCCACACCATACTACACCATAGATTCTACAAATTTAAAAAAAAAAAAAATCAAATTTAAGAATAAAAAATTAGGTGGCTATCAAGAGTAAAACAAAAATTGGTAACCACTTATAATTTTCGGTTACCGAGAGTAAAAAAAAAAATTTGGTTAACCGGTTATAATTTTCAGTTACCAAGAGTAAAAAAAAAATTGTGTAACCAGAAATTCTATGAGGTTACCATTTTTTTTTGCTACGATAACTGAAAATTTTATAAGGTTACCAAAAAAAAAAAAATTATCCGTGATAACTGAAAATTCTATCCGGTTTCAATTTTTCTTTTTTTATCCGTGAGATTCATGTTGTGGGATGGTGGGGTGTGGTCGTTTGTACAAAAGGGGTAACTGAACAAAAATTTCGGTTACCAAATAGGTAACTAAAAAAAAATTCTCTATTCTTATGATTTTTGTAATTTGAAAAGTAATCAAACCGTTGTGATTTTTAATTTATTTACGTTTTATTAAAAAAAAATCCCAAAATATCGGACCCCTCTATCTCCCCAACTTGACATGTTATACCAAATTATTGGAAAGATCAGCTTGATTAACACGACAAATAAAAGTAAGACATACAATGGTACTTAGGTAAATTTTGTTTTATATCCTAACCGAATTTAAAATAAAGTCATGGTGCTATTGATAGCATAAGGTTATCCGTGCTATGGCCTCAAAAATCTAACTATTGTATAAACTTCAAACTTCAATTTAAGTAGCTCAATAAATTAGTTATATTATGAACTTGTAAAATACCAATTTTACTATTTTTGAATTTTTATTTTTATTTTTATGATTTATGAAAGATTGCACAAAATAGCCTATACTGGCAAATTTCTTTTATTATTAAGTTATTTTTTTTGCTATCTTTCATAAATCGTAAAAAATAGTAAAACTATTCAAAAAATGATAAAAGTTGGTATCCTATAAATTAATTATAGAACTAGATTATTGAGCTATTTAGATCAAAGTTGAAGTTTATTTGATAAGTTTTTGAGACCATAATACAGATGGCCTTATGCTATCCATATATAGCATCCAAGCCTTACTTTTTAAAATATATATGTGATATCTCCTGCAATATAAGAAATTGTCGAGCATACTATTATGAAGCCAATATTATTTTTATTTTTACAAAAATAAAAATTATATCGGAAGACAGATGGATTATTTTATTTTTCCATGTCACGGAAAGAACCAAAACATTAATTCGGTTCCTATGGAATACTACAAGGATCAAATCAATAGCTCGATCCCCATACCTGTACATTGATCCAAAATGTCATTTTGTATATTTTATTGTGTTTTATATTAGAAATTCCTAATAATAATTAATATAAATTTGACAATAAATAAATCTCTAATGAAAATATATAATAAAATAAATAAATTTTATTAAAAGAATTGTTTTGATTTCAAACAAAACGAAAATACATAATTATCCAATATCAATAACTTCAACACAATTCTTTTTTTGAAGCGTCAGACAACCCTCTCATTTATACGCTTGACAATTTCAAGTTTGCCATTTCTAGATGTTGAAAAGCATTAATTGTGTACCTGATTTTTCAATTCAGATGTATCTGATGAAAGAGAGAAAACTACAAGCGATTGCAACTTTGTGAAGAGACAGAGCGTCTCTACGATCACGATATTTTTTTAATTTACCTAAAAGTTATTTTTAAACTGGAATTAATAATTCAGATTCAAAACAGTTTTATATTTTTTTCCTAATAACACGTTAAGAAATAGCTTAATTTTTTTAATAGTCAGAAAAAATCTTGATTATAAAATATTTCAGTTCTTATAGTAAATCTAAATTATAAGATGTTTATTAATTTTGTCTGATGTTCTTTTTAACATATTCAAATTATTCAATTAGTTGTTATTTTTATTTGTAAAAGTTATTAAATAAATCAATAAGTGGATACTGAAACAATTGGAAATTTTGGTTTTTGCGGGGCCGCAACGACAAATGGCGGCTTCCAAAGAATGAGTCCGTCATTTCACGTTGCGGCCCGGGTAAATATGGAATTCTTAAATATCAGTGATTTTTTTGTTTAAGGTATTTTTAAGAATTTCGGTAATTTTCCTTCCATCCATGAATTATACAAGTTATTCTCACATCACAAATAGTTATAATAATCCGGCTTTAGATTCTGTTTGAGAAAACTACTTAAATTCGATGCGTTCGATTAAAATCTTGCACGAAACTTAAAATGGAAGGTGTTTAAAAATTGAAGCCGAAATTTTTAAATATACCCCAGTAAAAAAAAAAAAATCACTGTTTTTAGAGAATTTGAGATTTATCCGAGCCGCAACGTGAAATGACTGCCTCATTCTTTAGGGGCCGCCATTTTACGTTGCGTCCTGCAAAAATCAAAATTTTTCTGTCAAAACAGTTAATTTCAATATATTTGTTTAATAATTTTCAAAAATAGAAAGAACAACTAATAATTTGAATATGTTAGAAAGAACATCAAACAAAATAAATAAAACATCTTATAATTTAAATGTACTAGAAGGACTTCGTAATATTTTTCAAGTATGATTTTTTCCTGTAAAAAAATAAACTATTTCTTAGTGTGTTACTGGAAAAAAAAATACTTTGGATATGAATTATTGATTCCGGTTTTCAAAAATCACTTCTAGAAAATAAAGAAATTATCGTGATCCTTCTAGTATACTCAAATTTTAAGATAATCTATTTTCGAAAAAATATTGATTTGATATAACATATTAGACTATTTTGATATAACATATAAGATCAATTGCTTCAGAAGAATAGGAATATAAAGAAAACATCTTTTTTCTTTTCGAAAATTTAACAGGCCCAAAAACTGATAATTAGTGAACACTTTTTTTATAATTTAGTTTATGCCAGTAAACATAATAGAGTACCATAAACCGGATACCAGCATAACTTATTTGATAGTCAAATTCATTATTTTAAAGTTGTATATAATATTGTGCAGGTTGCTTCTGCTTCTTAAAAATTAAGAGTACCTATTAATGAAATTAATCAACTATTAAAATATATTCTATATACAAGGCTGAATTGGTACCAGTATTGTACCGGTACCTTAGGTCGGGCCTTAGTTTTTCTGGTTGGGTAGGCTGTGATCTTTCTAGGATGCTGCTTGAGATTTATTATTTCTCATTCCTTTGATGTGACTGAGAGCCCAGTGGTCATCATGGTGTAACATTATGTATGTTCAATCTGATTAAAAATTCTAAGTCATGTGTTAATGTATTTAGGTTGAAGGTCAGAAGAGGGATTGGTTTGTAATTTTTACAGTACCTCATTGTCAGTCACCCTTCTTAGGTCCAGTTCAATAAAAGTAGATCTTCTATGCAGTATGGTATGGTAAACAGTACAAGATGCCATGGTTACTTGCTGTTCATATTTTTCTAGATGAAACCAAGTTTTTAAGACAACATACTGGTAGATATCGGCCCTATATTGTTATCTAACATCTTAAAATATCTACTTACTGTTCATATTTTCTAAGTTTCAATATAATTACTGATACGGATACCTATTTGTTCTATTATCATATTGTTCCATTTATGTTTACAAGGTAAGCATGCTAATTGCATTCCCAGTAAGAGATAGTACTTGTTGAGGACTGGTACATCTCAATGTTAATACCATTGCAGATATTTGATGATTTTCAAAGTCATCATAAATATGAATGCTTGATCAGGGGCAGACTCAGGATTTTTGTCAGGGGGCAAAAAAATATCGAATCGGATTTAAAGAGCTAATCGGATTTAAATCCATTAACTAAATAGGTACTCAATAAAAAAAATAATGTTTTGATTTATACTTTTCAATACTCTGACTTGTAATTTCTAATGTTTTAACCTATAACTCTTATTATCAATCATAATTCATGAAATTTATTTTAATTTTAATCCTAAATTTAACCCGTATTATAATTCAAACATCCAGAGAGGGAAAAAAAATTTCAGGGGGGAGGCAGCTACCCCCGCCCCCCCCCCCCCCCCCGATTTTTTTTATTAATCGAAATTAAATTAAATAAATATCGAAAAGGGGGAACGATTTCGGTTTATTTCGAAATCTAATAAGAACGGTTACATTGTTAACGTCCTTAAGGACGGTTACATTGTTCACGTCCATATTAATCGCCATTAGTCTTAACCCTTAACCCAAACGGAGTCCGAAGAAAAAAAAAAAAAAAAAAAAAGGGACGGGGAGTCTGTCAACGTCCATGAATGGACGGTAAATCTATCACCGTCCCTGGCTTTATTTCCTCTCCCCTTTGTGTGCGACAGAGAAAAAAAAAAGAGAGAGACATCGAGAGGGACATCGAGAGACAGCTGAAGCCCCACGGCGCACGCGAAGGACCGGCCAGGACGCACGCTCCACGGACGGTGAGGAAATTTCCGTCCTTGGCCGCAAATTACGCCCCACCTACCCAGCACCGACGTCTCCTCCTGTCTCCATTCCGCAAATTTCGGTATTTTTTTTTAATCTGAAAAAAATTAGTATCAAATCAGTTAATTAAACCCAAATTTATATTTAATTTGTTGTGAAATGATTAATTTTAGTAATTTGATGTTTATATTTTGGTAAAATTGATAAATTTGTAGTTAGGGTTTAGAAAAATATAATGTAATCAATTTTGTTTGATTAATAAAAAAATTAGTGTAAAAATGAGTTAATTAATAATAATTTTACATTTAATTTATTGTGAAATGATTAATTTTATTAGTTTGGTAATTGTATTCTAGTAAAACTGATAAATTTGTGGTTAGGGTTTCGAAGAATATGGTGTAATCAATTTTGTTTGATTAATAAAAAAATTAGTGTAAAAATGAGTTAATTAATAATAATTTTACATTTAATTTGTTGTGAAATGATTAATTTTATTAGTTTGGTAATTGTATTCTAGTAAAACTGATAAATTTGTGGTTAGGGTTTCGAAGAATATGGTGTAATCAATTTTGTTTGATTAATCAAAAAATTAGTGTAAAAATGAGTTAATTAATAATAATTTTACATTTAATTTGTTGTGAAATGATTAATTTTATTAGTTTGGTAATTGTATTCTAGTAAAATTGATAAATTTGTCGTTAGGTTTCGAAGAATATGGTGTAATCAATTTTGTTTGATTAATCAAAGCATTATTTTAATTATTGCCAAATCAATTTTCTTAGTTCATTCATTTCGAATTATTGGTAACGTAAAAAATTTAGTGCAAGTAGCTTAATGATTTAGAATGTATTACGAAATTGAATTGATCATTCTATTAGTTTAGAAGAATTGATAAATTAGAGAATTTACACCTCTTATTATATTTATTCATGTTAGTGTCAATATTACTGATAACTATTTATGTATAATAATGTATCAAAATGGTGGATTATAAAATCTTATCTTGCTATATAACTTCATGTTTTTTTTTTCTTGCTATATCAAAATGGTCAATATTACTGATAACTATTTATGTATAAAATCTTATCAAAATGGTGGATTATAAGTAATTATTTCAAAATTTTATTCATGCAGAATGTCAAGTAGCCGTGGTCCGTGTGGCCCTGCAGATGCTGCAGCTGCAAATAATGAGGATTTTTTGGATCCGTCATTATCAGCAAACAATTTTAGTGATTTATTATGGATGCCGCACGAGCAACATAAGATCTCACGGATAAATGATGATGTAAGTTACGGAATTAATCAAATAATATATATTTTTATAAAATGATATAAGTGTTTAAATTAGAGTATTTTATTTCAATCAATTTGTATAACATTGACAGGATTACAGAGATAGAGGGGTTCAAGTTCGACACCTCTGGAATGGGATTGCGTACCACAACCTTTGTGAGCCATTCTTGCTAAGACTCGGCTTGTATCAGGTGTCTCGAATGAGTAACATAAATATCGACCCTGCACTTCTCGCTAGTCTCGTGGAGCGATGGAGACCAGAGACTCACAGCTTTCATCTTCCCGTGGGAGAGATGACGATAACTCTTCAGGATGTTTCTTGTCTCTGGGCGTTGCCGATCACGGGGTCGCCGGTAACGGGCCCTTCTGACGGTGATTGGTCTAACTTAGTAGATGAACTTCTCGGAGCTGGGACCGCAAGTGCGATGCTTAAAAGAAAGAAGAGATCTGGGCCGAACGACCCTCAAGTGGTTCACAGTACTTCTGGTTATGCCATAAATTTGAAGTTATTGCGTAATCGGTTTACTGCGATGCCAGGTGGGCCTACAGATGAGCAGGTACGGCAGTACACCAGAGCTTATGTACTCGACTTGTTCGGGTCTATACTTTTTACTGATTCTTCGGGAGATTCGGTTCCGGTAATGTATTTACAATTTTTACAAAATCTTGATGCACCGAATCAATACAACTGGGGTGGGGCTGTTCTGGCATATCTTTATAGGAGCCTTTGTGCTACGGCACAGTGTAAAACAAAGATTATGTCGGGCCCGACTGTGCTTCTACAGCATTGGTGCTGGTCTCGATTACCGACCGGCCATCCTCGTGCCAGACATAATTGGACTCCAAATTGGCATGATCTGGATGAACACCGTTGTCCTGCATTCAAAGAAAAATGGTGTTATCTCCATGATTACCATGTAGGTCACCATCGGAGTGGTGTTAGTTATTTCCGCAACGAACTGCAAAAGCTAGAGGATTACATGGTAATTTGGGAACCTTACAGAGGGATGTTAGCTGAGGTCCCGAATGCGCTCCCGTTGCGAGTCTATGATGAAAGCGGCTTATGGCTAGCCCGTGTGCCACTTGTACACTTTTGGATAATTGAGCATCATTATCCAGATCGTGTGATGAGGCAATTCGGATTTTCACAGGTCATCCCACCGCCACTCCCGCTTGCAGAGGATGAGGTACGCCGATTACACAAAATTGTACATAGTGCCTTGTCGGGACGAGGAAATTGGTACGATGTGCACAGAAATTATGTTGATGAGGCATCTAATCCAGCAGACCACTTGGTTGTTCCAACCGGGTATTGAAGCGACATTGAGATATTGCCATATCGACATTGGTTCCAGAATCACTGCATTTTCAATATATTTCTGGGAAAACGGTGCATAGAGGGTCTTGATAATCCCATCCCATAATACAGAGATGAGATTGGCGAAATAGGGTACATCCCCAGTGCCCCGAAAGCCACGCGTGATGTAAGTTTTATTAAATTAAAAATTTATTATCTATTGATATTATAATTTCTTGTAGGTGATGACGTCTTTTTTTATTTTGTAGGCATTACGAGGGATCAAGATCGTCTCGGCAGCTATGCAACTGGTTAAAACGAAGACTTACAAAAAAATAGGGAAATTTTTTCTCAAAGCAAGCTGTAGCCTTCTCAGAGATAGGGATGGCAAAAAAGCCCGATTGGCCCGGCAGCCCGGTCATACCCGCCCGGCCTGCTCGGAGCTGTGATGGGCCAGGCAAGGCCGGGCCTAAAAACGGGCCAGGCCAGGCCTGAGCTTAAACCGAAGCCCACAGGCAGCCCAACAGGCTTATATATTAATATAACAAGCACTAGCAGGAGTGAGGAGTCTAGGGTTTTATTTTGCACGGCTGAGCGGCTCACCTCCTCTCTTCGCTCTCTCTGCTGCACTCCGCCAGATCGCCGAGGCCATGAGCCCACGACCATAGCCAGAAGACCTCCGCCACTCCGCCAGATTGCCGCCGCTCCGTAGCCACTCGCTCCGCCAGATCGCCGCCAGTAGCAGATCCCCACCTCCGCTCCATAGTTTCGATTGCTGAGTACATGGTACACCCTCTATTTCTTCTAAGTTATATAAATTGTTTGTAGGGCTGTCGGCAACTCGGAATTACCAACTGGATCAAAAGTGGAGAAATGGGTAAAATGAGATGGCTGAAACTTCGTTTTTGGAGGAGAAAAACGATTTTTTTTTTAAATTGTTCAGATTTTCCTTTTCCTTTTCAGATTGGCAATCATTTATGTTTTTTTTTAGTGATTCTATGTAAAGAATAATCAGAGGGCTTTTATGTTTAAAAAGGAGGAAACACTTGGTCATTTTCCTTTTCCTCTTCCTTTTTGAGTGAATCACACAAGTAACACGGTATACTCAAATAAATTGTTTATAAAAAATCTTCTTTTTCCTTTTTTTCTTTATGAAAGTTGAGCACTATCTCTAATTCTAAAGCCAGAGAGGGCTGCCATGCCAACAGTGGACAAGCACCTCATAAATTTATATTTGTATATAAATATTTTTGAAACTTTCTAAACTTTGTAATGGTTTAGTTTTAGGTAATTCCAACCAGACCATTTTGCCTCAGTTGAGAATTTACTTTCCAGATATTTTAACACTATTTTTCAATCAACAATGAACACACACCACAATTTGGCCTACAGAATTCTGCCTCAATTTTTGCAATTAGCACAGATTTAGACAAAGGGAAAGCAAAAAGGACAAAAAAGGACCACAAGAAGGGCAAAGGTGGTCAAACCAACATAAAACCATATCATTATGATAATAATAGTTATGACTTCTTCAAATTAAAATTTCACTGTTTTCAGTGCCGTATGGACAGAATTGTATTCAAGCTCTTCGGCAAATTAGTTATTTTTCATTTTCTTCTCTTTTTGTTGCTAATTAGTTTTTTTTTCTGCTTTTAATTGGATCTTTTAGGCTTTTCTGTTCATTTGATGGGAGGCAGTTGTTTGAAGACAACTCAAGAACCTTGGCTATTGAAAGGTGTGATTCTGAAACCCAGCATGATGGAGTAACCCTAAATTTCTCATGCTCTACCCTCAATGCAAGAGGAAGAGGATTCATCGAGGTTCCAATCATTTCTCAAAATTTTAGTGCACAACTTTCTGTTCATCTTAGTTTTGACACGCATATAGCTTACTACTTCAAGACATATTTGCTATTATAAAAATTCTGCTATTAAAAATGATTTGCTAAAGCTCTTATTATTGCATATTTAATACTACCCCATGTCTATTGGAATGTTCTGTGTTAACAGAAGAACTGAACGAAACAAAAATTAACATCAATCCGATCAAAATACATAACTATTTTGTTCATTTTTGCAGTGGTGAAGACAACAAGGCAAAAAGAAAGAGTGATTGCATCGACCCTATACTAACACTTGAAATTTAAGATGATATTTTATCTGATTTGGCTGTAAGGTGCATTCCTTTATTTTTATTTTCAAATGTGCTCAAGGTGTCTATGAATTGCTTTCTTCTATACTGATTTCTCTTTTTCACTCCACAGATTTGGTTCAACAGAGGCATAAAGAAATTATTCACATAATTGAAGGAGCTTATTAGAAGTGAAAGAGCTTATTAGAATTTAACTAAAATGTGCTAGTCTGATTGTGTAATGTGCTTGTGTAATTTTTTAATATTTTATAGTGTTAAAACTATGTTATTTTGTGTTAAACTATGTTACTTTACTCTTAAACCATGTTATTTTAGTGTTAAACTCTATTTTCTGAATCTGATTGTGTAAATTGTTTGGTTAAATTTGCTATGTTGAATGGATTGGGCTGGGATGGGCATATGGGTACGGGCCTGGTAAGGCAGCCCATAGGCATTGACAGGCAGGCATGGGCCTGGAGAAAAAGCCTATGGGCAGGCCAGGCATAGATTTTTAGGCCCATCAGATTGGGCCAGGCAGGCCAGGCAGGGAATTTTAACAGGCGGGCCAGGCATGGGCTTAGTAAAATACCTGTGGGCTTGGCCCATTGCCATCCCTACTCAGAGACAACGGTATGGAGCCTAAATTACAAAGCATGTTTAGGGAGGCGAATCTTCCGGAGAACATCGATGACATCTCAGATGGCGACGTTTCAGGTGATCGAGAACCCATCCCTGTGTTTCCTAACGATGAAAATCTCAACTATCATGAGAGATGGTTCGAAACAAATGAAGGGTTAAATGAATGTTTCGGAGGATTCGCAGCTGGACCTAGTCAAGTTAATCTGGTAAGTATAATAAAATGAAAATACTTTAACCTGTTGTCAATTATATTTATCAAGATTGTGAAATATTTCTTGTAGGGAGCGGAGAATCAAGGCACGGTCACGCAGGGCGATACGGGACCTAGTCAGGTCTATCAGGGCGAAACACGGGAACAACCCTTACAGTTCTTAGCAGCACTTGTTGGCAACGACCCATCGCTGCTATTCGCGCAAGACAACGCAGGACCTAGTCAAGTTTATCAGGTAACCGCAAATACATTTGTAAGAAATTTTAAATAAGTTCTTATTATATTGATTACAATGCTAAAATATGCATTGCAGGAATCAAATGATTTTGTCAATTGGGACGATACATTATGTACACCGACGATGGCAGCGGTTGAGAGCCAGACTTACCATGAGGTACCTGCCTAGGAGGCGCAATACATGAGTCACACAGGACCTAGTCAGGTCCATCAGGTGAGATTTGAAAAACTTCAAATTTGAAGATAAATTACAGTGATTATGCTTACGTAACATTACAATGATTGTCACAGGATATCGATGAGAATATCAGGTTGCCTTCACCAGTTGTTACTGGTACACAGGTCGACGTAGCACCCAGTCCGGTCATGACGCCACGTACATAAGCAGTGGAAAACTATTTTGGCCCATCGTACAACAATGTCTACGTCAGACGTAAGAAAGCGGACAATGAATAAGCAAGAGAGCGCAGATACCCAGCACGCGACCGTCGGCGACCGGACACGTTCACTTTTACTTAGGTGTTTCTTCCAAGTGTTAACTGAATGTTCTCGTTATTTAGTTTATGTATTTGTGGTAAGAACTACGTATGCAGACTTGTTTGATTTGGATTTGTTATTTAGTTTATTTATTTGTTGTAAGAACTACGTATGCAAAATTGTTATTTAGTTTACGTGTTTATGTATCTATTTTGCTATGCATTTGTGAGTTTGTGCTACGTATCTATGCTTCGTCCAACTGGAAAAAAAAAAACTTGAATATAGAAAAATGTTCCAAATACTTGAATATAGAAAAGAAATAAACATAGTCTCCAACTGAAAAAAAAATAAACATAGTAGATAAGAAAAAAAACATGAAGCTCATAAAATTCGGCAAGTTCATAAAATTCATAAGTCTTACCAAGCATGCATAATACAAAAATCTTAAAAAGGGCCAATACATAAAAAATGAACTTACATAAAAAACCAAAATTTGAAAACATAAATACGTGAGTCTGATATCATAATCTCCGACTATTCCTAGAAGAGGGTCCTGAAAAAAAAAGATAAAAAAATTTAAAATAAGAAACGTATGCTGCTGCATTTAAAAGAAGAACGATAAAAATATTTCAAAGATCAACGAACCTGCTGCATGCATGTCGGACGTAGAATGTCTAGCTTGTTGTGATGCTCTACTACTAGAAGAAGCCTCTAAATAAATAACAAAACAACGCATATCAATATAATGTGTGCACAATTTTTAAATTATAAAATATAGATATTTGCAAATAAAAAATGAAGAAGAGATAACCTGCTGCACGTCTGTCGGACGTAGAGCGTCTTGCCTGGTGTCCCACTGTCTTTCCTTCCATTTCGTCCATAGTTATGACTATACGGTTGTGCCGTCTCCTACCCTTTCTGATTTTGTTCTTATCTGGAATAATTTTTGGACCCCCAATGAGCGGCCATTCACATGGGTTGTCAAAGAAATGGAATTCCCCACGCCAAGTTTCGGCAAGTTCATGAGCGGAATACAACTTATTCACGAATAAATTGTGGTTGTAATTCCGTTCCCGACACACGGCAAGTACATGAGCACACGGTATACCTGTAAGCTGAGGTTTGAGACATGCACATTGGGCCAAGTTTTCATTACTTATGATGACTTTATAACTGAAGGTTTCTTTTTTATAACTAAAATTTTCGTCTTGTTCTTTGTATACGACTCTCTCATTATGAACCTTTACCTCGTGTTCACCGTGCAACCCGAGTGGCATGGACTGCATTGACATGCATTTGGTGATCCTTTTTCTTAATAGAGCTTCAACTCGCGCTGACCAAGGATGCTCACCGGCAATGCGAGCCAGTGCTTTCTCTCGCCTTTCCGTAAACCACGCGACACACTTCGAAAATGTAGCATCCACGAGCGCACGGATTGGCAGTCTTCGGGGATCTTTGAAAACCTTGTTCAATGATTCAGAACTATTAGTAGTCATTATTCCCCAACGATACCCGCCGTCTAAGTGTTGATACACCTTCCATGGTCTAGGTATCTCGTTATGATTGTCATGTTGGTATTTTCCGACAGTTTTTAAGTATTTAACTGCATTCGGACTTTTCTTGCCCAGTATTTCGAAAAACTCTTGAAATCTCCGTGGCTTCTTTTTTTTCATAAGTATCTTAAATAGTTCACAAATGTTTTTACTGTGTATATTTTTCATCAAATTCTCAGCCACGTGCTGTGAACACAATCTGTGAACGCACTGGTTGCCTTCCTCGTACCAACCACCATATCTATCATTGAATACTTTTTTTTATCCCCATGTGCCTGTCGGAAAGGACGCACATAAACCTATTACCAAATACCTCGATGCGCAACTACTTCATGAACCATCCCCATGTCTTATGACTCTCTTCCTCGACTATTGCAAAAGCCAGGGGAATTAACTGGTTCTCAGCATCGTAACCGCACGCCATCAGCAATCTTCCTTGATACCTGCCAGACAGGAAGCATGCATCAATACTAATGACTGGCCTGAGATGAGGCACTGCAGCAATGCACGGACCGTAAGCCCACACGGCTGCCTTAAACAATCTTTCTCTTGGATCATCTGTGGGTACGTGCGCAACTCCATATTTTGTCCCGGGATTTGTTCTTTTAATTGCTTCCAAAAATGGGGTGAGAAGGTTGTAAGAGGCTTCCCAACTACCGAATATTTGTGCGATTGCCAGCTCTCGGCCACGCCACAACCTATTATATTTGGGAGTAATTCCGTTAAATTTTTGACGGACTAGCCCTTTAATACTTTTAATGTTTTTGGTAACATCTTCCCTAATATCTTCTCTGATACAGTCGGCGATTACTGCTGCAGTTAATTGTACAAGATCAGTACGATTAGATTCGGCAAAACACGTATGTGGTGCTTTAATTGTTCTAATTTCCCACTTGGATGAAAAAAATCCAGACCTGGCATACAAACGCCACTCACACCTACTGTCCCGGCATTCTACAATCAAGGATGTTCTATTGCTTTGCGTGGTTCTCACTTGAATATTTTTTCCGATGTGGTAATGATTTATTTTCATTTGTAGAGCCTCTTTTGAAGAGTACTCTTTACCTACACCAAGTGGATCATCAATGTGTTGGGCCGTACCGAAGAAGTCGACATCTGCCTCTCGGAATCCTGAGGTGTCATTGAAGCTTGCCACCGGGTGAAGTGGTACTGGCTGGTGTGGTTGTGCCGGTGTATCATGTGGGACATCCCCTTCGGAATCAGCTTCATTATCCCAGTCGGCGTCACTCTCACATGAGTCAGCGTCATCTTCATCATCACTTTGCGTCACATCATCAAGGTTATCACAAGGATCGCGTGCATCCGGCAGATCAACCCATGGATTGTACTCATTATTGAGTTCAGAATAAGAACCACTGACCTCCGACGGATCAGCCCATGGACTGTACTGATTATTGTATTCTGTCTGAACAGTCGGTGACAAATTTGAAGCATCTGGATAAGGATCCAGATAAAGATCTCGCCTCTGTGTTTGTTGTGTTTGATGGGGTTGGAAGTGACTGGGACCCGCATAGTTATCACTATATTGGGTCTGCCGAGGTTCTGGTTGTGTCTGATAGGGTTCAAAATGGCTGGGACCCGCATCGTTAGCACCATATTGGGTCTGTCGAGGTTCTCGTTGTGTCTCCGGTATCAATTCAATGTATAAATCAACAAAAGAATACTGAGTCTGAGCAAGCATACTTTGGTTATAAATACCTCTCCAAGTCTGATCGCACACGATTTCTATGCTCTCATAATAACGGTTGGTTGTTGTACCAACATTAACCCGTGCATGTGCTTTCAGGTTGTACTCACTTTCGGAATATCCAAATTGTCGATAAATTTCACCTTTCACATCATACCAAGATTGTTCACCAGTTACGCTCAATGTGAATTGAGAGCTAGTACTATACTGTACTCCACTTTTACCGTATTGTATTTCACCGCCAAAATGAATCCTCAATATTAACATGATTTTTTTTTATCAATAGCCTACAAAATAATAAATAAATCACGTATAATTTATTGTTCCAAATTACAATTCTTACAATTCTTACAAAATAAATGAATAAATCACGTATATTTTTTTTAACGTATCATTTAAATAATGAATAAATCACGTATAATTTATTGTTTCAAATTACAATTTTTACAATTCTTACAAAATAAATGAATAAATCACGTATAAATTTTTTAACGTATCATTTAAATAATGAATAAATCACATATAATTTTTTTAACGTATCATTTAAATAATGAATAAATCACGTATAATTTATTGTTTCAAATTACAATTCTTACAATTCTTACAAAATAAATGAATAAATCACGTATAATTTTTTAAATTTGTTTTCATAAAATTACAATTCTTACAAAATAAATAATCTAGAGAATATAAATTATGTCAAATAATAAATATAACAAATTTTAACAAGTAGATAATTTTCATAAGATATATATAATTATTACAATATTTATCAAATAAATTAATAGAAGCAAATATTTATTCTACTGGCTAACTACAAATTAAATATAAATTAAATTGAGATACCTTAGTTTTAGAATCTGATGATTTTTTCTCCTGAAGGATGCGTCTTAGTCTTCTCTGAGTGCTTCGAATGAAAAATGAAATCAAGGAAACTTTACGAACATAGGATCTGTTTTGGCGTTGGGCTTAATATGATTGAAGGACGTGGATTTTGTCACCGTCCACAAGGGACGTGGATTTTGTCACCGTCCACCAGGGACGTGAATTTTGTCACCGTCCACAGGGACGTGAATTTTGTAACCGTCCGCTATTTTTTTTTTCTTCGGACTCCGTTTGGGTTAAGGGTTAAGACTAATGGCGATTGATCATGATTAATATGGACGTGAACAATGTAACCGTCCGTAAGGACGTTAACAATGTAACCGTTCTTCTTAGATTTCGAAAAAATCTGAAATCGTTCCCCCTTTTCGATATTTATTTAATTTAATTTCGATTAATAAAAAAACCGGCCCCCCCCCCCCCCCCCCCCCCCTCCTGGATCCACATGCGTCCGCCCTTGCGTTTGATATTTGCACTAGAAATATATGTTTTATGATTGTGCAACATGCCACTTCCTGTGGAAGATAGGTCTTTTTACTGGCATTGCCCTTTGTGCTATAGCAGAAGCTATTTCAGCTTCAGGAAAAGTACTCATTGCTCCATACTAGAGTAACATTGTTATTGAAGGGAACAAATGAAATTATTCCGTGCATATATTGAACTAATTAACCTTTTAATATGAGGGAACAGGTTTGTATAAGTAGCTTAACTTAATGTATTTTTTGAATGTGTTGTGCAGGTCGGATGCACATTGGTAGAGACATGGTCATAAAAAAGTTATATTTTTCTAAATTACCTTTTATAAATTTCTATATTGGTAGAGACAGCAGTATTTTTTGCTTGAACTAGTGTTTGTTGAGGAGTTTACTTTTTTTTTTATCAAAGACATTTGTACTTCTATTTTGGGTTTTTGTTAGCCTAGCTTTTTTTTTTACCTTAATCAGTGTTAATCAATTGCTTAAATCAATTTTGAATTTCAATTAGCTGTTATAAAGTGCTGTGACTTGTGAGGAGTTTGATTTACACCTGGAGTTATATTTATCTGAAAAATAATGGTTTGGATGTAGATTACATGTTTTACTAAGCTGTAGGACATAATTACACACAATAGTTACATAAATATTTAATTAAACTCATTAAAAGTTCATGTGAAGCAGCTGGGAAGCTTGCTAAGTATCTTACTATTTATATATACAACATTATCATATCCCTATTTTGAAATGAAAAATAAAAATAAAAATGAATCTAAAATATGTCCTCTTATAAATTTTTCCTTTAAATAAATAAAGGACCAGACATGACTAATCGGATGGCAAAGGAATTGTGTGGGAGGAAACTTGACCAGTTTGTAACTCGAGATGCCGAAGGCACTCGAGGAGGTATACTTATAGCATGGACCACAAGAAAATTCTCACTCATTAGCACTACTATAAGAGCATACTCATTATCCCTACTGCTTAAGAATCGTGAAGACTCTTCTACATTCCTGTACACAGGAGTGTATGGCCCATCAGTGAGATCAAACAGACCAGATTTTTTTGCGGAGCTCACAGAATTAAAACCCGTTAACAACACACCTTGGGTTTTAAATGGCGATTTCAATGTGACTATGAGACAAGAAGAAAGAAATAACCCAACATCTGATTGGAGTGGAACACGGGCCTTCGCAAGGTTAGTCTCACAGTTGGACCTTTTAAACATCACACTACAGGGAAGACAATTCTCGTGGTCAAATGAAAGGAACAATCCGTCAATGGCTCAATTAGATAGATTTTTTATTTCGGAGGAATGGAACAATAAATTCCCTAATTCTCAACAACAGGCACTACCCAATACTTCTTCGGATCACTGTCCTATCCTATACACAGCACAAACTCAATTCCCGAAAACTAATATATTCCGTTTCGAGAACTGTTGGCTGAAATTTCGGGAACTAGATGAAGTAGTAGCAAAACATTGGGAGCAAGAGGGAGAGGCAAATACACCAACACAATTACAACACAAACTTCAAGTGTTGCAAAAAGAGATTAAACTATGGGCAGCAGATAGGGTGGGCTCAGTAAAAACACAAATTAAAGTATGTAGAGAGTTCATAGGATGGATAGACAAGGTTAAGGAAACGAGAAGTGTCACCCTCTTGGAAAAATTCATAGCTTGCCAAATCAAGAAAAGATACACGGAACTATCAATTCTTGAAGAAGACATATGGAGACAAAGAGCAAAACTGAGATGGGAATTACAAGGCGACAAAAATACGAGGTATTTCCACACAATAGCCTCCAGCTCTAAGAGAAACAACACAATAATGCAAATCGAATGGAATGGGCAGCAGTACTCGGATCAAAGAGCAAAAGCTGGTGCTTTTTTTGAATTCTACAAGGGGCTCATGGGCAAGTCATCAACACCAACACCAAATATATATTGGGATAATCTATATGGGCAGGAACATCAAGAGATGCAAGCATTGCAAGACCCAATAACAATTTAGGAAGTGCAACAGGTCATCCAAACCTGGCCAAGGAACAAAAGTCCGGGCCCCGATGAATTTACGGGTGAGTTTTATATCAAATATCAAAGCATCTTGATTAGGGACATTCATGCGGTTCTATCACACATAACGACAGCAGGGGAATCACTACACCCTCTAAACACCTCACACATAATCCTTATCCCGAAAAAAGAAACATCTCTACACCCACAAGATTATAGACCCATTAGCTTAATACACGGGATGCAAAGGATTTTCTCAAAAATTCTAGCAAACCGGGTCCAGCAATACATACCCCGATTAGTAAGTGAAGAACAAACTGGATTTATAAAGAATAGACAAATTGCGGAGGGATTCATTTATGCTCAACATGCACTGCATAATTCTCAAAGGAATAAGATTCCATTAGCAATTTTCAAGGCAGATGTGCATAAAGCCTTTGATACGATAGGATGGGAATACCTAATCAAGGTACTAAAGAATCTCAATTTTCCGAGCAATTGGCTACTGTGGGTAGAAAAATCGGTATTAAATGGTACCTCACAAATCCTCATCAATGGATTGCTTGGGAAAAAAATAACATTGAAACGAGGAGTACGGCAAGGAGATCCATTATCGCCCTTTCTATTTATAATTGCCATAGATTTTATAAATAGATGGGTCTCAAAGTTAAAAGCGACAGGCGCAATCAGATTGCCATATCCTGGAATGTCTCCGTGTCTGCTATATGCGGACGACACCTTATTTTTCCTCAAACCAGAATTGCGTCAGGTACAGATCTTAAAAATAGTTCTAACTGCCTTTGAAAGAATCTCAGGATTAGCAGTTAACTTGGACAAATCCGAGTTGGTGACAACCATCATACCTCAAGAAACGGGGCAGGAACTAGCGCTTGCAATGGGGTGCAAACTAGGACAGTTCCCGATGAAGTACCTTGGCCTACCCCTGTCCAATAAAACTTTAAACAAAAATGCTTATCTACCCCTTATCCAAAGGTTTGGTACCCGACTAGAAGGCTGGGCCGCGACAAATTTGTCAATTGCCGGCAGATTGATACTACTAAATGCAGTCCTCTCGGCGCTCCTGACTTATTATATGTCATGTCTGAAACTACCTGTTGGAGTTATAAAGGAAATAGATCGAATTAGACGACATTTCCTTTGGCACGGGGTTACGCAACAAAAGAAAAAATTTAACCTCGCTAACTGGGAGATGGTTTGCAAACCGAAGAAACTAGGTGGGTTAGGAGTCATGGATTTAACCATATTTAACAATGCCATGCTGGCCAAATGGTATTGGCAGTGGAATAATTCGGAGGAAAGGATATGGAAAACACTATTCCATCAAACAAACCACACCCTCTGGCCGGTTCCGCAATCGTACTTTTTCAATATAACTCTAAAAGCATTATACAGTTTCATGGATGCATCAATTTTGAGAGTAGTGGGAAGAGGAGACTCAATCCTATTTTGGCAGCACAATTGGGGAATTGGGATATTAAAGCATGAATTCCAGATACTGTACACATACGCAGTATATCAGAATCAGTCTATAGCACAGATGTCGGGCACAAGGCACATTAGAGATTTGTTCAGAGGTGTCCTGTCTGAGGAGGCAGAACAGCAACTCAACTTACTAATCCAGAGGCTACAACAACAACCAACTCTTCTTACCAGCAGCCCAGACGAAGCCAGATGGAAGTGGACCCCTTCAGCACAATTCAGTGTCAGTTCGTATTATCATGCTTTCAAGCATGCCGCAACCATCAAATTCGAGGTGTGCAAAATCTGGAAAATCAAAGCTCCGCCTAGAATGCAGGTATTCTCATGGTTAATGGTGCTAAACAAAATTTTAACAAGAGATAACTTAATGAAAAGAGGCTGGACCATGGTAAACCGCTGCACCATGTGCAGAAAACAAGCAGAATCGGTGAGGCACCTTTTTGAGGAATGCTCAGTCACAAATGAAATATATCAGCAATTAGCGCTGACCATGGAGATGAAGCTACCTACACATCATGCAAGGAAGGCGCTAATCAACAATGAACTCAACAGAGAGGAAAGGTCACTGCTGCTAATAGCGCAATTTGTTGTTTGGAGGGAACGATGTTCAAGAATATTCAATGACAAATCAACCGAAAATGCAATCCTTATACAACAGATATGCGACCAATGGATTATCACAATGAAGACAGATAGCCAAGCAATAACATAGGCGGCAAAATACTGAACAACTTGTATACTGGTAAACACCGGTATACAGTGGAGGCCCTTCTACCAGTTCTACTTTTTCTGTTTGTTCTTTATTGTTTTAGTTTTTTTCCCTTTTCTTACTTGCACTTTTTCCTTTTTGGGTCTCAGCTGTACTGAGCCACTTGTATCTTATTTCAAAACTGAGATACAATTCTCTTGTAACTCTGCCAGTTTAATGAAATGAGGCCTTGAGCCTTATTTTTACTCAAAAAAAAATAAATAAAGGACAGTGAGTTTGCATGAATGGGAGAGAGAAGAAACGAACTGGGCCCGATATACAAATTTCTTTTGTCTAAATGTAATTAAATTTCCTTTGTCGGACTAGGCCCGGAATGAAACGAACAGGGCTGGACGTGGGTCCGAACATGAAACGAACAGGGCCCAGGCTTTTAAAATTGAGTTTGTTTGGACAGGGCACGGGCTTTTCCTTCTCCCATTAAGTTTGGACAGGGCCCGGTAAATTGAGATGATTTGGGTCTTTCGATATTTAATTCGTGAACTTTTGAATTAGTCCTTCCAGTGTTGTGTTCGGTTTCTGTAATTATCTAGCACAGCAAAGGGATAGCACACTAGTAGTGTGTATCCTTTTAATTTAGGTAAGCTGGAGAGGCTACAAAGTCTAGGCCATCAGAAGTTCAATTGTGCTAAAACGTTTGTAAACATGCAAGTAATGCATCTATCTTTCTGTTTTTTTTTTTTTTTTTTGAGTTCACTGGTGCGAATGCAAGAGAAGAAAGAAGTGTCAGAAGATTAAGGCCCCTTTCATCTTTATACTCCATGTGTATGGTTGCCATGGTGATATTTGCTGAAGGTAGCAACGCGCTCGTGCAAAATTAAATTATTTGTTCTTTTAGTTTAAGAAGAGAATCATTTGCTTCTTTTAAAATGATTTTGATAGGTCTTACTTTAAATTGAATTTTAAATTAACAAACCCACAGCTCCTAAGAATGGTAAATGAGAAGAATTCAGTAACATAAATGAAATGCAAATAAACCATCTGGATCTAATAATTAAACTACTTGTTACATATATCAATGCGAGCAAGTAGGATCAAGTACTGCTAAAGTCACCCATATTTCAAAAACAAGTACTGCTAAAGTCAATGATAAAGTCGATCGCTTCACAATTTATTGTCTGTCTTCATAATTAGATGGAATTGATCATTAGAATTTATCTCTTATTCAGGCCCATGCTTAAGAAGTTAGATGTGATTTTCCAAAATTTAATCAGTCATCTACACACTAATTCCACATGCTGCTTAGTTTCGACCAGCTAGCAGGAATTATATTCAAATGCTACAACTCTCTTTAATTAACATAGCAAATAAAGTGCATATATGTTTTCACCATATTAACCTCTCTCACTCTGTAAAATTATCTATTACAAAGATCAAATTTTAAAAAAATAATCTGGCATTAACTAAACTTTCCTCTGGTTCAGATTCTGAGCTTGGGTATGTTTTTGCAATTAAACGTCTCTTAGTTTTGCTCAAATCTTAACTAAAACTCTATTACAGCAGTTATGTAATAAAAATCTTCTTTTGCTAAAATATTGTACAAGTTCAATTACAATAAGCAATATAGGTCTAACAAAAATATAAACGTCTAATTACAGCATTTTTTGCCAGCAAACTCAACTTCTACTATGAGAACCAAGTTTCAATAAACTTCAACATGCAAACTCAAAGATTTTAGATACAGTAAATAATTATAAAGAATCTGCTTCAAAATCCAAGGAAAGGAGCATCTCCAGCACATAGCTCATCTTTGGCCTCTTATCTGGTTCCTCTTCTACACAAATAGTAGCCAGCTCCAGCATTGCTATGACTTGCGCTTGGACAAAACACCCTTCCAATCGCACATCCACCAATTGATAGATCCAATACTCATCCAGCTTTAGTTTCTCCCAGATAATCTCAACCAGCCTCCTCACCCCAAGTTCCTCCTCTTCTCCATCTATCACCATGTTTGAAACCCGGACGCCCGTCACCAGTTCTAGGAGCACGACTCCGAAGCTATAGACATCTACTTTTGCAGTAATTGGAAGATTGTATGCCCATTCAGGAGCGATGTAACCTCTTGTCCCTTGAATACCCGAAACCTGTGTACGAGAACATCCCCTGTGTAGAAATTTCACCATGCCAAAGTCTGTAATCTTGGGCTCGAGTTTTGCGTCTAGCAATATGTTCTCAGGTTTCATGTCACAGTGGCTAACCCATTCGAGACACTCATGATGAAGATAGGCCAAACCCTTTGCCACCCCTATTGCAATCTTGTATCTTTGCTTCCACCCAAGCAATTTACCATCATCCTCTTCGCTAAATAACATTTTATCCAACGACCCGTTCTCTATGTGCTCAGAAATCAAGATTCTGTGTGCACCTTCTGAGCAAAACCCCCAAATTCTTACAAGGTTCATATGGTAAATGCGTCCTATGACACTCAATTCTGCTTGGAACTCTTCCTCTCCTTGTGTCATGTATTCCAATTTTTTCACAGCTACCGATCTTTCATCATCCAAGGTTCCCTTATAAACTACCCCTGATGCTCCCCTCCCGATCTCATCCCGAAACTTTTTAGTAGCTTTCACAACCTCCTTGTATGTATATCTTCGAAATTGATCACTTATTGCCTTATATCCTTATAGTATTTCAATTGGTTCACCCTCTTTTCTACAAATAAACAAACATCCCAGAGCAATGAACAAAACCTCTATTACAAAAAATGCTGCAACAAATCCATACAAGTAGACTAACTTTCCCATTCCTTGGCTTTTGAAATCGATATCTGATTTCACATTGCAATTGAGTTTGGATGCTTTAGGGGTGTAAAACCAGCTGGATTGAGGTGTGTACACATTTGTCATATTAATAGATTGCGGTATTTTGAGGTATATGGCACCCTTCCCAGAGCGGTCTGGAGTGGTAAAGCCATTATAGAGCTGAAATTTTTGGTAGCAAATTCCAAGTCCTTGATAATACACAACAGCAACACATGAACAATCTCTCATACACCTGTTCTGGCAATCATCAGCTGAAATGTACTTTGTGTAATTATAGTCAGAACCCGGAAATTTAGTATGAGGAAGCAACACCATCTGCATTTTATCACCACAAATCAACCGATGCGTTGGCTTACAACCTTTACGCCAATCACTTGTGTCCCTCATCTCATAACCAGGAGGGCATGAACATGAGGGCACAGGCATGTATTGGCAAATTCCATTATTACCACAAAGCCCATCGATTTTGCATGGCTGAGCAATAATTTGATATGAAATCGACCAAGTTCCTTTCGACTCATTTAAACTATAGAGCCGAAGATTACCATCAGAGTCTAGAGTTAGCCTTCTTTTGATCATAGAACCATAATCAGAAGCTTGAAATGCCAAATTATCACTTAACAGAAACTGCCCTTTGTCATCAAGGAATCCCTTATGAGTACTGTTAAAGTAAAACTTATCGTTGTTCCATTGATTAGAATCAGGATTAGGCCAGTAGATGGTCTTTACCTCCAAACCAACGTAAAACAGTGATAGTATCCCATAATCACTAAATTCAAAGCTATAATAGCTTGAAGAACTCTGAGATATGTTAGCTGATACCAATTTTATCTTTAGTGTGATTGGTTGACTTGGTAATAATGTATCAGTAGGATGATCAAAGCTTTGCCATAGTTTGTCAGAGTTATAATCTACAACTACAAGGTTCCCATTTTCTAATATCTCAGCATGACTTGCTTCTGGGATGTTTGTGTTTGTGCTCCAGATGATCTCTCCATCATGGTCAATCAAAACCATGTTGCCTTCCTTTCGCAAAACAACAGCCGATCCTATGCCATTCACAGGTCTACTGGGGTTTGCACTCCAAACCACGGTTTTGTTAGCAGATTTAGAGAACCAAATTGAGAAAGTGAAGGAGTTTTTACTGACATTGCGGAAGCCACAAGAGAAGGTACCATTTGGTGAGATGAGGAGAGCTGAGGAATCTTCGACTAACAGAGAAGAACCCTTGTGGAGGCGATTGTCCATGGCCATGGTTAACACTAATGGAGATAATGTGAAGATTAAATAAACTGAAGCTAATATGGTGGACATATTGTATCTTTCCAAGAAGCAAAATGGTTATGTGTGTCTGTCTTTGTTTCTGCCAATGATTTTGTAATTATAATGGGTATGGACAATGGCATCTCCTTTGTGGGGAACAGATCCAGTGAATGCTAGGGATTGCTCCTTTTTATTGTCATTTAGTTAGGTTAAAAGTTAATTCTGTTATGTTGAAATGATTTTGATTGTATATTAGTTTATTGCCAGGTCAAAAACTGTGCACGTAATTTAGGCAGGTAAGATGTGATGTGTTGAATTGTGATCCTTATGCCTTGTGGTTGTCATAGCTTTAGGATGTGTTGAATTGTCAAGTATAGCAAGAGTAAACTCAGCATTCGTGAAAAATTGACTAACAATATCATTTGGACTAACAATATCTTTAGAAATATTGACTTGTCACTGATAAATTAATTGCCCGTCCCATCTCTCTCTCTCTCTCTGACTTGAATTGTTCTACCAAATTAGTGAAAGGATTAGCCTGATATACTGATATACACGACCAATTACTAGTAAATATAAAATAATACTCAGGTAATTTTTTTTTTGTTATTTCCTGAATTCAAAATATCGGATTTTTTTATTTCACAAAATATTTCTCTTCAAGAGGCTATTGCAGTAGGTACAAATAGATTTAATTGAGCCAAAAAACTTAGTTTATTCATTAATGAGTTGGGCTTATATAGAGCTTTTACATTCTTGCACATAAGTCCCTAGACTTCTATCTATTCTCTATTTCCCAATAAGTCCCTGACAAAGATATAATTCTCAACACTCCCCCTCAAGATGGGCAAAAGATATCCATTAAGCCCATCTTGTCACACAATCTAGACAAATCTAGCGAACTAAGTCCCTTAGTGAGACAGTCAGCCACTTGCTCCTTAGTAGCTACATGTCCCAACTCCAATAGTCCACTATTCAGCTTTTCTTTGATGAAGAACCTATCAATCTCTATATGCTTGGTTCTGTCATGCTGCACAGGATTGTTAGCAATGCTAATTGCATACTTGTTATCGCACCACAGCTTCATTTGGGCCCCTTGGTCCACCTTGAGCTCCACTAATAGAGCTTTCAACCACAACATCTCTGCAACTCCTAAGGCCATGGCCCTGTACTCTGCCTCTGCTGTCGACCTGGCAACCACTGACTGCTTCTTGCTCTTCCAGGACACCAAATTACCTCCTACAAACATGCAATATCCAGATGTGGACTTTCTGTCATCGGCACAACTCGCCCAGTCAGAATCACAATAGCCCTCAATGTTTAAATGCCCATTCTTCCGGAAGATCAACCCCTTTCCTGGTGCACTCTTCAGATACCTCAGAATCTGATACACTACATCCATGTGACCCTTCCTAGGGTCGTGCATATAGCGGCTCACCACACTCACTGCAAATGATATGTCGGGACGAGTGTGGCACAGATAGATCAGTCGGCCTACCAACCTCTGATACCTCTCATGATCAACTGACTCTCCTGCCTCTGCACTCAGTTTGGACTTCTGATCAATGGGTGCAACTGCAGGCTTGCACCCCAACATGCCTGTCTCTGTGAGCAAGTCTAGCACATATTTCCTCTGAGATAAGACAATCCCCTCAGCTCCATGAGCTACCTCAATTCCAAGGAAATATCTAAGCTGCCCCAGGTCCTTTACCTCAAATTCTTTGCCCAATTTCACCTTCAGTTGAGCAATCTCACCCTCATCATCACCAGTGATAATCATATCATCCACATACACAGCGAGCATAGTAATGTGACCACTATGTCGTCTGAAGAACACCGTGTGGTCGGCATTGATCTGCTGATAGCCCATGCCTACCATAGCCCTCCTGAACCTGTCAAACTAAGCTCTAGGAGACTGTTTCAACCCATACAGTGACTTCCTCAGTCTACATACCTTGCCTGCTGTTTGGGCCGTGCCAAAACCTGGGGGGATCTCCATGTACACCTCCTCTAGCAAATCTCCGTGAAGGAATGTATTTTTCACATCCAACTGATGTAGCTTCCAACCCCCATTCACTGCAAGGGAGACAAGTGTCCTGACTGTGCTCATCTTCGCCACTGGTGCAAATGTCTCATCATAGTCAATGCCATACGTCTGACTATACCCCTTCGCCACCAACCGTGCCTTGTAGCGATCAATCTTCCCTTCTGGGGTCTGCTTCACTGTGAACACCCATTTGCACCCAACTGCCTTCTTACCTGGTGGTAGTGACACAATCTCCCAAGTTTTGTTCTTATCAAGAGCTCCAAGTTCTTCCTGCATAGCCGTTTTCCACTTTGGATCCTCCTTAGCAACCTGCCAACACTTGGGTAAAGTAACAGAGTCCAAAGATGCAATGAATGCTCCATGTGCAGGTGATATGTTAGAGTATGAGACAAACAGAGCAATATCATGTGGAAAACCATAACGATCAGGGGGAACCCCCGCATTACTGCGAGAGGTCCTCCTTAATGCTATGGGAGTAGGAGGAGAAGTGAGAGGAATCATATCACCTGTGTAATCTGAGTCTGAAGATGGTGTAGGTGTCTCAGAAGTCGGGGCAGGCTGGGACAAGGGACTAGATGGCACAAGTGGTACTGCAGGCGCTGGCACTGGTACCTCATTCTGTCTCCTTCTCCTGGTATATACTCTCAGCCCCCCCTGAGATCGAGGCTCCCCACCTATGGGCTCCTCACCTCGAGGCTCCCCACCTACAGGCTCCTCCTCATCTTCTTCCTCATTCTCCTCCTCAACCGATCCTCCCCTCCCAAGAAGGCAAGGAATCGATCCCACATTCACCAACCTCTCACCATTCTCCCCCTCTCGCCTCATACCTCCAGTATCGGGCGAGTCACCTCCAATGTGTAATATGGCTCAAACTCTCGAAAATGCACATCCATACTCACAAACAACCTCTTCTCTACCGGGCTCCAACAAACATAACACTTCTGGGTAGCAGAATATCCCACAAAGACACACTTCACAGCTCTGGGATCAAGCTTTCCAACGGATGGTCTGTTGTCCTTCACAAAGCATACACAACCAAACACCTTCAATGGCAAGATCCCACCATTATCTCCCTTCAACATTTCACATGGAGACTTCCACTCCAACACTCTTGAGGGCATCCTGTTGATCAAGTGCGCGGCTGTCAAAACTGCTTGCCCCCACAACTGCTTTGGGACATTCATTGAGATCATCATACTTCTAGCTACCTCTAGAAGATGTCTGTTTTTTCTTTCTGCTACTCCATTTTGAGCCGGTGTGTATGGACATGTAGTCTGATGCTGTATTCCTTGAGCTGACAAGTATTCCCTAAACGCTATGTTGGTATACTCTGTACCATTATCAGACCTCAATACCTTCACCACTGCCCTGTATTGAGTCTGAATAGACCTATGAAAGTCTTTGAAGCACGCAAGCACATCACTCTTATTTTTTATCAAATACAACCAAGTAACACGAGAAAAGCAATCAATGAATGTCACAAAATAACGATAACCATTCATAGAACTCGTGGAACAAGGTCCCCAAACATCTGAATGTATCAAATCAAAACCACAAGAACTCCTATTGCCCGAACTAACATAGGAGCTCCTAGTCAGCTTTCCAAACTCACAAGCATCACACACAAGTTTCTGTTTATCAGCCTTTTCATACAAAGACGGATATAGACGACTCAAAACACCAAAAGACGAATGTCCCATACGCTTATGATGCAGCATCAACACATTCTCAGTACTCATCCCAGATCCTCCTACTCCTGCCCTCTCTACCATAGATGCCAAGGCTGAATCTATCCCCTCACGATCCAAGTACCACAATCCACTACGCCACGTGCCAGTCCCAAGTCTCCGGCCAGTCTCCTTCTCCTGAAAGATCACCTTGGGAATATCAAAAGAAACAACACATTTTAGTTGGAGTATGATGGCACTAATGGATAAAAGATTTACTGGAAAGGAAGGAGCATGCAAAACATTAGACAAAGTCACAGAGTTGGTACATTTCACTGTACCCTTACCAACCACAGGCTGTGCTGTACCATCAGCAGTCTGGATGCTCTCTGGCACTGCTAGGTGAGTATAAGAAGAGAACTCTCTAGCATCACCTGTCACATGTCGAGATGCACCATAATCTATTATCCATTCTGGTGATCTAGTGGTGGATATAGAGGCAAGAGCATGTGTGTCACCAGTATCATTGGCTGAATGAGCATAAGTAGCGGTGTTATCCCTTGACAAAAATGAAGTTGATGCATCCTCGATCACACTCTTTTTGTCTCCAACACCTGCCGCTCCCTGCTTCCTTTTCACTATCTCCAAAATCTCATGGTCCTCGCCAGTGAAGATCACACCTACTTCTCTCTCTTCCTCTGCTACCATCAGATTTGCCCGGTAGCCTCCTTTTCCACCTCTTCGGCCCCCATAGCCACGACCATGACTGCAACTGCGATCTCCAGACTGACCACGTCTTCCTGATTTCTTTACCTTCGGCGGCTTAATGCAAGCCGACTTCAGGTGACCTATCTCTCCACAGTTGTAGCACTCCCGGGTCTCCTCCTGTATCATGGCTGACACATCAATCGGTGGAAGCTCCACCCTCGGTGCCGGTGTCTGTTTCGGCGAATTCTCACTCGAGGCGAACCTCAATGCACGCATCAAAGCTGCGATCTCATCACCACTTAGCTTCCCAAAGGCCTCCTTTATGAGAATCAGATCCTTATTCTTGCTCAAATCTCCTCCTTCCATTTGACCTGACTCTAATCTACACAAATCCGAGTCAAATCTTTTTCAAGATCCGATCTTGCACTCTCAAGATCAAGCCCTCATCACCTCTAATATTTTCCCCTTTTACAAACCCGATCTTGACCTTATCTCATCAAGATTCGAGCTCCAATCAACTCGATCAAGAACCCGATCCACCCGATCGAGAGTCCGATCAACCCGATCTCACCCTGCTTCTTGGGTATCGTGGGGTATTGGTTGGCCCCCCACGCCGGCCAAATCACATCAAAACCCGAACCCTAGGTGGTGGTCGGCCCTAGAAGAGAGAGAACCGACCTAGGGAAGAAGAGAGAGAGAGAGGGCGGTACTGTAGCAACCCGGCTACTGTAGCGCGAAGGTACTGTAGCAACTCGGGCACTGTAACGACGGAGTACTGTAGCGCGAATTTACTGTAGCGGCGGAGCACTGTAGCTCTGATACCATATAGATTTAATTGAGCCAAAAAACTTAGTTTATTCATTAATGAGTTGGGCTTATATAGAGCTTTTACATTCTTGCACATAAGTCCCTAGACTTCTATCTATTCTCTATTTCCCAATAAGTCCCTGACAGAGATATAATTCTCAACAGTACATATACACTATCCTCCTACTCTGGTACGTTACCGGTATTGAATAATCTTGAGGATATTTTGGTTTGGAGATGGACAGCAAATGGGGAATACTCTGCTGGATCGGTTTATAAGATGTTGATTGAGGCTGGAAGAATCAAATGTAAATTTTTTAGTAATTGGAGAGCTGCTGCACCTTCTAAGGTTCGAGTGTTCTCTCAATTATTGTTGAAGGGAAAGCTTCCAACTAGAGACATGTTACAGCGAAGGGGCATTAATTGTGAAACTGATTGTGTCATGTGTCAGGCTTGTGTACCAGAGACTGCACATCACATATTCTTTGAATGTCAAAATGCAAAGGATGTGTGGACTATGTTTGAAAACTTTCTCAAAATTGATGACACGGTAAGTGCAACTTGGGAGGCTTCAAGGAAGTCTTATTGCACTTCAAGTGACAGCCGAGTTAGGCATATCTGGGTTTCAAGTTTCATGGCTGTTCTGTGGTCAATATGGAGGCAACGAAATGAAGTAATATTCCGAGACAAGAAGGCTCCACCATGGATAGTAGCTAATCGAGCGGCTGAGGATGCCCGCATGTGGCAGAAATTTTGTAGAACAAGGGCTGTAACTAGGTTGGGAATTGTTAGGGGAGCAAGTTTGGAGAACAACTAAATTTTAAATTTTAATTTTTGTTGTAATAATTATTAGGAACTGATGTACTAAGCAAATCTATCAATTTAGTCTTGGTAGCCACTACCAAGTTTTCAAAAAAAAAAAATATATCGGATTTTTTTTAAAACCATGGGTACCACTCCTATTTTGCCTCGTTCGTGGAAATTTTTAGTTACAAGATTTACACCCTGTTATATAATTCTTATATTGGTAATGAATATTTGATGTATGAGATAATTTTGAGAAGTACCAGCCTGTCAGTACTAGGCACAAAATTGGTGGTATTGTGCTCAAATGACTAACTGTGTCGAGTTACACAGGAAGAAAGCAGAAACTATGATTCAGTGCATGAAATAGTGGCACTAGCCCCACTTCACAGAGAGGTGATCTCTATTTCTTCCATGAGAATGGTGATGAAGTAAAGGGGCAATGTTCACAAAATTGACGAATTAAAAAAAAGGTAAAATCTCTTTTCTTGTTTCTTGCATAGTTATGAATCTATGTTTTTATATTGGCCATGAAATAGTTATATTGGCCTAGTACTATTTCTTGCATTGTTATTAAAAAAAAGAAAGGCTCATGAGCAATTCATTAGCTCAGGTGGGATCTGATGGTGGTGAAAGATCACTAGAGGCAACTGATCAGACAGACAGCAAGAGTGTGGATTCAACCAAAATTGCTGAAGAGGAAGATGATGAGGTACTGTTTCATATCTTTTCATGTCGATTTGTGATCTGGTGCTTTGCTATTCAAATTTTTCTACTAAAAGCTGTTTACTAGCTTGCTTTACAAGGTTCCACATGTGCCCTTCTGTGATCTGTTTGTTTTGTATGTGCTTCTTCGTTGCAGTCATCTTCTTTAGTGTTGCAAAAGGCTTATGAGGAATTGTTAACATTCCTTTGGTTTTTATTGATAAATGGATGAAAATGCATCTACAGACAGAATTCAACAAAATCTGGAGCCAGAGACGAACAATTCAAGTTCTGAGAGCATTAAAAGGAGGTATTGCTAGCTCTTTTTTCTCAAAAATATGTGACTTTGAAGTTTCTTTCATATTTTCATTTTTGGTACAACCATACTGTATTACTGTGTAAATAAGAGACGTGCCTTATATGATATGAGGACAGTTCAAAGTATCTGCCATTTGGTCCCCTACCTCTCCCTCTCTCTTTCTTTATTCCGACTATGCTGCTTTCTGAAAAATAGAAGAGTAAGGGGTAATTGGGGCATCTTCTCAAGGAATAAGGAACAGGATGGTGTATTATTTTTATTTGAAGTTTGCATGGGTTTTATTTTGGGATATACAAGAAACTTGTTGTTTTGCTTGCTTATATGTAGCTAGTGGTACTACTTTTACCCGATTATCCGGTCCCAATCCGGTACCGAATGGGATTCAAACCGGAACCGATATTGTAATGAATAGAATATGTGTTTGATTTAATTATCCAACCCACAACTGAATCCGATCCGATACCCACATAAATACCCAATACAATGCTAATACAATTCTTATAATTAATATAAAAATATAGATTAATAACAGTGGAAAAGCAATTGGACCTTTTTTTTAATAACTATGCAAGAAATAGTACTAGGCCAATATATTTTACCTGTTACCCATGAAATAGTACTAGGCCAATATATTTTTCTGTTAACAAATATGAAGGATAAGAATTTCAATATGCATTAAAAAAAATAAAACCATCCAAATTGGACAGTTTGGCAACACCTACCAAATCAGACCTGACAGTATCACAGTTTGGGTTTGGATCAGTATTTATGTTTGCGTTTTTTTTTTCTCTTAGTTTTTGTTTGCTGATACAAGCTAATGACAAGTGGATCCCACTTTCAGGAACCAGTTTACAGCATGGAAGACCTTCAAAAAATATGCTTGAAGAATACTTTTTCCAAAAGGGTTGTCTGAGTTTACAACACTCAGACATGAATAATAAATGTTAAGCTTTAGTATTATTTCATTTTATTATATGTTCCGGTTTCTGAAGCCCCTGTGTGAATAGGAGATGCATCAATGGAGTATAGTTAGCAGCTGCTGTGTGACTATTTACAATTTGAACTTTAATTTACTATTTACAGAGAGCATTTTATAAATTACTTAAGATTGAATATGTTATGTTGTTAATATGTGCTAATATGTGTTATGTAAAATTTGTTATAGTGTGGTTTTTTGTGAATGAATATGTTATATTGTTAAATTGTGTTGTCTTTTGTTTATATTGTCTAAAATATTTGCATGATATTCTATTTAATGTCAATGAATGTCGAATAGTAATATATAGCTAGCAAAAATATGGAGGCTAGCCCCGATACAAGTAGAACTATGCCAAAAAAATTATGCCAACACTGACTGTTTTTGAAAAAAACAGTCGGTGTTGATGACTTTCACTGACTGTTTTTGAAGAAAAACAGTCAGTGTTGATGACTTTTACCGACTGTTTTTCTTGAAAAACAGTCAGTGTTGAGGACTTTCACCGACTGTTTTTCTTGAAAAACAGTCAGTGTTTAAGACTTTCACCGACTGTTTTTCTTGAAAAACAGTCAGTGTTTAAGACTTTCACTGACTGTTTTTTAACCGTCAGTGTAGCACTGTAGCTTACCTTCACTGACTGTTCCTAAACCGTCGGTGTAGGGTATCTTCACTGACTGTTTAAATAAACCGTCAGTGTTGGATATCTACACTGACTTTTTTTTACTCATCAGTAAAGGTATACCTACACTGACGGTGTCAGTATAGGAGTATTTTAAAAGGCCTTTTTGTACTAGTGTTGTGATTATTTTGATTGTATATTAGTTTATTGCCAGGTCAAAAACTGTGCACGTAATTTAGGCAGGTAAGATGTGATGTGTTGAAGCGTGATCCTTATGCCTTGTGGTTGTCATAGCTTTAGGATGTGTTGAATTGTCAAGTATAGCAAGAGTCAACTCAGCATTCGTGAAAAATTGACTAACAATATCATTTGGACTAACAATATCTTTAGAAAAATTGACTTGTCACTGATAAATTAATTGCCCGTCCCATCTCTCTCTCTCTCTCTGACTTGAATTGTTCTACCAAATTAGTGAAAGGATTAGCCTGATATACTGATATACACGACCAATTACTAGTAAATATAAAATAATACTCAGGTAATTTTTTTTTGTTATTTCCTGAATTCAAAATATCGGATTTTTTTTTAATAAAACTTAAATAAAAAAAATGAAAATCACAAAAACGGATTAATTAATCTCCAAATTACAAATACCATAAGAGCTGGAAATAATCTTCGGGTACGTACCCCATTGCTACACATTTGCACACCAGGCCACACCATACCACACCATAGATTCTACAAATAAAAAAAATCAAATTTAAGAATAGAAAAATTAGGTAACTGGTTATAATTTTCAGTTGCCAAGAGTAAAAAAAAAAATTGGTAACCGGTTATAATTTTCGGTTACCAAGAGTAAAAAAAAAAATGTTGGATAACCGGTTATAATTTTCGGTTATAATATTTTTCAGGTATGATTTTTCCCGACGGTAAAAAATTTAAACTGTTTCTTGGTGTGTTACTGAAAAAAAATAAATGCTTTGGATATGAATTATTGATACCGGTTCAAAAATCACTTTTAGGAAAAAAAAAATTATTGTGATCCTTCTAGTGTATTCAAATTTTAAGATACTCTATCTATTTTTGAAAAAAAATTAATTTCATATAACATATTAGACTATTTTGATATAACATATTAGATCAATTGCTTTCAGAAGAAAAGGAATATAAAGAAAACATCTTTTTTCTTTTCGAAAATTTAACAGGCCCAAAAACGGATAATTAGTGCACACTTTTTTTATAATTTAGTTTATGCCAGTAAACATAATAGAGTACCATAAACCGGATACCAACATAACTTATTTGATAGTCAAATTCATTATTTTAAAGTTGTATATAATATATGTGCAGGTTGCTTCTGCTTCTTAAAAATTAAGAGTACCTATTAATGAAATTAATCAACTATTTAAATATATTCTATATACAAGGCTGAATTGGTACTCTGTGAATTGGTACCAGTACTGTACCGGTACCTTAGGTTAGGCCTTAGTTTTTCTGGTTGGGTAGGCCGTGATCTTTCTAGGATGCTTGAGATTTATTATTTCTCATTCCTTTGATGTGACTGAGAGCCCAGTGGTCATCGTGGTATAACATTTTCTATGTTCAATCTGATTAAAACTTCTAAGTCATGTGTTAATGTATTTTGGTTGAAGGTCAGAACAGGGATTGGTTTGTAATTTTTACATTACCTCATTGTCAGTCACCCTTCTTAGGTCCAGTTCAATAAAAGTAGATCTTCTATGCAGTATGGTATGGTAAACAGTACAAGATGCCATGGTTACTTGCTGTTCATATTTTTCTAGATGAAACCAAGTTTTTAAGACAACATACTGGTAGATATCGGCCCTATATTGTTATCTAGTATCTAGTATCTAACATCTTAAAATATCTACTTACTGTTCATATTTTTCTAAGTTTCAATATAATTACTGATACCTATTTGTTCTATTATCATATTGTTCCATTTATGTTTTACAAGGTAAGCATGCTAATTGCATTCCCAGTAAGAGATAATATAGTACTTGTTGAGGACTGGTACATCTCAATGTTAATACCATTGCAGATATTTGATGATTTTCAAAGTCGTCATAAATATGAACATTTGATCAGGGACGGACTTAGGATTTTGGTCAAGGGGGCAAAAAAATATCGAATCGGATTTTAATAGCTAATCAGATTTAAACCCATTAACTAAATAGGTACTCAATAAAAAAAATATATATTTTAATTTATACTTTCCAATACTCTGACTTGTAATTTCTAATGTTTTAGCCTATAACTCTTATTATCAATCATAATTCATGAAATTTATTTTAATTTTAATCCTAAATTTAACCCGAATTACAATTCAAACATTCAAAGAGGGATAAAAAAAAAAAATCAGGGGGAGGCAGCTACCACACCCCCCCCCCCCCCCCCCCCTCCTGGATCCACATGCGTCCGCCCTTGCGTTTGATATTTGCACTAGAAATATATGTTTTATGATTGTGCAACATGCCACTTCCTGTGGCAGATAGGTCTCATTACTGGCATTGCCCTTTGTGCTATAGCAGAAGCTATTTCAGCTTCAGGAAAAGTACCCATTGCTCCATACTACAGTAACATTGTTATTGAAGGGAACAAATGAAATTATTCCGTGCATATATTGAACTAATTAAGCTTTTAATATGAGGGAATAGGTTTGTATGAGTAGCTTAACATTGGTAGAGACACGGTAGAGACAGCAGTATTTTTGCTTGACTAGTGTTTGTTGAGAGTTTACTTTTTTGTGATCAAAGACATTTGTACTTCTATTTTGGGTTTTTGTTAGCCTAGCTTTTTTACCTTAATCAGTGTTAATCAATTGCTTAAATCAATTTTGAATTTCAATTATATTTATCTGAAAAATAATGGTCCGGATGTAGATTACAGATTTTTACCAAGCTGTAGGTCATAATTCCATACAATAGTTACATAAATATTTAATTAAACTCATTAAAAGTTCATGTGAAGCAGCTGGGAAGCTTGCTAAGTATCTTACTATTTATATATACAAACATCATGATATCTCTATTTTGAAATGAAAAATGAATCTAAAATATGTCCTCTTTTAATTTTTTCCTTTAAATAAATAAAGAACAGTGAGTTTGCATGAATGGGAGAGAGAAGAAACGAACAGGGCCCGATATACAAATTTCTTTTGTCTAAATGTAATTAAATTTTCTTTGTCTGACGAGGCCCGGAATGAAACGAACAGGGCTGGACGTGGGTCCGAACAACAGGGGCGGGCTTTTAAAATTGAGTTTCGTTTGGACCGGGTTCAGGAATTTCCCTCTCTCATTCAGTTTGGACAGGACCCAGTTATGTTATTCAAATTTTTTAACCGGTTATGGTTTGAAGAATAGGTCGGCCCATTAACACCCTTTATTGAAGAACCATATGCAGTGGATGAAGAATTTGGAAATAAATCTGTTGTGTTTCTATGGAATGGCATGATCCTTTTTTTATCAAATTCAACCATTTATTTTTTGAAATATATAATAATCTGATTAAAGATAGTTGATTTTTATGCACAAATATTGAAACAAATGAATGATTAGATTTGAAAAAGTATGGACCCTACGATCCCAAAGAATCGCAGCAGATTTATTTCCGAAGAATTTAAGATGATGCTTAAAGAATTTTTCTAACTTTTCTTTAGGGTAAAGGAGGCAACCCGCCATTTTACGAATTTTCATTAATAAAAGAATTTTCGAAAGTTGAAATTATTTAAAAAAATTCCCGCCTCATCTAATACAATGTTCCCACATGCCACGCGCCTAGTGGGTCCACCAGAACCATGCTTTGTTGAGTTTGTTCCTTTGACTATCTCTTATTTTTATTATTCCTAAAATGTTGACACGTTATTCATGTCTAGGCTTCTTGGCATCACTCCAATTTTAGAAGCAGATAGATGGAGAAACATCTCCTCAAAAAAAAAAAAAAAAATAGATAAAGAAACAAAATCGAATATGCAGAATTTTTTTTTTGAAGCGATAATTTCACAAAATCGAATATTTTAACACTACGAAAGACAAAAGAATATTTATAGAAAAACAAAAGAGTGAGTCTATGTTACTATGCATATCACAATTTATTCCGTAATACGAATCAATATTTTTCTTTTCAAAATTCTAACAGGTCAATCTAAACCGTTCAAAATAATTTTTATATGAATATGTACTTACAGGCCAAATTTTATATTTTTTAATTTTCTTTTGCTATTTCTTAAGATAAGTATAAAATCACTGTTTTTGGATAGTCCAGAATTTATTTCAAGTGATTTTATACCCATCTTTTAAAATAATAAAAAAATTTTAAAAAATATAAAACTCGATTTACAAGTAGATAGTCATCTGAAGTTCATATTGAACATTCAAATCAATTATTAAAATTTTAAAAACAAAAATATTAATCTGTACTATGATTCTATGAATCAACCCGTAATATACATAGTCACTCAAAACAGAAAGAGAAAACAACAGCGAAAAGGATTCAATCATTCGAGGCTTGAAAGACAGGAGTCTCCAGTTCAGTTAACAACATAGAGCACCCAGTTATTTCTTTTCCCGGATTTAATTATTGCAGATGAACAGCTGGCGACCCCATGCGTTGTTCAAAGTTCAAACATATAAAAAAAAGAGTTAAAATCTCTAGTGGGCTCCAGTTGACGTGTCAATATCACAGACGTTAATTAGCACTGCTCTTCCAGAAACCCTAGGACGAACGGCCACAAAGAAAGATTTGACCCCGCCATTTCCGTTTTGATTGTTTTATACTTTTTATCAGTTTCTTCGTACAAATCCCGGCTTTTATAGAAGCCTGGTGCACAGAACTTGAACCAAATAATTAATAAACAACGAACTATATATAGAACTATAGAAGACCTTTGAAAATTTTCAAAATAATAGATGAAAGTACTATTCTGTCCCGCATTAAAATTGTTTTGATTATGAAAGGACTTGAGAGTAGGTAGGATGTGCATCGGAACATTTTGGTTTGATGGGTTTAATCACAATTCAATATGTTTTAAGATTCGTACATAATGCTTTCAATATTGTACACATCTACTTTAATTTTCATACACACAAGTTTTAAGATTAATTGAACAATCATGAAGCTCGTTAAACCTAAAAGTATGTCCAATGGACATCGTACCCACTTAAAGGGAGAATTTCATAAGGAGGCGTTTAGTTCGCGCTATAGGTCATTTCAGGAAATATAAGAATTCCAGGGAATGCAATGCCAAGTAATGTTATTCCCAAGAATACGCTATTATCATGTTTGGTTTGCGCATAACTATTATTTTCATCATTTCAGAATATACAGGATTACAGTATTTGTTTTTTATTTTATTTTTTATGGCGCTTCAACAATATATAATTTTTATTGCAGTTTACTTGGTAATATATAGCAATTGACACCAATTCATGAGAACAACAAATTAAATTAATTACATGATAATATCATACAAAAATATGCCAAAAGTACAACAATTAGAAAATATGAGCGTGAAATAAAACAAGGCTCTTATTTTGCATCTCACCATTGACCAACTATTTGAATAATATATATATGTGTGTGTGAGGGATCTACTTATAATATCTTACAACAATTTGATTTTACGATTCTCAAAGACCAAACAATCGATCAAAACCGTTCAACATTATATCTATATTAAAATGTGTTTGAATATCAAATTGTATATTTTTAATTTTTTTAGTATTTATTAATTTAAAAAACTGTTATTTTTCAATAGTCCAGAATTTTATTCATTTTTGATGTTTCAGAACTGAACTCTATTTAAAACGCAAAAAATATAATACGTTTTATTTGCGAATAAAACACGAATCACGAATTATTCGTGAGAAAAACACAATTATTTTTTTTTAATTTAAAAAAAATTGAATTTTTTTTTTCTTATTGTACCGAATTATTTTCGAATTATATCTGAATTACGAATTTTTGAATTTTTTTTCTTCTTATTGTACCGAATTATTTTCGAATTATATCTGAATTACGAATTTTTGATCTAGTCGAACTAAACCGACCTATTTGTTTGTGGTTATTCCCTGACTGGAGATCTCATACGACAAACTGGACATTTCGCTTTTCTTCAGTACTTGAGATTACCTATAATAAGGCCACTGACTGGCCCTCCACGCTGTCAATGAACCCGGGGCCAGGGCATTTTGGTCATTTCTCTTTCCATAACTCCTGACACCAGCTCTTAGATCCAGTCCTCAGCAGGAAACTTCCAGCGCAGATACAGTCCGTCTGTTTACTTTGAGAACCGTGTAAACTCAATCTCAAATAAACATCTGCGAATCTACATCGCAGATCTCCGCAGTACGCTTCTCGCGCGGGAGAGGCAGTACGCCAGTACTCGAACCAAAGCAACTGAATTTGATTTCGCATCCTCTGAGATATATCAAAATTTGCGTGACTTTTTGGAATATCTCAATCGTTCAAATACGTTATACACGAATCTCAAAGCATAAATAATACTGTCCCCTGCGCTATTCCCGAATAGACACCGGACACGTCGGTCACGCAAAAGTTGAGATATCTCAGGGGGTACATACTCAACTTCTATAATACCCGACTTCCGAGTGGCCAGCGTCCAGGGACACCTCTCAGACAGCTCAGTGACAGTCTCTCTCTCTCTCTCCGTTTCTCATTTTGAAATACGAGCCTCTCTCTACCCGCTCCTTCGCCAACCCTGAGAGCTCAATCCGCCATTACTGCATTTTTGGGTATTACTCTGGTCAGTTCTATTTTTTTTTTTTTTTTTCTAATTTAAACCTTTCTTTTGGCTGGCTTTTAGAGACTTTTTGCTATTTTTTTAGTGATTTTGTTTCTTTTTCATAGAAATTAGAATTAGTACCTTAGTATTGACAAAGAAGGAAAAATCTATAATATTTGGAGAGTACCTGAGTTTAAAAAAATAAAACACACACACACACACACACACTTTTTCTAGACTGTTCTTCAAAAGTTCCAATATGGTCTTCTTTGTCCCTTCTTAATTATGTTCCTATTTACAATCTGCGCCTTCACTTGCCATCTCTAATTACGGCCTCTAAGGCTAGATTTTTGTGGACAACATACTAAATCAAACGTAGATAATTTTCATTGTATTTTTGAAAAGCTGAGTGTAAAATAAGTAGATAATAATGTATTTTTTGGTAGGCTCAAAATTATGATTTTTCTCTAATAAAAATTGACCAGTTTTTGTGCTTTAAGACAAATTTATTTAGCATATTTTTGTGGGTTTAGCTGGAGAAGTCTCTTTTAGAGTTGGGTTCATGGTTTGAAGGATGTATATCCACGCACCAAAATGGGTCTCAGAAGTGGACATCATGTTTGCATCTGGTACCTTGTAGGGGCGGATTTAGATTTTTCATTAGGAGAGAGCAAAAAAATATCGAATCGGGTTTAAATAACTAATCGGATTTAAATCTATTAACTAATTGAATATTTGATAAAAAAAATACTTTAACTTATACTTTCTAAAGCTCTGATTTGTAATTTATGATGTTCTAGCTTATAATTCTAATTGCTAATCATAATTCAAAAAAATTATTTAAATTTAATCCAAATTTATCAATTAAATATCTAGGGGGACAAAGTTCTCAAAATCCAGAGATCACACCTGCCCCAATGTGGGTCCGGCCCTGGGGCCTGGTGGAATTCGTATCCGGTGTAGTACTGCAAAAGAGAATCTTTTAGAATGATTCCCTTTTGAATAGATCCGGACCGTTCGTTTAACCTGGCACGAATCTCAAAGTCCAATAATACTGCCCCTACAGTCACCCGAATCTCAAACCGGCTGAGATTTAATCTCAAACCGTAAAGTGATGCGCATCATAGAGAGGATACGGATCCGGGCCTGGTGTGCATATATGATATATAGTTTGAACTTGAAGAACTAATAAGCAAATTGGTGAGGGTGTATGTGCAAAACCTTAGCGTTCATTATTTTTTAGGTGATATTGTTTCCCGTGCCACGCTGCCACCTACCGTGCTCTACATGAGTAAGGCACATGCAAAAAATTAAAATCTGAAAATAGTGAAGAAAATAAATGCAATCCTATATTATTATTATTTACATTTTCCTTTCGGACATTGGTACCTGCGAAATGAAATCTCTAGAATTTAGTTTTATTGCAATGGATTACTGTTTCAGTTGAACTGACACATCTAACAAGTTGGACTAAACTTGTTAAATATGACTTATAGGTGGGTTGGGGCTCTTCTTTACCCACTAATGAAACATTGCCAATATTCTAAATAGTATTTAGGATTATAAATGAAATTGTTTTATTCAATCTGGCGCTTTTGTTGTCTGTACCAATGAAATGTGGGCCCAACTTGTATCTTGCATATTGTGGTAGTGTGAATAATTATAAGTGTAGTGTGAATCTACTCCACACAAGCCATCTCGTCATCTATAGATGTCGGCACATATATTGTGATATAGATGAATTGCCAATAATTAAATTGGGTAGTGGGGCTATCTACCATATCCTATTGTGTTCTAATTTATGTTTATACAAATACAAGTCAATGAAATATTTTTGGCTTCTATGCATGTGTCTTGCATGCATATTCTCATGCTTGGATCGGTTCATATGGTATCGACAACCTGTCAATTTTCTTACGTTGCAATTTATAAACAGAAGGCTACCAAACTTGGTGCATCTATTAGGTAGGATCTATGTTGCATGGATACGGGTATCGTATGGGATACGATATGGATACGACGGTACAGTAATTTTAAAAAATCAAAGATACGATACGTATATTATATATATTATTTTTATTATATTAATTATATTATTAATTCAACATTTGTATTATATAAATTAAATATAAAAAATTTCAGGATAATCTAAGTCTATATTAAGCATATTAGCTACTAGTTTCAAATAAGAAACACGAGTGGTCTAGTGGTAAAGGGTTATGTCTGTTGGCTCGGTACCCGAGTTTGATTCTCCCTTGGCGCTAAAAAAATGGGTTTTTGCATGGTCCATGCGCGGTGTATGGTGCATAGTTCTCGACTGGTCCATGCGCAGTTCTCAGCTCATGCGCCATTAAATTGTTCAATTCTGCATAAACCCTCGTATCCTGTTGTATCCTGACGTATCAGAGTGAGTCAAACCGTATTGGAGACCGTATCAAGAAAATAAGGATACGTCACCTAAGCCAATAAGCCAGCTGGCGTATCAGATATGTATCGGGGTCGTATCGGATGCGTATTCGTGTCCGATATTCGATATGGGTACGATGCCTATATAGGAGTATCGGGGTAACATAGGATAGGATTGATGGAAAAGAACTTTAAATAGCAATGCAATTAATGGATTAGGACCACTTAATAATGTTTTTGACTTGTATAATATACATATTGAAAATCCGAATGAAATTTGAAATTGTAATCAGACTTTTTAAATGAGATTTGATGCCTTCTTTTGGTTAATCAAATGGATTGAAATGTTCAGTGGTGTGTAGTTAACTTGTTTGATAGATCATTAAATAATATTCAAATTGAATTATATTTGACTGATAAAATGAAAAATTGAAAAATAAATTTATAGGTATGTTATTGGACATTTAGATAGACTAATAATTAAATTTTATGCAATTTAAGTATTGTTTTAATGCATGAAGAACCACTAATTGGGGACTTGTAATTAAAGTTATTTATTGGATGATGAAACAAAGATGAAATCTCCTCATATTTTATGATATGTAGATAACATAGATCATGCCTGTAATGTTGGATTTCAAATTTAAACTTTATTTTTTAAGATTATAAGAGATTGTCAAATGATCCCCCTCATTTTAAATTATGCCCTGAATCTTGTGCTTGCATGTGTCCATATGGCCATATGGGTACAGAGCTCATTATTAATAATATGGGAATGTTCAAGCTCATCATGTCTGATATTATTTAGCATATTAACAAGTTCAATACATAATTCACAAGGTCTAAAATTTGTAATTTGGTTATAATATAAGGGTATAACTCAGAAATAGTTCGTTTTATATAATTTAAATAAGTATCAAAGTACTGGTGATTAAGAAAACAAACAACAAATTTGGGAACTTTGTTATTACGCTATATAGTTACGAACTGCATGATTAAAATTGGCCTGAATATCATAGATGCTAATGGTGGTAATTACCTGTCCTGCTCGGAGTCCTTTTGAAAATCATTACTTTAATGGGGTAGAAATACAAATGTGATAATTGTGCAGAAGCTTTTACAGAAGTACCATACATAATTTTTTAAATTGTGCATGGATCTATGATAGATTCTGATAGTTGCACATGTCCATTCGGTTGTGGAGAACCAATCTTTGCTGGTCCCATCAAAATATCTTGCTTATCAACTGTTATTGTTGCTTGTATATGTTTGGAAGTTGCTGGATTTTTTTTATTCTGCTTAGACATACTAGTACAGAATTCAGGGAGTTCTTACTAGTGTGGGCCAGTGTGTCTCTATTTTATTTATTGTGGAACCCACACACATATTTACAAAGTAGACCTCAGACCTCAAATCTAGGGTCATTCAAAATGTACTAGCCATTATTTGTTGGTGTATTTTGGTTTGGATAGTCCTCTAATTACTCTCAAATCATCTCCTTTGGGTCTAATATGCACTCTTTAGTTTGCGTTATTTTTAAAATTTTAAACTTAATTTGATTATTTATCTTTATAATTTTATCGAGCATTTTTTATTCATATTTAGAAACTAATTTCTACATAATTCAATGAATATTATATTCTGGTATATTTGAAGAAAAAGTGAAAACAAAATGAAAACAAAAATGAAAGACATGTTTGGTTATGTGATAACATGTGGTAAGGCAAGCCAAGCTTGTTCAAATAAAAATGGATCTTTGAAGTAGAAACAATTCCGATTATAGAAAAAAGGATCCAACTCTATAAATCTGGTTCATATCACCCAAGAATTAATAGTCCTTCCTTGGTTAATCTTTATTGTTTCTCCGCTCTCTATTTTGACTAGGAAAATATTTTCCTTTTCCTTTTTGTTGTTCAGAGTTCCTAATTTTGTTTTCTTTTCTGTTTAAATAGGGTTAATTGTGTGGTACTGGTGAGAGAGGATGGCAACAAATAAGATGAAGAGATTTGGATCGAAGAAGTCGCATTCGTGGTGGTGGGATAGCCACATCAGCCCTAAAAACTCCCGTTGGCTTGATGACAATCTTCAAGGTAAGCTCGTTTGCTATTTTTACTTTTCTTATTATATTGGTTCAGGATAAATCCTTCAAAAGTAGAAATGAGAGTCCATTCAATACCCGATCGTATCTAATTTCTCCTTCAAAAGTAGAAAGGAGAGTCCATTCAATACCCGATAGTATCTAATTTCTCATTGAGCACACTTAATGCTTGAAGAATAATTAATTGTATAACTTAAGAAAATTCGGGTGAGATTACTAAATTGCCCCTGGGACAAAGTGCAAAATTTAAAGGTTTACTGGAAAAAGTTGGTTATGTGTACCTGCTATGTTATATGAGTTGGCAAATGATTTTTTTTTTCTAAATAATAAATGTGTAATCTGTGTATCAATTTGGCAGTACATTGAGGATATTGCAATTTATAGTGCAGACAGTCAGAGAAAATATTAATTTTCTAAATTATATCTATTCTTGCTGCTAAAAAAATATTTGTTTTAAAAAATATCAGAGATGGATAAGCAAGTGAAGGAGATGCTAGTCCTAATAGAAGAAGAAGGTGACACCTTCGCAAAAAAGGCTGAGATGTACTACGAGAGACGACCTCAACTCGTATCCAATGTCGAAAATTTCTACCGTATGTACCGGGCTCTGGCTGAGCGCTATGACAATGTCACTGGGGAGTTGCGCAAGTCCATGCAACTCCAGCCTCCGCACAACTCCCCTAACGGGTCTGATTCTCCTCATGGGTCAAACTCCAGTTCTTCTCCTGAGAAGAAGCCTCATCAGAGAAAAGGTGACCGAGCTGCTGGTTTTGAGTTTTTTCTAGGGTCTGATGTTTCCAAGAAGGGAAGCAATGATGGATCAGAATCAGAATCAGAATCCGAATCAGACTCTGGATCAGAATCGGATCAAAATGGAAATGAACATGGTATTGGTTTTGAGTTGAATGAGAGAATCCATGAGCTAGAAGAGGAGTTGAAGGGAGCGAAGGAAAAAATTAGATTTTTAGAGGAAGAAAAGTTGAAGTGTGATGTTGAGGTTTCTAGTTACAAGACATCTGATGCACTGGAAGCTGATTTACTCGCAAATCGGCATGAAATGGAGTGTTTAAGAGGTGCAATGGAGGTCGCAAACAAGAAAATTGAAGCCGAATTATCCAGCCGTGATTCTGAAATTGTGAAACTGAGAGAAGATTTTGAGTCTGAATCTAGGAGGTTCTCAGAAGAGAAGTCATCTCTTGAGGCGAAAATATTGGGTATGCAAGGATCTAGTGAAGAATTAAGGACAGAAATGGAAAAAATTATGCAAGAGAAAAGGTTACTAGAGTCTCGTGTTCTCGAGTTAGAACAAGTAGTTTCTGACCTAAAAGCCTCAGCTAAGATTTCAGATGAAACTTTTTTGAAAGAAAAGTGCAACCTTGATTCTAAAATCACGGAATTAGCAAATGCTAATGCTAACTTGGAGGCCAAAATAGAGCAACTCGATCTGCATGCAAGCGACACTGAGAATCAAGTTTCACAATTAAATGAAACCGTAACCACACTTAACAAGGAACTCAGTATGCGCACAGATTTGATTACCACACTAAATTCACAACTTGACATGCACACAAATGAGATTCTCACCCTTAACTCGCAACTCGACGAGCATGCAAATGAAATTCTTGCATTAAACTCTCAACTGGAGCTGTATACAGAGGAGAAGAAATCACTTGAAGTAAAGTTGCAAACCATGGAGGTCCACTTGAACGAGCTCCATCTAGAGCATGCAAAACTGATTACAGAAATTGAGGCAGTAAAGAGAGAAGGTGTAGACTTCAAGGGGAGGATTAAGGAATTGGAGAGGGAAGTTGAGAAACAGAGTATGGTGATTTCTGAAAATGCAGAAGGAAAAAGAGAGGCAATAAGACAACTTTGCATGTCAGTTGAGTATTACAGGGATGGATACTGTCAGCTCCGGGAAATTATCAAAGGACACAAGAGGCATTTTGTTATGGTTAATTAGGCTTTCTTTTTTGTGGCATGAATTATCTTGGTGTGTATGTTGGATGTATTTCATTTGTGGTAGTTTCATGAGGTATGTTGATTGTGCAGTCTAGTGTTTATGTATTAATTGTATGTTGAGAAAAAAATGAGGCGAACAGATCATTATTGTTATAATTATAGCTATTTGTTTTGTGTTTTTAAGTTTGGTGATTCAAATCTTGTCTTTATTTGAACACTAATTGGATGGGTTAGAAAGTAAATTGCATAATATTATTTTGCAATAACTTCACAGAATGTAACAACTGTCATCGACATGCAATAAGTCAATAAATTTTAAATATTGATTGACAAACCAGTAGTTCGGTTTGGTTTGGTGGAGTAAAAAATTGTGATTCGGGTATAATATGGAAATTATTCGGTATAGTAAAGTAGGAAAAAAAAAAACCCAATTTTTTTTTTTTTTTTGTGTTTTTATCACAAATAATCTGTGATTCGCATTTTATTCGCAAATAAAACATATTATATGTTTTCTTTGCATTTTATTCAGAGTTTGGTTAGAAAATAGTTAAAAAAAAATCGCGTTTAATTCGCGAATATCTCGCATACTGTGTCACAATGTTTGATACTATATTTGAAATTTTAAATATGACGGAAAAAATATTCTTGTTTGTTGTTTGTTCATATCGGTATGTGATGTATTTTTTTTAAATAAATAGACACTAACAAGTAACAATAACATCAGTTGAGAGGCCTAATAAACAAAGTGGCCGCTGTCCAGTTTAAAAAAAAAAAAAAAATGGTGCAGTAACCTGGCTAAGATAGTATCTAATTTTGGATGAGTTATGTTACTGTAGGTCTACAGTCTATCTACAGTTCCGTCTACTGTGGATGACAAGTGGGCCCGCTTGTTGACAGTAACCTGGCACCATAGTCACATGACCATTGGTACAACAAGTTTATATGGCTCGTATGAATATATTAAATTAAAATCATGAATCAATCAAGGCTTAGTCATTGAATCATAAACTTTTTTTTTTTTTTTTTTTACCATACCTTATTAGTTTTATTCTTTTTCATCAAGCAATTTCCAATTGAAAAATTCACATTTATGAGCTGGAAAATACCAAACCTTACTAAAATTTCAATCTCATTCTCCACTTGACATAAAAGAGGGTGCGCCAAACGAGAGCAGTTTGGGTCCGATGGCTTCCATAACCGTCCAATTAATTTTAAGATCTGTGCACATAGATATTAAAGTGAACAACACAGATATTAAAATGATACACACATATTTTAAAGCGGATTGGACAGTTATGAAACTCATCGACTCAGTTTAAGTCCGATGGGCATCGGATCCAAATTGCTGTCGCGCCAAACAAATGATCAAATAGCAATTTATATACGGCACACCGTAAATCATGGAATTGGTACACGTTGCTGTTCTACATCTAATTATACAGTTATATATTATTATAAAGGGGAGGAGGGATAATTATGAAAGGACTCCTTTGGGCTTATAAAAATAGCCCAAGATTTTAAACAGTAAAGGCCCAAGACACATGATGCGGGGACTTCATTACAAAGCGCATGTAGAACTTGACCATAATTTCTCACGGTAAATTTTGTGAAGAAAAGGCTATCACTTGAAATCTCGGTGCTTAAGGAATTCACATCCAGTGCATTACCTGAAAAGGGAATCTTTTACGATGAGTAGATCCGGACTGTTTTTTTAGCTTGGCACGAATCTCAAAGCCCAATAATAGTACCCCCTATTTTTCCTGAATCTCAAACCGGTTGAGATTTAATCTCAAACCGTAAAGTGAGGTCCATTCTCTACGGTACCTGGGAGGATATTGGTCTGTGCTTAAGGTTGTGTTTCAGATAGAGGAACGCGGAAGAAAGGAAATGGAGTGAAGGAGATGTTCATCTCAGACTGGTTTTGTCTGATGGTTTTTTTTGCTTTAGAAGAAAAGAATTGGAGAGAGAGCGGAGGTAAAGGAGCACTGTTCGGAGGCAAGAAAAAATTCGCGTGGTGTTGATTTTTGACGAGTTTTGTCACTTCTGATTTGAAGTGTAAAATCATTGTTTGGATGTTGCCTCACTTCCGATTTTTTCCCTTTCTTTTCTTTAGTGAGGGGTTTACTCCTCTGTTCTGAAGCACAACCTAAGTAACAAGGAGGTAGAGCATCTGATGAGCTTGCTCGATAAGAGCCGTCCGATCCAATCAAAATTCGTGCCCACTTGATCCGTACAAATTTAAATTTTTTAGCATGTATCTTGACCCGAATCGGACAGATCTCATCTGGCATCAGACCGCCTTAAATATATATGTATTTATACACCGAAAGTCAATATATGTATTTTGACAAACATTAAATTTGAAACCCAGCATTAATTTCGATATTGAATATATAACACAACTTTTAAAATATTTTGAAATTCTTGATAATTAAAAAAATTATTTGAAAATACTTTTATGAAAAGGACACCGATATTATTCAATTCAATTTTTTTTTTTATTGATTCAACTCCCTCCTTTACCCTCCGATTTCATATCTTCTCTGGTGCTTGGTTCAAATGGGACATTTTGAACCGTTCGATCCCAAATAAAGTTTCTAAATTTGTTTAGAACCATACAACCGAAGAGGAGCGGGGTTTCTGGGCCAAACACTTAGGGCTTGTTCGGCGGACCAACTGAATTTTTTTTTACTCACAGAAACAGTAGAGCGGCCGAACAGGGCCTTAGGATGCAAACAGATTGGATAGTGGTAAAACCACATTCATATCTGCTTTTATTTTTCGGATACGAATACGGATCGAATATTTGACGGATATGTATAGATACGGATCAGATATTGAATATCCGTAAATAACTATATATATAATTATATGGCATATATCTACTATTCGGATACGGATAATTAAAATTCAAAATTATATCTGTATCCGTATCAGCATGGAGATTCTAGTAAGAAGTATGTATCCCGGTTACAAGTGGTTATCCATGTGTGCCCTTTACTTTTATTATTTTTTGTTAAAATCACGAGGAACCACTTGTTGCCCTTATTAGTAGTACATGCATGGATTATGCAATGAGTTGAAACTGGATTGAATTCGAGAGTAATTATTGAACCCCACATGCATGATCTGCATGGAAATTCAAATTATAATCTTCTGCTGTGAGTAGTACGTACATTCCCTTCAAATGCAAAGAGTTCAGTGTAGAAGTTATCGAGGAAGCAAGTTGTAATAAATTTAAGTTAAAAGGTCATAATAACTATAATGAATAAGTGATTTTTTTTACTACCAATTTGCTTCCTGGTGCCACTATATATGGCCGGTTACTTTGCTAATTTGGCAATTTATTGCATAGTAGGTCAACTAGTATATTATTATTATTATTTTCAAAGACATGAACGGAATTTTATTTCTGGAAGTTAAATAAATCCAAACAATCAGATTCTAACTAACACAAACCGTACAATGATTCATGCCAACATATAAATCCGAATCTGCTGCGATTCTTTAGCTATGAACAGTATTCTAAAATATCTGCTTTTCTAAATTCAACTGTTGAATTGTTTTGAGCTCCATGTACAGAAATATCAGCTATTTTGAGATACGTGTACAGAAAAGTAGAAATTTTAGAATTACTGTTCTTAAATTCGGATCGCAGCAGATTTATTTCCAACAAATATACTGACGGGAAGAACCTTGCGACTTTGCATTTAAACCGTCTAAAATGGTTCAACCCAAATTAAGCTGATCAAACTGGATATCAAAATAAAGAAAAAAAGAAAGCCGATTTGAACTCGAATTACATCTGATAACAAAAATAAACACACAGCCTCAGTTCACAATTTGACACTCTTTGCTTGTGGTTTAATTTGGGAGGCTTGCCTCAGTTCATTGTTCCATGTGATGCCTTCAACAGGAAACTTTATTTTGTACTGTACCTAAGGAGAGCGATTCTCAGTATCAAATATCAACCATCTAGAGCTTCCATCAGAATATCAGATGTGGCTTCTAACAAAGGATGTTGCACCATTATAAATTATAATGATAAATGATATACCATCCATCGAGCGTACTTGTCTACTTATTTAAAATAAAATCAAAAGTTTATAATTCTTGAGCCAGTCCCAGTACTACATACATAACAAATAAATGATGATTAATATCTAGCTCCGAAATACTGACTTTTCTGTATACCATAATATTCAGTCTATTGGGCCGAATATTCGGTTGCAATCTGAATAGAAAATCTATATTCGGTCCGAATATGAGGTTTAGAGCAGGGGCGGAACCAGGGCCTGGGCCAGCCTGGGCCCTGGCCCCCCCTTGACCCAGAAATTATACAAGACTTTTAGGCTTATAGTTATGGGCTACTAAACTATTTTGGGCCCTTCACCCTTAGCAGTTGGAGCCTGACAGCCTGTTGCACTTGCGCTGGAGCCTGGAGCGCTGGAGAGAATCGCGACTTCTGCGCCTTCGTCTTCGTCACTTCGAGTGTTCGCGATTTCTGCGCTGGAGAGAAGTCCCGATTCTCCCGAAGCACTGAAGCACGGGTCTTCGCGACTTCACCCTCCCTGAAGCACTTCGCGACTTCACCCTTCCTCTTCGCGACTTCGACTTCCTCTTCGGCTCTGTACGACTTCGCCTTCCTCTGCGCTGGACGAAATTGTAGTTTCCGCTTCAGTCTTCACTGCTTCAGCGCTTCTGCCCCCGGTCTCAACGGAAATTGAAAGGTTAGTAACGAAACCATCATTCTCTGCTCTCCTTCATCGTTCATTCGTTCTGATTCCGACTGCGCAGTGCGCACCATTTCTTGTGTACCAAGGGACGAGGTTTTGTGAGAACTGACTACTGATTCGAGGAGACAAGCTTATATTGTGCCCGAACTAATTAGGCCCATTCATTTATTGGGATGTTATCGTTTGCTTTAGGGGGGGGGGGGGGGGGGGGGTGGTCGAACTAGGCCCAATCATAATTTGTTTTCCATCATAATTTTGTTTCCCGAGATAATTCAGTATATAAATTTGTTTTCCCTCTCCAATTTGATGCCCTTTCTCTGTTTTAATTTCTGTCTTCTATTAGTGAGTGCTGTATAAGAGAAATTATATAGCACTGTTGATTTATATAAATTTGGTTAATAGTACTGATATTCTGAGAGTGAGAGAAACTAGTTAGGCCCCTTCTAATTTTCATTCCTAGTTCCGCCACTGGTTACACATGCAATCTAGATCCATATTACCCATCACCGGATGATGTACAACCACCGACACCAAGCCCTGTGGAACCACCAAGTTCTTCGCCGGTGGCAGCACCAACATAGTTTGGACCTTTCTGAGTCGAATTAAGACCACTGAATGCCCTGAATTTCAAGTAATAAATTTATTGGCACTAATAATAAATATTTTCAAATAAGTTGGAATAATAATTCTGAATTATTTGTGTGGAAGTTCAATGTAATCTGTGGTTCTCTTCTATTGTCATTATATGTTATGGTTTTTCTGCCACGGCTGGCACAGTGGCATGGTAATTTTTCAAGTTCACTGCTTGTTTTGTTTTTCATAAATTTTGTTGGACTTGTCAATTTTTCTATAGGTCCAGAAAAAAGATGGTCTAATAAATGCTAAATTTACCTGTTTTAAACTTCACCAAGTAAGGCTTTTGTAAGTATCCGACCTGTGACTGTGACTGTGAGTCTGTGACGGGCTTTGATATTTTATTTCAAATTTATGATTGTTCAATTTACTGGGACGGACTTCAGGTTTACTGGCCCAAATTGAGAGCTCTTTCAAAAAAAAAAAAAAAAGAATAAAAAAAAATAGTTAGGGACTGCCCTTTCTGAACCAATTCATATTCGTATCCATATCCATTTTTTATTTTTCGAATACGAATGCAGAATAAAATTAAATCTGAAAACAATTAAGTATGTTGTAGAGATAAATCATTTTCTCTCTTTTTTTTTTTAAACAATTAGATCTGAGTCGTCAGTTTAACTTGACGAATCTCAAAACGACCCCCTATAGTTTTTATAGGCACCAGATTGAGTTTGGCCTACCTGGAATGAACCTGAACCGTTCATTTCTAATTTTTCTTAGTCATGTACGGGTCCGCAAAATAATCTCTGAATATTACAAAACACGTCAAAAAACCTGCGAAACCAAACTAAGAAACATCGATCATCAGTAGTCAGTATCAATTGAAGTACAATATTTTTTTTCTGAAATAAGCAGATCTAAGCCTAAAGTATAAATTATTAGTTTGATTCTTATTCATCAAGAAATTTCAAATTGAACAATTCACATTTATGAGCTGGAATATCATACCTTGTTAAAATTACCATCTCATTGTCTGCTTCACATAACCTAGAAAGTGGGTGTACCAAACAAATGACCAAAGATCTTATTCAAATTCGCGTCTAAACATTTCAATTTGTGTTAAAAATTTGTACGGTCGGTAAGTTTTAAATATGTTGGCACGAATCTTGATGCAGATGTAACCATTTATATCAGATTTTTGGATAAATGTCTAGCCTTTAACAAAACCCATTCCCTTCTATACAGCACACAATAAATCATGGAATTGGTACACGCGGAACAGATAAAAAATTTTGGTTGGTGTTCTACATCCAATAAATAAGTTTGTACAATTTGTTTTTTATATATTATAAACTGAGGAGGAAGGGGAGGAGGGATAATATAATAAGAAAAGACTCCCTTGGGCTTATAAAAAGTAGTCCAATATTTTTAAAACAACAAAGGCCCAAAGCACATGATACTTTGACTTCATTGCAAGTGCTCATATAATACAACTTGACCATAAGTTCTCACAGTAAATTTTCTAAAGAAAATGAAAAGGTTATCCCTTCAAATACCCAAAAAAAAAAATTCATATACCGAAAGTCAAAATTGTATGCATTTTGATGAACATCAAATTTGAAACCCAGCAATTAATGTCAATCTTAAAAATATTACACTATTTTAATACGTTTTGAAGTTCTTATTTTTTTTACAAAAAACAATTTATTACAAAGACTTTGAATTACATTTAAGAATATTTTCCTATCAAAAAGGACACTGATATTATTGAATTTAATAAAATTAATCAATTCAAGAGGAGGAGAATCTTCAGCGATGCGGAGTGCTTTTCAAATTATAAAAAATTTATTTAATGAAAGTGCTTTCAAAATGCTCCAGCTGGTGATCGAAAAACTCGAATATCATTCATTGTCGTGCGATTCTGTCGTCGCCATCTTCGAAATTACCAGCTGAATATTGCAGCACAAGCAAAAACCTTCAATACCATTTTACTTATGCGCTTATGGATGTGGCTGGTGAGAGCTGCACAGCAATGGAGCATCTCAGCTTTTTGACAGTTATAACTAATTGCTAATTAATTTTGAGAGATGGAGATGCTCCTACGTACCCTCCGATTTCGTATATCTTTTCCGGTGCTTGATTCAAGTGGGACAGCATTCAGACATTATATATGTTTCAAATCTTAAAGGCGAACGACTTCTACTTGTCTATTGATATTTTATGTGAACCGTTTGATCTCAAATGAAGTATCTAAATTTGTTTAAAACCATACAACTGAATAGAAGGCAGGGTGCCGGGCCAAACACCGGTTCTAGTAGGAAGTACGTCTCCCGGTTACTAGTGGGTATCCATGTGTGCTCTTTATTTATTTATTTTTTTCTAAAACCATGAGGATGCATGGAGAGCTTGTTTGCACCTTGAATTATGTGAGTTTGATCTTATTGACATAGTTGCTATTATATAATGTACCTGAAGGGCCACTTGTTACCCATGTTAGTAGTAGGTACATGCATGGATATACTGGAGAATAGTTCTAAAAGTCTCAATTCTATTAATTGACCCATTGGGGTATATATAGAGCATACATCATTCAATCTAGTCCCTATGATTACTCTATATTCTCATTTCACATATAAGTCCCTAAACTCAGGGGCGGAACCAGGGCCTGGGCCCTGGCCCCCCCTTGACCCAGAAATTATACAAGACTTTTAGGCTTATAGTTATGGGCTACTAAACTATTTTGGGCCCTTCACCCTTAGCAGTTGGAGCCTGACAGCCTGTTGCACTTGCGCTGGAGCCTGGAGCGCTGGAGAGAATCGCGACTTCTGCGCCTTCGTCTTCGTCACTTCGAGTGTTCGCGATTTCTGCGCTGGAGAGAAGTCCCGATTCTCCCGAAGCACTGAAGCACGGGTCTTCACGACTTCACCCTCCCTGAAGCACTTCGCGACTTCACCCTATTGGCCTATTCCCGAAGCACTTCGCGACTTCACCCTTCCTCTTCGCGACTTCGACTTCCTCTTCGGCTCTGTACGACTTCGCCTTCCTCTGCGCTGGACGAAATTGTAGATTCCGCTTCAGTCTTCACTGCTTCAGCGCTTCTGCCCCCGGTCTCAACGGAAATTGAAAGGTTAGTAACGAAACCATCATTCTCTGCTCTCCTTCATCGTTCATTCGTTCTGATTCCGACTGCGCAGTGCGCACCATTTCTTGTGTACCAAGGGACGAGGTTTTGTGAGAACTGACTACTGATTCGAGGAGACAAGCTTATATTGTGCCCGAACTAATTAGGCCCATTCATTTATTGGGATGTTATCGTTTGCTTTAGGGGGGGGGGGGTGGTCGAACTAGGCCCAATCATAATTTGTTTTCCATCATAATTTTGTTTCCCGAGATAATTCAGTATATAAATTTGTTTTCCCTCTCCAATTTGATGCCCTTTCTCTGTTTTAATTTCTGTCTTCTATTAGTGAGTGCTGTATAAGAGAAATTATATAGCACTGTTGATTTATATAAATTTGGTTAATAGTACTGATATTCTGAGAGTGAGAGAAACTAGTTAGGCCCCTTCTAATTTTCATTCCTAGTTCTGCCACTGCCTAAACTTATAACAAATACCAACACTCCCCCTCAAGATGAGCCTATGGACGAAAGATATCCACTAGGTCCATCTTGTCACAAAATCTCAACAAATCTAACGGACTAAGACCTTTAGTGAGACAGTCCGCTACTTGCTCACCAGTAGCTACATGTCCCAATTCAAGTAGTCCGCTATCCAATTTCTCCTTGATGAAGAACCTGTCTATCTCCACGTGCTTGGTCCGATCATGCTGCACAGGGTTATTGGCAATGCTAATGGCCGACTTGCTGTCGCACCACAGCTTCATTTTGCCCCCTTGGTCCATCTTGAGCTCCACCAGTAAAGCCCTCAACCACAACAATTCCGCTACACCCAATGCCATGGCCCTGTACTCTGCCTCGGCTGTGGACCTAGCAACCACCGACTGCTTCTCTGGTACACGGCATTCATGTGACCCTCCCTAGGGTCATGCATGTAGCGACTCACCACACTCACCGCAAAACAAATGTCGGGGCGGGTGTGACTCAAATAGATTAAGCGACCCACTAACCTCTGGTACCTGTCCTTGTCAACTGGCTCTCCTGCCTCAGCACTCAGCTTAGCCTTTTGATCAATGGGAGCACCCGCAGGCTTGCATCATAGCATACCTGTCTCTGTAAGCAAATCCAGCACATACTTCCTCTGAGATAAAACTATCCCCTCTGCACCACGAGCTATCTCAATCCCAAGAAAGTATCTAAGCTGCCCCAAGTCCTTCACCTCAAACTCCTTACCCAATCTCTTCTTTAGCAGAGCAATCTCACCCTCATCATCCCCGGTGATAATCATGTCGTCCACATATACTGCAAGCATCGTAATGTGAACTCCATGTCGCCTAAAGAACACTGTATGGTCCGCATTGGTCTGCCGATACCCCATGCCTACCATAGCCCTCCTAAACCTGTCAAACCAGGCTCGAGGAGATTGCTTCAACCCATAAAGAGATTTCACAAGTCTACACACCTTCCCCTCCGTCTGCTTTGTGCCAAAACCAGGTGGGACCTCCATATACACCTCCTCCAACAAGTCACCATGAAGGAAGGCATTCTTCACATCAAGCTGGTGCAGCTTCCAACCCTCATTCGCTGCCAAGGACACAAGCGTTCTCACTGTGCTCATCTTCGCCACGGGTGCAAAGGTCTCATCATAGTCGATGCCATAAGTCTGACTGTACCCCTTCGCCACCAATCTGGTCTTGTAGCGCTCAACCCGACCCTCTGGGTTTTGCTTCACAGTAAAGACCCACTTGCACCCAACCGCCTTCTTGCCTGCTGGTAGTGACACAAGCTTCCAAGTGTTATTTTTCAACAAGGCCTCAAGTTCCTCAATCATGGCAGCTTTCCATTTTGGGTCCTCCTTAGCAACCTGCCAAGACTTAAGAAAAGAGACAATGTCCAAAGATGCAATGAATGCTCCATGTGCAGGTGATATGTGAGAGTAAGAGACAAACTGAGCAATGTTATGTGGGAAACCATATCGATCAGGGGGAACTCCCGTATTGATGCGAGTGGTCCTCCTTACCGATAGGGGATCTGGAGGAGTAGAGAGAGGAATCATATCACCTGTGTATTCTGAGTCTGTGGTGGATGGTGTAAGTGTCTCAGGAGTCAGGGAAGGCAGGGACAAGGGACTTGGCACAAGCGGTGGCACTGTAGGCACGATTCCCTCATTCTGGTTCCTTCTCCTCGTGTACACTCGCAGCTCCCCCTGAGCCTGAGTTCCACCAATTTCAGAATCATTCCCCTCCTGTTCCTGTTCCGGCACAACGGCCGACTTCTCCACATCCACAACCGGACATGGGACTGTCCCCACACTCACCATCTTCTCACTACCACTGCTACTCTCCCCCTCTCGCCTCATACCCCCTGTATCGAGCGAGCCTCCAAATGGTGATGTAACCTGAGAGGAGTAGTATGGTTCGTGCTCTCGAAATGTGACATCCATACTGGTGAACAACCTCCTCTCCACAGGGCTCCAACACACATAGCCCTTTTGGGTGGCCGAGAATCCCACAAAGATACATTTGACTGCCCTCGGATCCAGTTTGCTCACATTCGGTCTATAGTCCTGCACGAAGCACACACAACCAAATATCTTCAAAGGAAGAATATCACAATTCTCACCTTTTAATATCTCAAACGGAGATTTCCACTCTAGCACTCGTGAGGGCCTCCTGTTTATCAACATTACAGCTGTCAGGACCGCTTGCCCCCACAAGTACTTTGGCACATTCATCGAGATCATCATACTCCTTGCAACCTCAAGGAGATGTCTGTTCTTCCTTTCTGCAACCCCATTCTGCTCTGGTGTGTATGGACACGTGGTTTGATGCTGGATTCCCTGAGATGACAGGTACTCTCTGAACGCAGTATTTGTGTACTCTGTCCCATTATCAGACCTCAAAACCTTCACTACAGCCCCGTATTGAGTCTGAACCCCTTTGTGGAAATCTTTAAAACAAGACAACACATCATTCTTGTTTTTCATCAAATAAATCCAAGTCACACGAGAGAAGCAATCAATAAAAGTCACAAAATATCTAAATCCATTCACAGAAGTTGTGGGACAAGGTCCCCATACATCAGAATGTACCAAATAAAAAATACAGGAGCTCCTACTACCAGAACTCACATATGAACTCCTGGTGTGCTTGCCAAACTCACAAGCATCACAAACAAGTCTTTCTTTATTAGCCTTTTCAAACAAAGAGGGATACAATCGACTCAAAAGACTAAAAGAAGGATGACCCATACGCCTGTGGTGAAGCAACAGCAAGTCCTCCTCACTACTCCTAACTCCTCGAGATCTCTCAACCACAGATGTAAGGGCTGAGTCCATCCCCTCTCTATCCAGGTACCATAAGCCGCTATGCCACGTGCCAGTCCCAAGCCTCCTGCCTGTCCCCTTCTCTTGGAAGATCACCTGGGGAATATCAAAGGAAACAACACATTTTAGTTGGAGAATAATAGCACTTATGGATAAGAGATTTACAGGAAAAGAAAGAGCATGCAAAACATTGGACAAAGTCAGAGAATTGGTACATTGCACAGTACCCTTACTCACCACGGGCTGAGCCGTGCCATCGGCTGTCTGAATACTCTCAGGGACTGCCAGGTGAGTATAGGAAGAGAACTCCCCAGCAGTACCCGTCACATGTCTAGAAGCACCAGAATCAACGATCCAAGGTGATCTAGTGGTGGATATAGAGGCAAGAGCGTGAGTACCACAAGTACCTGTGGATGAATGGGCATAAGTAGCAATGTTACCCGAGGTGGATGCATCCCCTAATGCGCCTCCCTGTCTCCTCCTGAGCAACTGGGAGTACTGTCTCAGGAGCTCCTGATCCTCCACAGAAAGATCCTCTTCTCGCTCACCCTCTTCTTCCTCTTCCTCTGCTACCATCAGGTTTTCCTGGTAGCCCCCTCTTCCACCTCCTCTGCGACCACGACCACGACCGCGACCGCGATCTCCAGACTGACCACGTCCTCCTGGGTTTCTCACCTTCGGTGGCCTAGTGCAAGCCGACTTCAGGTGACCTACCTCTCCACAATTGTAGCACTCCCGGGTCTCACCCTTAGACCTGGAGTTGCCTGGATTGGAGACAGCTAGAGCTGACTTCACACCTGGAAGCCCCCCTGCCCCAGCCTGTAGCATAATCCGGCTCTCCTCCTGGATCATCGCTGAAACAGCCTCCTCAAGCGAAGGAATCCTCGTCTGAGCCAATAGCATAGCAGCCCTCTGCTCAAACACCGGTGCTAAACCCTTAAAGAACACCATAACTCTGTCCTCTATCTCAATCTCGGAACACACAGGGTCAGTACAGCACCGTCGTTGGACCCTGAAGTGGGTCTGATCTCGCCACAGGCGGTCCAGCTCTATGGCATACTCCTGCACTGTCCTCTCCCCCTGGACCAGAGCTGATACCTCTCTCTTGATCTGGTACACCAGCAGGTTGTTCCCAGCACCCTCGTAAGTCTTCTTCAACTTCTCCCAAACATCGTGTACCTTTGCTATGCCATCCACTTGGGATGCAATAGCCGGAGTCAATGAGCTCAAAAGCCAGATATACACGTGCATGTGAGTCGACTTCCACCCAGCTCTCTCAGGTGCAGTCAGATCTGGCTCTGCCTTCTCTCCAGTCAGGTACCCCTCCAGATCCTTCCCTTCCAGGGTGTACCTCACCCGACGTGACCAGCCTAGATATGTGGCTGACCCATCAAGTTTCACATCAATTTGTGGAAGCTCCAGCCTTGGTGCCAGTGCCAGTGCTGGTGCTGGCTTCGGCGCATTCACATTGGAGGCTGCGCTGAATGCACGCATAAAAGCTGCAATCTCATCACCACTCAGCTTCGCAAAAGCCTCCTTCATGAGATCTGGATCCTTATCCTTACTCCCATCTCCTTCCATTTTTGACCCGACTCTGATCTACACAATCCCGAGTCAAATCCTCTTCAAGACCCGATCTTGCACCCTCAAGATCAAGCCCTCATCAAGATTCGAGCTCCGATCAACCCGATCAAGAATCCGATCAATCCATCCTAACCCCGCTTCTCGGGTATCATGGGGTAACGGCCCCCCACGTCGGCCAAGTCAATCAATCACACAATCAAAGAGGTGTCGGCCTCTAACAAGAAGAGGGAAACCGACTAAATCAAGAAAAATCAGAACAAACGAAGCATTGCTACAGTAACCGCGCGCTACAGTAACCTCGCTATAGTGTTTCGTGCTACAGTACTTTCGCAGATTACAGAAACAACGAAGAAGGAGCACCCACTGCCTAGAACCGGGCCAGATCGGAGGCGGAGCTCTCCTGGCGGTGGCAGAACCACAAGATGAAGGCAGAAGAGGCGGAGCTCCCTTTGGCTGAGGCGGACAGCTCCCTCTGGCTGAGGCGGAGCTCACTGGCGGAGCCCCTGCAGGGCTGGCGGCGCCCCTGGCGGAGTAGGCGGAGGTCAGGCAGAGGTCCGGCGGGGCTGTGGTGGAGCTGGCGGAGCTCTGGTGGCTGTGCACGATTCTCGATGCAAGAAACCCTAGATCTAGACGGCTCTGATACCAACTGGAGAATAGTTCTAAAAGTCTCAATTCTATTAATTGACCCATTGGGGTATATATAGAGCATACATCATTCAATTTAGTCCCTATGATTACTCTATATTCTCATTTCACATATAAGTCCCTAAACTTATAACAAATACCAACAGATATATATCAATGATTTCAATCTGGATTGAGATTAATTATTTTATGAACATCGCATGATCTGCATGGAAATTCAAATCAAATCTTTTTTGAGTAGTACATTCCCTTCAAACGCAGAGAAATCGATCAGCGTACAAGTTATCGAGGAAGCAAGTTGCAGTAAATTTGGTGTCAAGTTTTTTTTCACTTTTTATCAGTGAAAAGAGGGTTGCCACTTGCCATGCAAATCTGATATGATCAGAATTTTGTATTGAAAAGTTATAGATACAAACACAACTTGATACTCAACCCTGAAACATACCTTACTTCGCTTGAACCCGATTTGCTATCTGATATGATTCCAAGTTTCCATTCCAAATTTAAATCTGACCCAACTGGGGGAACATATAGCTCAGATCCAAAATTCATAATGATCCAGAGGGTAACAGAAAGTCAAATTTTTAAATTGAGCCAATGAAAAAGGCTAAGATTGAAAATTGGTCAAAACTCAAATTGCACAAAACCTATCATACTTCTAAAGCTAGTGCGTAATATTACTTTATGTACCATATGATGATTATTTAACTTACTGGTACCAAAGTCTCTGCATAGTGCTTAATTATCTCCATGTGGTTTGTGATACAAAAGCGTAACAGATTAATTAACATTGAAGAGAATTCCTTTACAGAGTAATCTTTTGAGAGAAGTTAAAACTTAAAAGGTCAAAATAACTATATCAAGCATTGAAATTGAAGATTTTTTTTTTTTACTATCAATTTGCTTCATATATCCTGGGGCCACTATAGCCGGTTGCTTTGTTAATTTAGTTATTGATTGCATAGATTCAAAGTAAGTCAACTAGTAAATATAATATATTTATTTTTAAAGATGTGACCAGAATTTTAGTTTGAAAAGGAATAAATCCAATCGATCAGATTCTAGCTAACATAAACCGTACATTGATCCATACCAAAATATTGGCCGATGGGAAGAACCTTTTTAGAAGAACTTTTAGAAGAAATTCGATGGGAAGAACCTTAATTGAGACTTTGCATTTAATCCAGCGTAAATGATTCAACCCAAAGCTGACGGGATGGATACCGAAATAAATAAACAAAAAAAAAAGATTTAAACTCGAATTACATTTTGTAAAACACGTAATTAAGAGGGAGCTGAGTGTTCTTACGAAAGTAATTTAAAAGCAGAGTTCAATCCAGGAGCACAACCTGGTATCAATCGATACCAATTACGGATCGTTATTTAAATTTCTTTTTTACTTACTGTTTTAGCATCTTTTATTTTATTTTGCTCTTACTTAAATTTAATTATGCTCAACCTTGTTTGAGCTTTTATGTTTTTCTTTCATCTTGTAACTATAAAACTTTTGTAACCGCAATTATCAATTAAATATGAACTAGATCCTTATTTTTTTTCAAAATGTACTCCAAATAGCTAGATTGAGAATACAGCAGGATAGAATTGGAAGCATATTATCATTCATCTCTTTATCTGATCACCTAATCTTCAACTATTCTTCTTCGTTTATATTTTTGACGATCTGTGAGAAATCTTGCAAATCAAAAACTTTAAACGTCTTATATATACTTTCTGTTCTCTTTCAAATTAGATCCACATTGAAATATTTTTTAGTTATATTTGTTTCTCTGTTTTCCTTCTTAATAGGCTAGATATAAAGACTTGATATATTATGTATACAAACCGCACTTTGAACCTTTTAAACACTTTCACTTTAAACATGTAAAAGACTTGATATGCTAGATATACATTCTTATTGCCATTAATAAAAGTTTAAAATTAATAATTTTTTTAATATTTTACACTAGTTAATTATATTTTTGATACATAATATTTATGAAAAATTTCAATTCAAATTAAAACCCAACTAACGCCAGTTATGCAGTCTTTATCAAGAATTGACATGTCAAGTATTTTTTAGCTTACAACCATATGATATAATTTAGAAACTAATAATCAAGAAGCACGCCAAGCTATATTTTGTTTTCTAGCAATACGGACCAAGTATTATACGAGTTCTTTAAGCATTTTAGAAATTCCAAGCACATGAAAAGCTTTTGATTATAAATTATTTATTACTCAATTGACTAGGTAGTTAAAAAAAAAAGGTCAAGCAGCATATATTATTCAAAATGAAATATACAGGAAATATTCTCAACTCAAATTTGAAAAAATAAATATGCCCCCTTGAGTTTATATATCTGAGTTTTTTTACAGCAAGTTACAACAGATATAAATTAATGAGTAGAACTAGGGTGTTTCTAAGTTTGCCAAGCTCTTTCGTGAACTTAACTCTAAAATTTATTGGATTGGCTTCAAACGACGAATTCAAGCCGTTGAAATCATTCTACCTTATGAGTGATGTGTCTACGTGTGAAAATTTTAAACTTTCGAATTAATTTAGTATAGAGTCAATTGGTCAAAATTAGAAGGTTTATAAATTAATTTTAATGCATTCATTTTTTAGATGCCTTTTGACCTATACAAAATTAATTTTAAATTTTTTATATTAATATGTTCAGCTATTATCTAAATCATAATATCATAAATATGTTAAATAACTTCTCACACAAAAAAGTAAAAATATTAGAATGAAAATAACAAAAAACATGGTCTCTTCGTTGGGTACAGTAGTACAGAAAAGAGAGAATAAATTAATTTCACTAACGAAGGATTTTTAAAATTAGTTTTATAAATGGAACCACATCTTTCCTTGCAAATTTTTTATCCATAGAAATAAATAAAAACAAATGAAAGAGGGAAGAGGGAAGTAGAAAGAGTAATGTAGTTGTTAAATTGGTAGAAATTAAGATCGGATTTAATGTTTCTAATTCAAAAGTTTGAATCCAATTCAATGGTTTCGATCCAATCATTTTATTTTTCAATTTACACGGATTCACATGGGCCACAGTAGATCTGGAGAATTTGGATTTTGGGCATGTTCTCTCTCTTTGTTCTCATTCCAGATCGTTCCTTTTTTTATTCCCTTGAACAAAACTGAAGATTTTCTATGCCGTTTTCTGTGCAACTTTCTGTGTTGCTGAGGCAAAATGCAAAAAAAAAAAAAAAAAAGATTGGATCAGAAGCATTGAATCTGATCCAAACTTTTGGATCGAAAATATTGAATCCAATCTTTTTATTGGTGCAAGAAAGTTTATACTCTTTGTATTTCTCTCTCTCATTTTATATTGACTTCTATGAATAAAAAATTCTCTCTTTCCTTCAGTATGTTAGCAGCTTAGCGAGGAGATGAGGGATCACAGGATTATATTATTCTTTTAGAACAACAGCAATTATGTTATTTTCTTAGTACAACAGCAGATTCAAATTCCTTAGCGAGTTATATGGCAGATCTATTATAAATTTGGTAGGTACAGAAGTTCAACTATGTTAGCACTCATCTTTTCTTTTTTCCATTTTGCCTCCCCCTCCCTTCTAGTGCTAAGATATAATATCATTAAGAAGGACAATTTGGCAATTTTATATTGGATTTTAAAAAGTACAAACTAAAATTAAAAAATAAATTTATAAATGAGGAGGAATCAAGTTACAACAAAGTTACAACAACGTTTTTTTTCCATTTTCAAAGTCCAAATCGTTGATCCAAACCGTTCAACATGATTATTAAAATAAAATGTGTTTATAGATCACATTTTACATTTTTTTTTGAATTTTTTTTACTATTTATCAAGTATTTTACAAAAACTAGTCAAATTCAGACCATTGAATTTTGTACCAATCTTAATAAATAGTTAAAAAATTCAAAAAAATATAAAATTTGATCTAGAAGCACATTTTATTTAGATAATCATGTTTAACGGTTTGGATCGACGATTTGGACTTTAAAATTGAAAAAAAAAACTGTTGTTGTAACTTGATCCCTCCTCTTTATAAATATTCCTTTGGACATATAAATAATCTCACAATTAAATTTCATGCAATTTAAAGTATTTTATTTATGATGAATCAAGGATTATTTCTTTCAAACCGTTAATTTCAGTTATTCTCATTAATTATACGTGGATAATATAAATAATACTTGTGATGTTAGATTTAAAATATAAACTACATTTTTCAAAATTGTCAAAGTGTTCTCTCCTCTTTTATCAGTTTATTTATATATAACATTGTTAGGTGTCATGGACCACTACTTCTCTAATATTAAATTTCACATAATAAAATTTTAAATTTAAATTTGCAGTATCAACTGATCGGTATTTTATTATTAATAGTACCATTGACTCACTCTAAAATCATATTATATAGAAGTGGAGACAATTATAAAAAAAAAAAAACAACTGTTGTCAACTATTGAACGGATTCTTGTTATCAATAAATATGCTCAATAATCTTTCCCCTGATAGCCACTGTCAGGTTTTAAAAAAAAAAAATCTAAACGATATGACTAGCATTATCCATTTAATTTTATAATTTAGAAAAACCTAGTTGTATTAAAATAGGAGATAGGAGTAGGTCCGATGGGCATGGGACCAACTTTTAGGTCCAATTAGCTCTATCATCGTACAGTTAGCATTAAGATCCGTGCACACAGAAATTGAGACAAACTTGCACAGATTTTAATGTAATTCGCATGAATCTTAATACAGATCGAATGGTCATTACACCCATCGAACCAAAGTAGGTCCGATGGGCATCACCTACTCTAAATTCTTAAAATATGTACTTCAAGGAGGTGGCTAATAAATGCATATTGTACCAACATTTTATACAGAAGAAAAATTATATTTTATCAAAAAAAACAAAGTTTGACTGATTCACATCTACTGAGGGCCACTCTGTCTCTTATTGTTTTAAAACTATATATAGAAAAATAGCATTTTCCAGAAGCAATAATTGTACGGTTAATTAAACTATGTTCTATTTCACTGGATTGAATTTTTTTAAGAAATGAATTGAATGTTTCCTTTTCTTTTTTTTGGGCAATTTCTTGTAGTCCAGGCGTTCAGTTCAATAATTTGTAATGTTTTTGGGGGCCCACATTTGTTGTTTGACTTTTATAAAGTAGTCAAATCATAATTTCTGTTAACTGAGTAGAGCTGTAGAGGGAGTTTATTAATTTCTTATTTTATTTCAATTAAACAACTTTGTGTCATCAACACGACACGCATGACCTCTATGTATGTGTAATCCGAAATTTTTATTTATACCATATTCAAAAAACAAAAAAAAAAACTAATTAACCACTTTTACTAGAAAATTAAAATCTATTACGTTTGTCAATACAATTGGCAGACTCTGTCTGAGGTCCGCTGATTGAATTGATGAACCCTTTTTTTTAACATTAATTTTCTTTTACTAGCTATTGTCAACATTTTTGGAGTTACAGGAAAATAAGAATGTGGTTCTTTCTTTGAGGCGGAGTCTATATAAATTTTGGAATGTTTTATTTGACTTGATCATTCGGTTCTGATAGTAAGCGGAGAAGGAAAAAAGAAAGGTGGTCTGCTGACTAAATTGGCGGACTCTAGACTGGGTCTGCCAATTCAATTAGCGGACTCTTGTTTTTGGATCCGCCAACCGAATTGGCAAACTGTGGTATATATGAAATTTTCCCGAAAAAGTGACGAAATGGTTTATTTTATTTTTAATATGGTATAAATAAAAATTTCGGATGTGTAATTGAAGACCAACCTTTTCTGTTATATTTTTAGCTCCAAAAAAATCTGAACACAATTTTATAGCAATTAAAGATGGTGAGAGGTTCTATTTTCATTAGCTGTGAAATAACAGAGCGATATGACAAGATAGCCTAATGGGCTTTTGTTGCTGAACTTATTTATTTTACCCAAATTCCATATAGAATTTATGTTAAGGTAAAAAAAATAGTATGAACGTCATAGGGGTGTAAACGGAGCGGATTCGGAGCGGATAATGTTAATACCATATTCACATCCGTTTTTTTAACAAGCGGATACGGATACGGATATTAAACGGATATCAAAATTGAAAATCATATCCGTCTTAAACGGATACGGATACAGAATGGATAATCCACGGATACGGATTCGAATACGAATACGGGGCGGATAATTGTCGGATATTGAGTAATTCTACTAAATTTCATAATTTTAAATTACATAATTTGATTACCTAAATTGACAAAAATTTAATAGACTTTTAAGTTTGCACAGTGATGATTATGCATGACTAATTGCTTATTAGTTCAGATAACCAATCCATTATCCTAATAGATTATATGATTTTTCTACCAAGATTCTTGGACTTAAACGAATATGTATGTTTTTTGGAAATTTCGCAAGAGTGAAATGAATTGAAAGTATTGAAAGATTAAATTTCGGATCCAGATATATACGGATATCTGCTCCGTTTATATCCTCACGGAATTATCAGTATCCATATTATTTTTCCATATACTAAACTTATCCGTATCCGTATCCGCAAGTATCAGTATCCGTTTAATCCGGATACGGATAATAAGCGGATTCGAAGTGGATTATCCGCAGATAATTCGTATCCGTTTACACCCCTACAGTCAACGTCAGAATAAAATTTATAAGAGAACTTAAATTTGAACCTAGAAAAAAAAATGAAGAAGGTTCACTGCAATAATATTATAATCCGGTAGCTTGAATTTTTCTTTTGTTAGAATTGGAAGATTTCTTTGTTTACTGGTCTTTACAAATAAATCGTAATCTATATGATAATTAATTCACCTGCTGTGATAACATTTTTTTTAAGGTTGACATTTCTTTTGTTACACAATGGTCCACACTATGAATTTATATCTTTGTTTTTTAAATTTAAGCAATCGATCTGAACCGTTCAACATTCTCTTCATATTAAAATGTGCATGCATAAATCAAATTTCGTATTTTTTTAGAATATTTTTACTGTTTTTCAGATAGATATAAAAAATATTTGATTTGAAAATTCTAAACCATCCAAAATCAATTATATTTTACCTATCTAAAAATATAGTAAAAAATTAAAAAAATGTAAAATTTTGTCTACAGATACTTTTTTATATGAAGATCATATCTAACATGCTCGGATCAACGATCTAAACTTTCAGATAAATATATGAATCAATAGCACAAGTCAATATTACAATATGCAACATAGCCTCACTCTTTAATTTATGCAAAAGATATCTGAAAAGAAATACAAGCCAAAATTAACGAGAACTCTAATATGAAAAAAATACAAAAAAAAAATCATCTTTACAAATCTACATTGATCAAAGGTGTATTTGTAGGGGTACAAACAGATCGGATATTATTCGATCGTATCCGCATCAGTATTCAAAAATTAGATACGGATATCCGATATCCGAATATCCGTGTGAATACGTATACAAATATGGTTTTGAATTTTAATTATCCGTATCTGAATAATAGATATATACCATATAATTATATATATATATATATATGAGGAGGGTTCCAATGCACCCAAAATTTCATGCTCTCATTTGCACCCATTTTTTTATTTCCTTTATCTTCATTTTGAAAGTCCAAATAGTCGATCCGAACCGTTCAACACGATCATCATAATAAAATATGCTTGGAGATCAAATTTTATATTTTTTGGAATTTTTTTACTATTTTTTAAGATAGGTACAAAATTATTGTTTTAAGGAGATTCTAGACCATTCGATAAAGTGATTTTGTACATATCTTAAAAAATAGTAAAAAAATTCCAAAAAATATAAAATTTGGCCTCCAAGTATATTTTATTATGATGATCGTGATGAACGGTTCGGATCGACTATTCGAACTTTGAAAATGAAGATAAAAGAGATAAAAAAATGGGTGCAAATGGGAGCATGAAATTTTGGGTGCATTGGAACCCTCCTCTATATATATATATATATATATATATATATATATATAGTAAATCTAGGGTGTGACGTGCTCACCAAGAGGTTTTGGTGAGCACAACTCCAAAAATATATCGGATCGACTTCAAATGACGAATCTAAACCATTGAAATCCATGTACTTTGTGAGTGATGCATATACATGAATTTTTTTGAAAGTTTTGAATTCATTTGTTACGAGGTCAAGCGGTCAAAGTAATGATGAAAAATGAATATATAAAACAACTAATATAATAACTTTTTAAAAGATTTATTACTTTGACCGCTTGACCTCGTAGCAAATGAATTCGACACTTTCAAAATTTTGCATGTACATGCATCACTCATGAAGTACATAGATTTCAACGGTTTGGATTCGTCATTTGAAGCCGATCCGATATATTTTTGGAGTTGTGCTCACCAAACCCTCTTGGTGAGCACGTCACACCCTAGATTTACTCTATATATATAGGAAAATGCTAATATGCTATGCGTAACATAGAGGGCCTCTGTGCAACGGCTCAATATTTGAGTTTTCAAAATCCTAATGGTCGATCTGAACTGTTCAATATGATCTCCATATGAATATGTACTTGCAAACCAAATTTTATATTTTTTAGAATTTTTTTACTATTTTTTTAGATAGGTAGAAAATCACTTGATCTGAAAATTCTGTACCATTCAAATCAAGTGATTTTTTACGGATACGGATCAGATAGTGCTAAAAATCATATCCGTATTCGCTTTTATTTTTCAGATACGGATATGGATCGGATAGTGGTAGCACCTTAGCCAACTCCTATATATATATAGAGAGAGAGAGAGAGAGAGAGAGAGAGAGAGAGAAGAGAGATGGACTTGGCTAAGCCATGGTGTAAAATACATTTATACTCTACGCCATATCTTTATTTTCAAAGTTCAAATGGCCGATCCGAACCGCTCAAAATGTTCTCCATATTGAAATGTGCTTGGAGACCAAATTTTACATTTTTTGGAATTTTTTTACTATTTATTAAGCCACTTTGAAATCGCTGATCCAACGTGAACAGTAAAAATTTTTAGACCATCGGATCAGCGATTTTCAAAGTGGCTTAATAAATAGTAAAAAAAATTCCAAAAAATGTAAAATTTGGTCTCCAAGCACATTTCAATATGAAGAACATTTTGAGCTGTTCGGACCTGCCATTTGAACTTTGAAAATGAAGATATTGTGCCATGGCTCACCAAACACATTTACACCATGGCTTAGCCAAATCCATCTCTCTCTCTCTCTATATATATAGAGAGGAGGGTTCAAATGCCTCCATTTTTTGTGCCTCCATCGTGCCTTCGTTTTTAAAAACTTTAATACCTCAAAATCTAAAACTTAAAAATCAAAATAAAACTGTTGGATGTGATCTATGTTATTTTTTCTATGTTCTCATAAAAAAACTATCACATTTTAATTTTGTTTATATGTGAATCAATAAGTTGAAAAATCAACGTCTCTAAATTATCCACATTAGTACATTTTTTACAAGCTCTTGATGATAATTAAAATAAAGTTGGTAAAGTTGGAATGTCATAATTTTTTACACGTGCATAGATAAAATGATTTAGATCATATCTAACGGTTTTATTTTGACTTTTAAGTTTTAAATTTTGAGTTATTAAAGTTTTTAAAAATGGAGGCATGATGGAGGCATTTGAACCCTCCTCATATATATATATATATATATAGAGAGAGAGAGAGAGAGAGAGAGAGAGAGAGGGAGAGAGGGGTTGGCTAATATACAATCGATTGTTCTTGAGCTCCCGTGCAACCAAGTCATTTTCAATTTTCAAAGTCCAAACGGTCGATCTTAGATGTGATATCTATATTAAAATATACTTGGAGACCTATATTTTTTTTGAAATTTTTTTACTATTTATTAAGTCACTTTCAAAATCGCTAATCCAACGGTAGCTTAACCAAATAGTAAAAACAAAAGCCACCGTTGGATCAGCGATTTTCAAAGTGACTTAATAAATAGTAAAAAAATTCCAAAAAATATAAAATTTGGTCTCCAAGTGTATTTTAATATAGATATCACATCTAATGGTTTAGATCAACCGTTTGGACTTTGAAAATTGAAAAACAACTTGGTTGCACGGGAACTCAGAAACAATCGATTGAAAAATCGTTGATCCAACGGTGGCTTAACCAAATAGTAAAAACGGAAACCACCGTTGGATCAGTGATTTTCAAAGTGGCTTAATAAATAGTAAAAAAATTCCGTATATATATATATATATATATATATATATATATATAGTAAATCTAGAGTGTGACGTGCTCACCAAGAGGGTTTGGTGAGCATAATTTCAAAAATACATTGGATCGGCTTCAAATGACGAATCCAAACCGTTGAAATCCATGTACTTCGTGAGTGATGCATGTACATGCAAAATTTTGAAAGTTTCGAAATCATTTGCTACAAGGTCAAGAGGTCAAAGTAATGAATCTTTTAATAAGTTATTATATTAGTTGTTTTATATATTCATTTTTTATCATTACTTTGACCGCTTGACCTTGTAGCAAATGAATTCAAAACTTTCAAAATTTTGCATGTACATGCATTACTCACGAAGTACATGGATTTTAACGGTTTGGATCCGTCATTTGAAACTGATCCGATATATTTTTGGAGTTGTGCTCACCGAACTCTCTTGGTGAGCACGTCGCACCCTAGATTTACTCTATATATATATATATATATCTCTACGAATATCGGATATCCGATTCATATCCGTATCCGAAAAATAAAAGCGAATACGAATATGGTTTTACCATTATCCGATCTGTATCTGATCCATTTGCACTCCTACGTATTTGACAAGTAGTGTTCTTGTCGATCGTGATATCTTGTGCTCGTTTTCTTAATTATATTACCAATTCTTATGAGAGGGCATGTTTATCGAATCTCAAATGAAAAGAAATATTAATGGAGTTCAGAAGTCATATATCTATTCACTTGTCTATCGGTACCTAGAGCGGAGACGAGCTCAAGGGATCGACCAACTTAGTTAACCTTTTTCTCTGAAACTGTCACCGGGAATCGATGCAGAATTTTTGTGAATTTTGTTTTCTTATGTGTTTTTAATAGCAGAATTTATTATTCACGCATTTAATCTATCTTATTTAACATCAAACGGCGCTGGAAAAATCCGCAAAATTTTGTTATTCTGTTGATTTTTTTAAAGGCCAACAAATTGTGTGCAGTTTCCTTCTTTTTTTCAAGTTTTCCCATTTATTACTAATGACATGTCAATGGGAAAAACAATTATATCTTCTTGTTTATTTTTACACTTATCTCTTCCATCAGTTTATCATCTTCTCTTTTTTTGTAAAATTTCTAATGTTAGGTTAAAGATTAATTTAACTGATCATTACATTATTATATTTTTCTTCTAATAGTAAACTCTCCACTCCACTTATAACAAGTCGTTAGTTCTGTTAGAGGTTTTATATGGGCAAATGTTGATGTAATAAATTTAAGCTAGATTGCAATTTTCTTTTTATGGCAAAAATGTACTTGAGCTTTATATTATATTTATGAGTTGGGAACCAACTATTTGAAAACGGCAGAAAGAATAAAAAAACCAAACATCGTGCTAGCTTCTTATTAGTTCTGGAAATTAAAACAAAAAATCATTGCTTTACCATTCAAACACAGAATCCAACTAGTTTCCTTTTTCCCATCCTTATAAATAGATAGACCGAGAAGGAGAACAGAACAGTCACTCTGAGGAGGCATTTTCAAATTTGGTAGAGATGAGGGGTGAAGTTGTCACTCTTTTTCTCTTCCTCTCTCTTCTTCTCTTACCAAGTTGCTATTCCCTGCCCTTGTGTACCGACTCAAGTACGCTCTCGGAGAAATCTATTGCAATGTTTTTTTTAGTTGCAAAGTTATATAAATTCTTAGTTCCTATGTCATTCATTTATTGCTTGACATATATATACAGCTTCGCCTATAAAGCGGAATGCTACTCTTGCCTTCTGTGGCTACAGTGGGCCAACCTGTTGCAATGCCACCGATGACTCGGCTATCCAGGCCAAATTCATGGCAATGAACATCACCGATGTATCATGCGCTTCGATTGTCAAATCAATTCTTTGCACGGTATGTATTAACTCTTTACTAGAATTTTCTGAAATATCTGGGAATAACCTATTATTTCTTCTTGGACAGCATCTATTCTAGTTTTTTTAAATGGCAGTTTGCATTTCTTTCATTTTTGTTATCAAGTTCTCATCTTTTTCTGTATATCCGTTTTGTTCTTATACATTGATGTTTCATTAGAAATTAAGAATAGTCAATATTTTAAATACATGTATATATAAATGATTCACAAATTAACTATTGGTCATCACATAACTATTAGTTTCTTGCATTTTCCAAAGTTTCTTCTACATAAACATCTTTAAGATTATGAGGAAACTGGAAACTTGTGCCATCTAATTATATCCATCTTAGAAAAAAAAACAAATTACACAACCAATTTGGCTTTTGCATTGCAGAAATGCAACCCATATTCCGGTGAACTATACACTGTAGACACTACACCACGCACTACCCCCATCCTGTGCAACAACAAGATAAGTAACTTTTGTGCCACGGCATGGGGCGCATGCAAAGATGTCACCATTGCAAATAATCCCATCACGGGTTCCTCCTCACCGACCAAACTCTCAGACAAATTTCACTCATCAGCAGACTTCTGCAAGTCAGCTGGTGGCCCTGTAACAGACCAAACTGTCTGTTTCAATGGCCTCTCCGCCACATTTCCACTGACCAAACCAACTTCACCACCTGAAGGAATTTGTATTGAAAAACTTGACAACAGTTCGTTCGTCAAAATGGTACCCCATCCTGATGGCTCAGACCGGATTTTCTTATTTACCCTGGCTGGAAAAATATTCTTGGCTGAGGTTCCAAACCATGGTTCTAAGAAGACGCTAAAATATAATGCTTCGAAACCATTTCTTGACCTGACAGACCGAGTACTCTTTGAAAACGATTTTGGTTTGCAAGATGTCGCATTTCATCCAAATTTCAAGAAGAATGGGCGGTTTTTTGTGTCATACAATTGTGATAGCACAAAAACTCCAAACTGTCTGGGGAAGTGCTCATGCAATCCAGAGACAGGCTGTGATCCATCAGTTATTGGCATCATTAATGGTACAGCACCGTGCCAGTTTCAGGAGGTTGTTGCTGAGTATACTGTCAATGGAACCTCATCTTCTCCTGCCACGGTAAGTCGTTTCTTTCTTATTTATTACTAAATCAGAATAAAATTAGGTTAACCAATGGAATCGGGTGAACTAATTGATTATTTGGCAGAAGTCATCATGACTTGTCAGTAGTGTAAGCACTGACGAACAATCTCAGGGTTAATTATATAGAGCCCGTACTGGTGTTTGATCGATATGCACTATTCAATCATGTCTATGACAAAAAAAAAAAAAGCATTCAATAATATCTCAAACTTAATTTTTTATATCTGTTTTTTTCTCTTGCTAATTTAGGCGACAATTGCCAGTAAAATTGAAGTGCGAAGGATATTCACCATGGGTCTTCCATACGAAGATCAACATGCAGGTGAAATATTTTTTGGTCCAAAAGACGGATATCTATATCTAACGACGGGAGATGGCGGGAACACTACCCATGGAGATCCATGGAACTTTTCTCAGAAGAAAAAATCACTGCTAGGGAAAGTTCTCAGATTGGATATAGACCATTTTCCAAGTAAGTACACATGGAAAAAGGATTTGCATTTTTGTTTATTCTTTTCCTTTTTGAAAGAATTTATTTTTGTTCTTCTTGTTCTTATTTTCTTTTTCTGGTTTACTTTTAGGCTTACAGAAACCAATTGAAAATGGTCTTCACTATTGATTGAAATATGTGAAGGTTAACTAAAACAAGCATGAATGGAATTAGAAATTCCAACAAGAAAAACAAATTAATCTGAAAAAATAAATAAAAAATAGACTAATTAATTCTGCTCTGTTGATTTTTTATTTATCAGCTCCAGCTGAGATTGTCAGCCTTGGATTGTGGGGAAATTATACTATTCCTAGTGATAACCCATATACTAACGACACCGAATTGAAGCCTGAGATTTGGGCCTTGGGCTTTAGAAATCCATGGCGGTGCAGCTTTGACTCGGAAAGGCCATCTTACTTATTTTGTGGTGAGACAGGACAGGTACTTTGCTTCCCATAATCTCAAATGCAAATAAATTAACACATAAAATTTTACATTATTGAAATTATGGGAAATTAATGTTGTGGATAATCCATTTTATTCCGTCAACAATGTCTTTTGTTGACTTGTTACTAACATCTAATTATTTTTTGGTTTATTTGCTTCTATTTTTAATGGTTAGAATCACGCCATTGCTTCGGATACGTTTGAAAAGGTGAGTTTAGTCACGAAGGACGGCAACTTTGGCTGGAGAGTCTATGATGGCTTTGATTTGTTCCACCCGAACTACACACCCGGGGGTAGTACACCGCCTGGCTCGATAAATCCAATCTTCCCTATATTAGGCTATCACCACGCAGAGACACATAATCCATCCTTTGCTGCACTTGTTGCTGGATACGTCTATCGGGCAAAAACCGATCCATGCTTGTCCGGAAGGTACAAATATTCATAGAAATATGACATCAGTGTAGTTTACCTACATACCATACTAGAATGGAACATTTTTTTTTTTAAATCAAATTCAGACAAAGAGAACTCAAAGAAAAATTATTAAATAACTTGAACTCACCGTGATGATAAAGTGAAAGGGCAATGTCAGTCAGTATACACTATACACCACAACATTACAATATCAAATTTACCAGATTTAAGTAATCCATGATACGGCTAACATGTTTCATCTAGCTATGTCCTGGTATTCACCATTTTTTTTGTTGTTGTTATTTTTCAGGTTCATATATGCTGACATATTGGGAGCTGATATGTGGGCTGCTGCAGAAACCCCATACATGGGCGGCAATTTCACCACGCAGAAAGTTAACTTCACCTGCTCCAAGACGACACCTATCCCTTGCAGTTTTGTCGGCTCAACAAGCATTCCTAAGCTTGCTTTTATATTATCAATTGGCCAGGACAACAACAAAGATCTGTTTTATGTGACTCAAACAGGAGTTTACAGGATTGTTCGATCAGTCCATTGCGGTTTCAAATGCAATAAATAGTGATTTTGTGTATCTCTCTCCAGCATCAGTACCTGTGCTACCTTGAAGTAATTACCCGGCCCCCAATTCTATACATGCCTCAAGTTTGGATTAGTGTTGGGTTTAGCTGAGAGTTCTCATCTTCTGGTGGAGTATTGCTACTGATTTTATTTCATTTTACTTGTTTATGTTGTCCTTTGATTATCTTTCCTTGTGTGTGGCTTTTCTGTGATGGTATGGGATTTGTATGAATTCATTTCTTTAGTTATATTGTTGTGCATTGTACTATGTAATTGTTTGCCTGTGGGTATATACATTTTAATTTCGTTTTGTTTCAGTTTATTTGATGATACTCCTAAGTGTTTATATCATTGTAGTACTAGGTTTTCATAATATAGTTTACAAATATCTCTCTTTCCCTGCTCAGGGTAATATAACAAATTCAATATATACAAACAAAGTGCATTATTAACCTAATTCGCACTTGAGAAAGCAACACAGACATCTTGAGTTTGATAGTTTCTACTTGGGTAAATCGAGACTACCTAAACCTTTTCTTTTCAAACTAGCGCAAATATATGCCAAATCATCTATTATTATTTTTTTTTTGTCTGAGTAAAAACTAGATTGCAGTAATTGCTAGCATATAGGCGCTACACACAAAGACAAAATTCAGAAAGATGCATTGAAAACATCTTACCTGGCCTGTAGTAGTATGAGTCTCTTTTTTCTCAGATTTCGATTTGAATTTATGGTCGCCTGAAGCTCAATCTTTATAACAACACAACCAACTAAATGCCTACATTCAGCAATAGAGTAAACAGAAGAACCATCTAAATCTGTATATGTCATTCAATTAACCAGAATTCAAAATCATTGCATTTATTACATCACTAGCGTTCTTAACCTCCCCTTTCATACACAATGCTTCAACAGTTGGGTAATAACTATCAAAATCGTCAAAAAGCGATTTACCTAAAAAATTCTCGCCATTATTCAGATTATTGTCCTTCAATTTATATAAATTCTCTGAATTTTTCAAACTTGAATTAAACATGTGACCAACCTCTCTTAATATAGTTACCACCTCAAGTATTTTTTCTTGCTCACATGCATCTGATAATATGGAAGCAAGTGGCTCATCATAAAACTCACCCCCATATTTATTTACCAGTACCTGGATTTCGGTGCAACTGAGCATTTCTCTTAGTATTTCTCTAGCCTTCTCCAACCTACCCCTGGAATAAAACCCATCGATCAAATGCATAAAGCCGAAAAATGTTGGTAAAATGCCTTTCCTTTTACACTCATTAAAGAAACCAAATGCATCTTCCATGTCACCTCTGAACGAAAAACCCTTGATTAAAGCACTTATTGTAAATTTATCTGGTTGTATATTATATTTCTCATCCATATTCGAAAGAAATTTTATTGCATCCTCTACTAAACACATATTGCAATAACCGGATATAACCAAGTTAGAAACACTAGTATCAGGTGTAATGCCTCTGTTAAGCATTTTATCAAACACCTTGCTTGCATCCTTCAAAAGGCCTTCTTTGCATAAAGCAGCTATTACAGGGGTATAAGTGTAAACTGTCAGCTGAACATCGCTTCTCTCTAAAGCATCCAAAACCCGAAAAGCTTCAACAAAGCAGCCCTGGTTGCACAACCCATTAAGAATTGAATTGTACAATTCGACATTTGAGCAGATCCCTCTTTCTCTCATACTTTCACATAGGTCCAGTGCTTTCTCAATAGAACCAGCTTTACAAAGGCCGTCGATCACTGATGTACAAATAATAGAGAGATCAATGGAGAACCCATTTTTGTTCGCTTTTTCAACAATATTACATGCATCATTTATTTTAGCTTCCTTTACGAGCTTAAGAACAGCCTCCCTCACAAGACCATCTGAAATCATCCCCTGGCTCATGGACCTTGAGAAATGTAGTGAGAGTAGGTTCAGTGTTGTAATATCAAAAATCCCATGCAACTTTATGCACTCACATAAAAAACAAAGGGTGGTGCATTCTTCAATTCTATTTTGAACAAGGCTTTTCAAAAGCATGTTACTTGTTTTACATGTAATTCTCAGGCCTCTCTTATGCAAGGAAAGGTACATCTTCAATGCCTCATTAGGGCATTTTTTCCGGCTCAAGAAATTAATACCATCGTCACAAATTGAAGACAAAACTGCACCATTTTCAAAATTTTCTATCTCTCTGACAAGCTTTAAAACTCCTTCCGCACCATTTTCTTTGAATTGAGCCAAAAAGAGTTTGAAGCTTGTACTTGAATCAGGAACCAGAAGTTCATTTACAAGGTCCACAAAAATATGAACAGCCATATCTAATCTACCTGCTTTAATTAGTCTTCTAATGATAAAATTATGGCACAAGCTACTGAGGTGAGGAGAGGACTCTCTACACTGTTTAAACAAATCCACTGCCTTGTTTGATTCCCCATTTTTGCAATAACCATCAATCATTGTACAGTATGTAACTGAATCAGCAACTAGGTTCCTTTCAAGCATTTCATCAAACAGGTTACATGCATCACCAACCTTACCAATGGCAAACAATGCCTTGATCAGCATGTTACACGTCACAATATCCATGCTAAGTTTAGATATTTCTAGCCTCTTCTTTATCTCTATTATGCCTCTTTCATCTCTCTCTTTCAAAAACCCATGTAACAAAGTTGTATAAGTGAAGTTATCTGCAACTAGACCTTGTGCAACCTCACTTGCTTCATTTGTTCTTCCTTCTTTACACAGTCCATTTATCAGTGCATTATATGTTACAGTTCCTGGTTTAATCCCCTTATTTTTCATTTCTCTAAGGAAACCAACAGCCATATCTAAATCTCCATTTTTACACATGCTATCTATCAGAATTGTTTCCGCAAAATTATCGGAACTAATGCCCAATTCTTCAAATTTGTAATAAACTTGCAATGCCTCCTTGAACCGGCCTCTCTTGCAAAAACCACCAATTACCGCTGTTAAAGTCACCAAGTTAGGGCTGATATTTCTTCTCGTCATATCATTTAAAAACCCAAATACCTTTTCTACACTACCTTCCTTGCAAAAACCTTCTATGATGTTGGTATAATTAACAACATCAGGACTTAGGCCGTTCTTTATCATTTCACAATGTTTCATCAATCCATCCATTAAAAGTCCTTTTCTGATGTATCCAGAAATTAAACTACTATAGAGAACTGGGTCTAAAACAATCCCTTTTTCCTCCATTTCATAAATCAAATAAGAAGCCTCCTCAATTCTACCATCTTTGCACAGTGCATCAGCTAAAGCTGTATATGTAACCAAATTTGGAGAAAATCGGCCTAATTTTTTTACTCTTTCATAAAATCTAATACCCAATTCAAGTTTCCCGATCTTAGAGTACCCAGAAATTAACATGCTACATGCATAGTTCCAATTTAGGCATTCTATCTTACTTGCAGACATTACCTCAAACACCTTCACTGCAGTATCCATCTTGCAACTATAGCAAAATGCTGATGTCAGGGTGGATAGAGTTTTCCTAGAAGGTAGCAATTCATAATTCTCCACAAACTCTTGTAATAAACCAAAAGCCCAATCGGGGTCTTTCTCCAAGACGCAAACTTTATCTACCAGAGCATTTAAAATGCCATCATCAGCCTTGATACCAAAATTCCCCAGGTACGAGATCAAATTCTCCGAATCTTTTGAACCACCACAGGACTTCAATAGAGCACATGCTACAAAGCCATTGGATTTCGTGTTAGGGTTAATCGAGTTAGAGATGATCTGAGAGAATAAACTGAGACAAAGTTTAAGCCTTTCGGATCGGAGGAGAAAGAAGAGGTAGCGGTTTAGGAAGCTGATTGAAGGCGTGTCGCCTCTCTTTATGAGGTTTTGTATGGTTGATCGCTCGGTTATGGGTTTCGAAAAATTTGTTGTAAGAAAGGAAGTGGAAGAGGTAGAAGACGAGAATCTGTGGAAAATTTGACAAGGGGATTTCATAGTAAGTCTGAATTCTGCTGCTCCAGTGAATCATGCTACTAAAATAACCTGCTAACGAGAGAGTTTAGTCCGGTCTGGGTTTAGTCCGGTAAGGTCCGGTCCGGCCTACGGATTTAGAACCGTCCGAGTTAGTAAATCCATCAAAAACCGTGCTATGCCTCTTGGGATTCAATCAATCCTCTCCTCTCCAATACTGTAGAGGATGTACCTCACTTTACGATTTGAGATTAAATCTCACCGCTTTAGGATTCGGGCTAGTGCAGGGCAGTGTTATTTTGCTTTGAGTCTCGTGCCAAGTTAAAAAGAATGGTCCAGATTCACTTATTGTAAAAGATTTCCTTGTGCAATATTGGAGAGGATGTGAATTCTATCCTCAGTTCGGGTCACTACGGATCGGATCCACGGATGATCCGGTCTGATCATGGACAAGCCAATTTTTTTCAATACACTAGGACCTGTTTGGCTGCAATTCCGCGTGTTACTATTCATGTGGGAAAAAAAAATTCAGTTCTGAATTTTTTTTTTTCGCGTGAACAGTAACCCGTTGTTTACTATTCATCCGTTTCTGTGCCCATTTCCGTTCCCGAGCTGCAGCCGAACAGGCCCATTATGTGTGCCTACGGGACAAGAAATAGTTAAAATTCCCTTGAGCAAATTATAATTTGAGTTGTTCATTCATCACCCAATAACTTGGGTTAAAACATTATATTCAAATTCTGGAATGGGCCCAAAAAAATCCGTTTCTAATAAAAATATAAACCGGTCAATAATTGACTGGTTTGGACACTTTTATTACTTCCTTGGAATTTTTTATTTAACGCAGATATATACAATTAATGTTAAGCCGAGTTTTGACATTGATATACTTATTTAACCGTTGTTTTGAATTAAAACATATTAATGTTATTTCAGTTTAAAAAAATGTGTATTTTTAGAAGCTTCGAATAATGAATAATTCTTCATAAACCATTCATTTTGCATTTTAGTTGAAAAGGTGTACATTCTAGCTGTAATAATTATTCATTCTACTTAAAAAAAGTGTGCATTTTTTAGAATTCTAGTAATAAATGTCGAAATTCAAAACAACTATTTACAATTGTCACCAAATATAATAAATTTTTGTATAAGTATTTGATTGCCGTCAGCTATTATTCAATTTAAAACACTCAAGTTTTAATGCCGATTCAAAGAAATAGATTTTTATTGTATAAAACGTTCATTGTTACCAAAGGCGAATGCAAGTTTAATGTATGGAGTCAATTCATCTTTATTAATTTTAAAAAAATTGTACTTATAAATAATTTTCTATATAATTTAAAATAAAATGTTATGATTATTGTAAAATTGATTTTCATACATAGATGATTTTATATAGTTGACTCCATTTATGTTTGACCTCTGGAGCTTAAAAGCTTGATTTTGTCCCTGATTGTAACTAAAGGAAGTATGTTTTAGAGTTAACGAAAACTCAACATAGAAGATATTTACAAAACAAGACTCTAAAGTAGCTACTAGTATTGTTGTGCCCGTATTTTGCAACAAGAACATACTATAAGAGAACAAAAAAAAAATTCATACAAAATGACATATTTTCATAAAAAAAAAAATTAGACTAAATGACATTTACACATAAATAACATTCCTTAAATGACATATTTGTTTTTTTTTTTTATCTTTTTGACATATTTTCATAAAAAAAATATTCAAACAAAATGACAAATAACATTCCTTAAATGATATAAAGAAATAGAAAGAAATGAAGACATAACCAATCAATTCAAAAATTTCTCAAGTGACATTTAAAAAATAGAAAGAAAGCATGGCCAATTAAATAGATAATGCAATTTGCATGTGGAAAGTACGTGTGGCGAGTACATGTCTAAATAAATATAGATTTTTATACATAAAAAATAATTATATGATCCCCTCTGTTCTCGCAGCAACAATAGAGAAAGGTTGTACTATGGTCCCCACCAATTATATGCCCCCTTCCCAATTCCGCACTCGTCCCCACATCAATCTTCAAAGGTATAAAATCTTGCAAGATAAGATACTAATCCTTGAAAATTAATATATTAATACTTTGATGTGTAACTTATTATGATCATATATTTTCTAGTACCACAATGGTCCCCGCATCAACATTCCTCTAATGAAGTAGTGGGGACCTTGTATTCCCGCATCAACTTTTTCCGATTGTCCCCGCGTCAACTTTCCTCTAACAAAAATAGTTACTCTCATAGGAATAAATACTTCCGTGCATATGTATAAATACTTGAAATACAAAATATTAATACTTGATGTATAACTTGATATGATCGAACACCTCAAGATAAACTTTGTACAATAAAGATATATATATAAATACTTCAGTGCATAGGTATAAATTCTTGCAATACTTGATATTAATAATTTCAGATGTCTTCCAACGCCATTTTTTTAAAAATATCAAGTTTTGCGATCCCCTCAGATAGTTATGGCAATAATCATAATTTTAGAAACGTGTGTGGTCCTCCCCATTTAGTTGAGTGCCCTCCATATATATTTATGATGCGGAGACGTTTGAGAGATTTGGTTGGGGATAATTATTTATTATGTAAAAATTATTCACCTTATAGGTATAAATACTTCCGTCTATAAGTATTAATAATTTAGAAGAAAAATATCAGCGTTGGAGTTTTTGCGCCCCACCCCCCAAGAAGTTATGGTAGTTATGGTGCAGAGACTGTGCAGGGATGTTTGGGAGATTTGGTTAGGTGGGCATTATTTACGTTAAACTTGTTCACCTCATAGATATAATTTTTTTTGTGTATAGATATAAATATTTACATGCATAAGTATTAATACTTTATCAACAAAATTCAATACTAGAGTTTTTGCGGCCTCTCGAGATAGTTATGGTAGTTATGGTGTGGGGACTCAAGTGTGGGGATTGTTATCAGGGTCCTAAAAAACATAAAAAAAAAATGTATAGAATCAGAATATTTGATCGGGACTAATATTCAATCGAAAATATTTTCTTTTAATCAAAGACGTTAGCTTATCAAGACACTGTACTTAATATAAGAATGGAGATGAGAAAAATTAGATTTCTGAATTGCTTCTTCGAATATAATGATTTTCGAGAAAGGGGAGGTAGCACAGTTGGCTAGGAGAAAAGTCTTAGGATTGTTGGTTATCCAAAGATCGAGAGTTCGATTCTCCCTCACAACTTTGTAGCTTCTGCAAAAATTTTCAAAAAAAAAAAAAGAATATAATGATTTTCTTTTAATCAGAACCTGTCTGTCTGCCATTCTTTATAATTTGTACAAGATATTAATTATTTGGTTCCTATCATATCTTACTTTTTTTTTTGGAGAATAAAGGCGAGGGAATCACAAATGATCAAAATGCCTAGAGATAGAAAATATGCGAACAATGTAGCATGCAGTGTACCAAAAGGGGAGAGAGCTATAATGTTAGTGAATTATATTACTTTCAATGCCACTTTGGATATGCCCAAATTCACTACCTTTATCTTTCTCATTTTTCTTCTTTCAGAATGAAAGTCAAAAGAATAACAATTCAAAAATATGATTCTATATAAAAATAAGAGTAAGTCTATGGTACTATGTATATCATGGGTTGATCCGCAATACGGGTTAATATTTCCGTTTTTAAAATCTTAATGTCAATCCAAACCGTTCAACATGATCCTCATATGAATATCTACTTGCAAAACGAATTTTATATTTTTGAGAATTTTGTTACTATTTTTTAAGATAGGTAGAAAATCACTTGATCTAAAAATTATGGACCATTCAAAAACAATGATTTTTCTATCCATCTTTAAAAAATAGTAAAAAATTCTAAAAAAATATAAAATTTGGTTTGCAAGTACATATTCATAAAAAAAAATATTTTGAACGGTTCGGATCGACTGTAAAATTTTGAAAACAAAAAAATTAATATGTATTACAGACTAAATCGTGATATGCATAGTCTCCCATTAGCTCACTCTAAAAAAAGGCCAAATAATTGAAAGGACAACAGATGACATATCTCCAGCTATGCCTGAATTTTTTCTGAAACTAATCACCTTAAGCAATGAACATGCATTAACTTTTTGTTGTTAATACTTTGAGTAAAACGAAAGTACGTTTAATATCTTTAGCCATAAAAACTAGGTGGAATTTTATATATAGCTTTTAAATTTTTTGAAATTGTATATTTTTCTCCTCTAAAATTCATAGTAACATATTTACCCTTCCAAGTTTCAAAAACTCACAAACCTATATATCCAATTTATTATCTTTTCTATTATTATAACTCATTATAAATTTATAAAATATTCATTTTATTCTTTACTACAAAAAAAAAATACATAGCATGTTGAAGAAAAATTATCAATCTTTTAATTGGTCGGTTGTGAAGGCAAATAGTTAATTTTATTATTTGTGACGCACATACTACTGTATACCTAAATGTCACTGTGTGCATCACAAATAGATAAATAAATTATTTGCTCTCAGATTCTGACCAAAAAGACTGAACATTTTGTTTTACACATTCTACATATTTTTATGTTTAATAAATGATAAAATGAGAACTTTATAAATTTTAAATGAGTTTTAATAAAGAAAATACAATAAATTGAGTAAATTTGTGAGTGTTTGAAATTCAAAAGATTATATATGATATTTTAAATTTATTGAGAAGAATACGAACGTAATTTTAAAGTTTTTGAGAGATATACATGAAATTATCCTAGGAATTATCTAATTTGAAAAAAAAAATGCATTCTCCGGGATCAAATCTCCCGTTATTTGCCTCATTTAAAAAAAAAACATTTTGTATGTGATAATTTTTCGTTAATAACATAATTATTTGATAAATTCTTACAATTTTTTTTAGAATTCTGAATAATAAATTATTTATTGATGATGAGATCTTATTAGAGTAATAACACGAAGAATATATACATTTTCAAAATCCCATGGTTTGCTATCTTTTTACATTATTATAGATATTTCTCTCTACAAAATAGAACTCACGCAACTTCCATTGAAAATTTCATTCATGTTTCCAATACTTCTCATACTTTTATGACGATCTCAGACTAATTTAGGGTTGAAAACGGAGCGGACAGTGGTAAAACCATACTCATATATTTTTTTTTTTTTTCGAATACAAATACGGAGCGGATATCAGACATATCAGACATATCAAACAGATACAGATAGGGATCCAGATCAGATCAGATATTTATTAAAATAATATTAAAAATATTAAAGTTCATAATAATTATATAATTATAATGGTAAATAACTTAAATTTTTTATAATATATTAAAATATATAGTATATATTTACTATTCAGATACGGATAATTGAAACATAAAAATCACATCAGTATTCTTATCTTTATGGATATTCGGATATCGAATATCCATATTTAATTTTTGAAATGCGGATTGAAAATAGATCAGTATGAATAAGGGCATACCGTTTTCACCCCAGACTAATTACATGAAGTCATGAACCCAAAAAAAAAAAAAAAATGCTTCAAGAAATGTTCACTCTATATTGGCGATTTTAAAAGGGCCAAAATTCCGGGTTAGCGGATCTTTTGCCATTGTTTTTTGGAAAACTAAAAGCAAAATGCGACAAATATAATATATTCCGATTTTGGGGTGCGGATTTTAACATCAAAGAATGGACTCAATGCAGCGATGAGGTGAGAGAATCTTTTTACTTAGACTATTATATCCATGTTTTAATAAGGAAACTAATATAACACCGAAATTTTTATAAATATACAAAATTCAATTTTTATTTAACAATCTATACAAAAGTCTGTTGGAATTTTAAATCTGTCCATACCGGCAACAGAATTGCCGGTTTCAGAGCAAATAACCGGCAACATAATTGTCGGTTCCAGGAAGCACCATTCCTGGAACCGGCAACAAAGTTGCCGGTTTTGGCCTCTAAAGCCTGCAACTCTGTTGCCGGTTTGGGGAATATGCGATAAATGAAATAGGCCGGCTAAATATTTAGAATGGACAATAGTATTTTCTCCTTTTACGAGAAATTAAATTAAGAATGGTTAATCAAATTTGTAGCTTACCGTAACGTTCAGGAAACCTCACAAGATTAAGATAAGGCTTGTAATAATTTGCATAAATGAAGAATTATAAATGTTTGCAGACAATTCAGTTATTCCAATTAGGTAATAATTATAAATGTTTGCAGATAAACATAAACATTTAGAGTTGACAAAACGTACCGTGCCGTTCCATGACTAACATGCTGTGACTTTGGTCTCGTGCCGTGCTGTAACCAACTGAACAGTCACACGTGCCGTGCCGTGACTAAAATGTGGAGGGGTGGTCACGGCACGCGAGTCACGCCGTGACTCCCGTGCCGTGACTATTCGCGTGCCGTGTCCAAACATAACTGGTCACGCTTCTAACATTTAACTATTTTTTCATAAATTAGGTTAGTTTATTCAAGATTCATTATTTAATCAAGACTTAACGGTCCTAATTACACGTGACTCGCGTGACCACGTGACGTGCCGTGCCGGAACGTCACGCGAAAGATCTGGTCACGGCACGGCACGTCACGTGGTCACGCGAGTCACGTGTAATTAGGACCGTTAAGTCTTGATCAAATGATGAATCTTGAATAAACTAACCTAATTTATGCAAAAATAGTTAAATGTGAGAAGCGTGACCAGTTACGTTTGGACACGGCACGCGAATAGTCACGGCACGGGAGTCACGGCGTGACTCGCGTGCCGTGACCACCCCTCCACATTTTAGTCACGGCACGGCACGTGTGACTGTTCGCTTGGTTACGGCACGGCACGAGACCAAAGTCACGGCGTGTTAGTCACGGAACGGCACGGAACGTTTTGTCCACTCTAAATGTATATATGCAAACATTTATAATTATTACCTAATTGGAATGACTGAATTGTCTGCAAACATTTATAATTATCTGCAAACATTTATAATTCTTCATTTATGCAAATTATTACAAGCCTTATCTTAATCTTGTGAGGTTTCCTGAACGTTACGGTAAGCTACAAATTTGATTAACATTCTTAATTTAATTTCTCATAAATGGAGAAAATACTATTGTCCATTCTAAGATATATTTAGCCGGCCTATTTCATTTCGCATATTCCCCAAACCGGCAACAAAGTTGTAGGCTTTAGAGGCCAAAACCGGCAACTTTGTTGCCGGTTCCAGGAATGGTAACTTTGTTGCCGGTTTGGGCTTTTTGGAACCGGCAATTCTGTTGCCGGTATGGACAGATTTAAAATTCCAACAGACTTTTGTATAGATTGTTAAATAAAAATTGAATTTTGTATATTAATAAAAATTTCGGAATATAACAGCATATTAGAAGAACATAAGCATTAATGGAGCATCATCTCTTGATGAAAATATTTTCTTCAAATAAATTCAAAGATATACATATGAAATTCAGAATACTGTATTTCCTTTTTTATTTATTATAAAAAAATCAAACATCATTTTTGCTAGAAAAAACGACTTGTTTATTTAATATTAAATATTGAGTTTAACGCATTTGGAATTTTATGTCTTGATTTTTGTTGTTATTTTTTTTCAACATCATATAACAACAAATATGATTTTTCTATTTTTTTTTTGTACAACTCAAAATTTCTAAGTAGGTACTTAAAATATTCATCTATTAAACAAAAATATGAAAATAAATAAAGCAAGAAATCAAATGGACTCTTAAAATATTATATAATTTTTTATTATTATTATGCTGGACTTTCAACCATCAAAATTTAATTAAATTTGCTTAAAAAAATATTTTCTTAAAAAAATAAAAGTTTTGTCCACATCTGATGAAATAAACTAACACTTGTTAAGTTAAATATTTTAAATTACCTTTGATTTGAGAAATTCTGAACGAAAAAGAGAGAAATAGCGTACTCAAAGCATGAATTTATTTTTTCTCGCAACAGTTTATTTTTGTTCAGCCAAAAATACTAATTATGATTGATGGTCATTTAAAAAAAGAATTATAAATTGATTATACTCAATTAATGAGGTATCTATTAAAGGAGGAGAAAATGGTTATTTTAAAAAAAAAATTCTAACCTCTTCGCTGCTTTGAGCCAAAAATTAGCTGTTAAAATCTACACCCGATTTTGTGTTATCCATGGAAACTTGGAAAGAAAAAAGAAATTAAGGCGAGGTTCTCGAAAAATTCTTACAGCAACTTTTGGAATTCTTATCAACAAAACAAGTCCTCTATTATAAAGCAAGGATGCATCAGTAGATCAGATCAGAATTCAAATTGTAATTTCAGAAAAGCTTAAGCTACTGATACCCCTTCTACCAAACTAATCTGCAATTCAATTCCATATCGCCATACATGCAGTTCTCTAATTTTAAAAGATATGGAACAGCCAGTATAATCTAAATTCAATTCATACTTAATAAATCAAATTCTAAAATCAGCAAGTTTTTAAATCAAATCATCTATTTCATTCGCTTAATGGAATTACGAAGGAGACAATTCAAAAGCGTATATTGTCAAGGTGGAATCAAATCTCCTGCTCTCTCTATAAGTAGGAAATTCCTATCTCTAAAATCACTGTCGGATGAGTTCGGGAAAAAATTATATCTAATATTTAAATATCAAAACTCACTCCAATTCCACTTGGTAGTGACTTTAAGAGTAAAAATTTTCTCTAAGCAGGAGAGGACAGTTCCGCTTCCTTTGCCAAGATGGTAATATGGCTGGTTATTTTGTAAAGGAAAATATCTTTATACATCTTTTACTTATTTCCATCCACAACCTTGTCGAAGCTCTGGTAAAAGATATATGTGCGCAGCGTTTAAGTTCTTTTTATGATAATTAAAGCATATACGAGTCAAAATTTATTACGTAAGAATCTAATCTTACTTAACGTTACTGATGTGACCGATCACTTATTATTTATCTTGGAAGAGAAATAAAAGGAATCGGATCACTTGTTTTATATTTAAAGTCACTGACATGTAGATTCGGAGTGGATTTTAATATTTAAATATTTGATAAAATTTTGTCTCAAAATTCATTCTGGATCTACGTATCAGTAACTTTAGAGACAGAAATTTTCTATCCACAGAGAGACAGAAAAGTTGGTTCCGAAATAAAATTACTTGTTAGAGCATTTGATGATTATCTGAAACCTAAAAGCAGGGCAAAGTTTCTATCGCATTTGCTTCCAAATGAGTTAAAATTATGTATTGAACTAAAAAACCAAAAAAAAAAAAAAAAAATCAGAATCCTTGGGTATTTAGACGGAAAATAAAAGAAAAATAATAATTCACGCAAGACAGAGTAAGTTGATATTTTTGTGGAAATAAAATTAATTTACTGGTTTTAGCGATTTGGAAATTGTAAGGTTATGTTTGATAGAGAAGTAAGAGATGAAAGGTAAAAATCAGAGATGCGTTAATTCAAAATAAGTTATTTTATCCGTATTAATTTATTTTATACTTAGTGGGGCTGTTTGGCAATACATGAAAGATTAAATATTATTTCGCGTTAAGGAGGGGTTGTTCAGTAAGTTAAAGAAAGAGACAAAGAATTAAGATAGCTAAAGAAAGCTAAAGGAAGGGGGAGGTGCCTTAAGGAAAGAGCAAGAGATTAAGATCCGGACAAAATGAGACTAAATGAGATTGTCTTAATCCGCGCTAAGGACCTAGTGTTCGACAAGATTAAGCAGCTAAGAAAGCTAAAAGAGACTCATTTAGTCTTAAGGAGGTTTAAGGAGGCTCTTACCAAATAGCACCAGTATGTTTGTAGTCACCAAACAACACTTACAAAAGTTTTATTGGAAAAAAATACGAGAGAAATCCATCTATGAATTATTAAAATTAGGTTTTTGTTCCTCTTTATCTTATCCAAAGACTTGTGGCAAGAGAAAAGAAAATGCAAAGACTAAAAAAGATGGCAAAAGAATACCAAGAGATTATGTTCTTCTTTATCTTTTTTTTTTGAGAAAAATAGAATCAAGTCCACCGATTTTCATTAAACAACTAAAACCTTACAAGCAATGAGAACTAGTACTCGTCACTTTGTACTAAAATACAAAAGACAGCAAAATATCTAAAACATCTGGCATCAAATTAATACCAACAGAACAACTAACCTATAACAGGTAATACTAACTATTACATCTCCTAACACAAGTTTATAACAACTATTAAGCAAAAAGGACCCTAAGAAACTATAGAATATGACTTCATATGCAACTTCTCAACTTTTTTAGTTCACATCTGTCATCTCATTCTCCAAAGTTCTTCTTGTCTCAAGTATAAGGGTTGTAGCCAGAGTATCCTCCAAATGGATAACTGTTGAAGTCCCTGCTAAAGCCTTTGCATCGGAAGGTAACATATAGGTTAGTACCTGTTCTGCATTAAATTCTGGTTGGAGCACTAGAATTTAACAATGGATAATATTTGGGTACCTAAAGATTGAGGAGATTTTGCAACCCCCCTTGAAAATTAACTTATTTCTCTCTAACCACACAGTCCACAATATTGCACCTATTGTCATGATAAGTACATTATTATCTTTCACAGGAATACAAGTGCCTATATCCCATAGATCCTCTAAAGTAGTACAATTAAAATCAAAATTATTAAAGTTGGCTATACACTGCCAAATCTGAAATACCAAGGGACAAAGGACAAACAAATGAGAAACAATTTCCACTTCGGAACAAAAAACACATTGAGTATTACCAGTCTAGCCCCTCTTACTAAGGTTATCTCTAGTAAGTATGCGATTTTGTCTGACCAACCAAAAA